>SJYF01000247.1:3241554-3272793 GCA_006410515.1 Procapra przewalskii | reverse complement strand
TTTTTTTTTTTTTTTTTGCCAGCTTATCTCTTTATTTCTTTTTGTGTGTGTGTCTGTGCTGGGTCTTTGTTGCTGTGGGTGTATCTCTAGTTGCGATGAGCGGGCTTCTCTCATTGCAATGGCTTCTCTTGCTGGGGAACACGGACTCTAGGGAGCCCGGGCTTCAGGAGTTGCGGCAGCCGGGCTCAGTTATTTCGGCTCCCAGCCTCTAGAGCATAGCCTCAATAGTTGTGCTGGTGGGCTTAGTTGCTCTGAGACATGTGGGATCTTCCCGGACCAAGGATCAAACCTGTGTCCCCCACATTGACAGGTGAATTCTTAATCACTGGACCAAGCTGTGGTTTTTGCAGTAGTCATGTATGGATGTGAGAGCTGGACTATAAAGAAAGCTGAACACTGAAGAATTGATGCTTTTGAACTGTGGTGTTGGAGAAGACTCTTGAAAGTCCCTTGGACTGCAAGGCGATCCTAAAGGAGATCGGTCCTGAATATTCATTGGAAGGACTGATGCTGAAGCTGAAATTCCGATACTTTGGCCACCTGATGCCAAGAACTGACTTATTTGGAAAGACCCTGATGCTGGGAAAGATTGAAGGCAGGAGGAGAAGGGGACGACAGAGGATGAGATGGTTGGATGGCATCACCGACACAATGGACGTGCGTTTGAGTAAACTGTGAGTTGGTGACGGACAGAGAGGCCTGGCGTGCTGCAGTCCATGGGGTCACAAAGAATTGGACACAACTGAGCCACTGAACTGAACTGGACCTCCAGGGAAATCCCACCAGCTTCTCTCTTTCTGCACAGGGATCTGGTGGCCACTGTGGCCCAAATCGGGGAAGACCTTCTCTGGAAGGCAGGGCCTCTAAGCCCTCAGATCCAGGCTCCTTCTGGATCCATCCGTCCATCCTCAACCAAGAACGCTCCCTACGCAGCGTTCTTCCGAAGGAGTGCTGTTTCCTGTTTGGTGGGAGCTGAACCATTAGCCTAGGGTTTGGACTCAGAGCAGGGGTACAGCTGTGCTCCTTTGAGTGCCCCCTGACGCTGCCTGTGGTGACTGGAGTCTCCGTAACTAGCAAGAAAAGGAGCGGGGAAAAACGTGAGTCCTTCTGCTCCAACAGGCCTCGTAGGGAGTAACTGGGTCAGTTCTAGAACAAACATCGTGCCCTTGTCAACAATACGGATTTCACCCTTTGCATTGTATGATGGCTTCTTTTCCATCAGTATGTAATGCGTGTTCTCTTAAGTAAAATGTGTCAGAAGTAATACGGCATTTTCATCGTGGGCCTTCCCTGGGCATCAAATACCTCCATCTTGTTTTAGAATGTCTTGTACTCATTTTTAGACAATTCAAGGTGTCTCTGTCTCAGGGTTGTAGAAATTCCCCAAATGAAATTAATTTTAATTCCCCTAAAATACCAAACCCCACAGTGGTTGAGGGTGGAGAAGAGTAGAGAGGGAAGAGAAAGACTATTTGAGCAAACAAGTGAGAGATGTCGTCACTCCCCAAATACAGGGAATCATAATGGATCATATTCTGGGCCTCACGCATTGATGGCTCGCGGGGTGTTAGGCTTGCCTCTGCTACTAGTTGCTGATTCTTTGATGTTTCTGACTTTCCATGCTGTTTACCACAGCTAAGAAAAGCTTGAAGGCTGTAACAGCAAATAGAGGGTTTGAATCATTCATTTCTTGCCAGAGAAAAGTCCACCGAGCACTGTCTAGACTGACCTGATTTTCAACTTTATAAAAAATAGGTCCTGACTGATTTTTCTACTGTATTGTCCAACCCTTCATGTTAGGCCAGATGCCTAATCTCAGGCTTCTTCCTGGCGTTTATCCCTCGTACTCAGACTTCTCAGGAAAAATAGAAAATACTCATTCGGATGTTACTTTCCTGTTCATTTATTTATCAGCCATTTTATTGAATTCTTCTTATGTGCACAGTATTGAATTGGTCACTTAGAGGCCACGGCATTGAACGTGTTCTTGGCTCAAAAGGGTGATGAGCCAACCGGTGCGGTACAAGGGGTTTGCTAGAACTTTTAACGCAAGGTTTGCTTTACCCAGAATAGGTATGTTGGAAAAGATCTCCAACTCCATTCCACAGATGCCTGGTCTTTAAAAAAAAAATACATGATGTAGACAGGTTTATTGAGGCTTCCCTAGTGGCTTAGATGGTAAAGAATCTGCCTGCAATGCAGGAGAGCTGGGTTCGATCCCTGAGTTGGGGAGATCCCCTGGAGTAGGAAAGGGCAACCCACTCTAGTATTCGTGCCTGGAAAATTCCATGGACAGAGGAGCCTGGTGGGCTACAGTCCATGGGCTTGTAAACGGTCAGACATGACTGAGTGACTAACACGTTCACTGAGATATAATTCATATACCATGCATTTTGCCTATTTAAAGGGTATAATTCAGTGGTATTTACATGGATTCACAGATGTGGGCAGTCATCACCACCATCAGTGTTAGAGCATTTTCATCACTTCAGAAAGAAACTCCTTCCTCTCTGGCTACCCATTCCCCCCCACCCCTCTTCCCATCCCTAAGCAACCCCTAACTTCTTTCTCTGTAGATTTCCCTTTCTTGGGCATTTCACACCAACGGAATGATACCATGTGTGCTATTTGTGTGCTTGTCAACACTTGTCTGCGCACCTTTTTGCTTTTGGCATTCCAGCGCGCGTGAAGTGGTACCCTGTGGTTTTGATTTGCACGTCCCTAGTGACTGATGCTGTTGAGTATCTTTTCATGCACTTACTGGCCTTTTTATATCTTTCTTGTAGAAGCGATTATTGCATTCCTCTGTCCGTTTTAAAATTAGCCTATTTGTCTTTTTATAATTGCATTGTAAGAAGGTGCCTGGCCTTTAAAATGAGTTAATATTTATAGCAGCATATTTCAATCAGGGGATACTGGGCCCTTAGGAGTTTGATATATGTATCATGGTGTAAAAAAAACTTTCCCAAAAGTATGCATCTACCAATCATGAAGCCTCACAAAGCAATTTAACACTCTGATTTCTTTCGTTGAGTCAAGGATTATCGCAGCCCAGCACAGTCACATGAGTTGCATCACGCTCATCAGCAGCTGATGATATGGAGTTCTCTGGAGTGAGACTGATGACCCGGACACTGTGGGCAGAGCCATGTCTGAGTGTCTGAAATGGCCACACCCAACACGCCCGCAGCCTCAGACAAGGAAAGAAAGTGACACGTCAAATCTTAGTGATGTGTGTGGTCATTCATTCATTCAACAAACAGGAGGCATTTTGTTTGTGGTGAACCTGTGAGAATAATTTCTGAGGGAATAATTGATTTCCACCTATCTCTTCTGTAGGTATGCAATTTCTTTTTTAAGATAACTAAGTTACTTATGCATTTTTGGTTGTGCTGAGTGTTCGCTGCTGCGAGCGGGCCTTCCCTAGTTGCGGAGAGTGGAGGCTACTCTTGGTGCACGGGCTTCTCTCGTTGTAGAGCACCGGCGCTGGGGCGCACGGGCTTCCGTAGTTCCAGCAGCAGGGCTTCGGGAGTCGCGGCTCCCAGGCTCTAGGATGCAGGCGCGGCAGTGGCGCCGCACGGCTGTAGTTGCTCCGCAGCATGTGGGATCTTCCCGAACCAGGGATCAAACCCACGTTCCCTGCATTGGCAAGCAGATTCTTATCCACTGGACCACAATGGAAGTCCTGCAGGTTGTTATTTAAAAGGAGACCACATGCATTATCACTATTACCACATGCATTATCATGATTATTTCAGCATTCTTCTGGCTAAAGATAATCCAGTCCATTTTCTTACACCTTGTTATCATTTATCATGTTCTCTCCAGGGTCTTCATTAGCAAATATGTAATGTGTATAACTGTGGGAAGTTCTTAAAGAGATGGGAATACCAGACCACCTGACCTGCCTCCTGAGAAATCTGTATGCAGGTGAAGAAGCAACAGTTAGGACTGGACAGGGAACAACGCACTGGTTCCATATTGGGAAAGGAGTCCATCAAGGCTGTGTGTTGTCACCTTACTTGTTTAACTTCTATGCAGAGCACATCCTGTGACACGCTGGGCTGGATGAAGCACAAGCTGGAATCAAGACTGCCAGGAGAACTATCAATAACCTCAGATATGCAGATGACACCACTCTTACGGCAGAAAGCGAAGAGGAAATAAACAGCCTCTTGATGAAAGTGAAAGAGGAGAGTGAAAAGGTTGGCTTGAAGGTCAACATTCAGAAAACTAAGATCATGGCATCTGGTCCCATCACTTTATGACAAGTAGATGGGGGAACAATGGAAACAGTAAAAGACTTTATTTTCTTGGGCTCCAAAATCACTGTAGAAGGTGACCACAGCCATGAAATTAAAAGATGCTTACTCCTTGGAAGAAACGTTATGACGAACCTAGACAGCACATTAAAAAGCAGAGACATTACTTTGCCAACAAAGGTTGTCTAGTCAAAGCTACAGTTTTTCCAGTAGTCATGTATGGATGGGAGAGTTGGACTATAAAGAAAGCTGAGTGCTGAAGAATTGATGCTTTTGAACTGTGATGTTGGAGGAGACTCTTGGGAGTCACTTGGATTGCAAGAAGATCCAACCAGTCAATCTTAAAGGAACTCAGTCCTGAATATTCTTTGGAAGGACTGATGCTGAAGCTGAAATTCCAACCCTTTGGCCACCTAATGAGAAGAGCCGACTCATCAGAAAATACCCTAATGCTGAGAAAGATTGAAGGCAGGAGGAGAAGGGGATAACAGAGGATGAGGTGGTTGGATGGCATCACCGACTCGATGGACATGAGTTTGAGTAAACTCGGGGAGTTGGTGATGGACAGGGAGGCCTGGCGTGCTGCAGTCCATGAGGTCACAAAGAGTCGGACGTGACTGAGCAACTGAACTGAACTGAATGTGTATAAAGTATAGGGTTATAATTTGGACATATGGCTCTATTTTAGAATCTCACCAATGGCAGAGCAAAAGGCTGGGTATGTTCTGTTCTGTCCATACACTCTGGCATCATCTATTCCTATTGAAAACCTCCAGCATCCCCTGATCTAATTGATACACTCCAGCATCTCCTATTCCTGTTGATGATACAGTCTGGCATCCTGCTTATCCTTGAACCCCTTCCCTCCTCCAAATCATGGACACGACTTCCTTTTCTAATATGGAAGAATTTTAAAGCTGTAGTAAGCGTTGTTGTCCTCTCTGAAATTTTTGCTAGGGTCTATGTGCCTTCCCCACTCCTGTCTTTTGACCACAGCGCTGGTTTTCTCTCCCCATGCTGTCACGGTGCGCACTCTCTGCAAAGGCTTCTCCAAATTTACTGAGTACAATCAGTCATTTCCAGCCATGAACTTCCTGTGCACTTTCCAGAGTCCTTCATGATGCTGGCTAATTCCTTTGCTCATTTGTCCATTTGTTCAACAGTTATTTGCAGGTGCCTACTACTTGCCTGGAGAATCCCACGGACAGAGGAGCCTGGCGGGCTACAGTCCACGGGGTCGCAAGATGACACGACCTGGGGACTAGACCGTCACCAGCACCACTGCAGGCAGGGGCTGGGCCAGGAGGATAGAAACGACCGCAGCGAAATCCCCACCCTCACCCAGCTGACGGCCTAGCAGGGGAACCTATAGACAGCTAAGTGACAGTACCGTGTGAAACGCTACGGAGTGAAAAAGAAAAGAGTGCTGAGATAGAGAAGACGACGTGGAGAGAACGACTGTTTGGCTTGCTTGCAGCTGGCCTCTCTGAATTTGAGAAGGCGCCAGTTTCCTCTGCTGGTGTGGGAAAGCGTGTTCCTGGCAGAAGAAACTGGAGACACAGGAGCCTGAGTCTGGAAAGAATGCGCGAGCTCTGTTCACAAAAGGGGCCAGTGGGACAAAAGGTTAGTGTGTGCGGCGGGGGAGGTGGAACCAGAGAGGGAAGAACAGGTTCGGG
Organism: Procapra przewalskii; assembly: GCA_006410515.1. NCBI lineage: Eukaryota > Metazoa > Chordata > Mammalia > Artiodactyla > Bovidae > Procapra > Procapra przewalskii. Next base: position 3,266,855 of record SJYF01000247.1, on the reverse strand, counting down.
ATCCTGGAAGCCTGAAGCCAAAGTGTGGATTTATTCACAAGGAAACAATATTCCTTTAGCAGGAGATTGTGGCCGCCTCATAACAGGCATGCATTTCTGGATCCATAGACCAAGGTGTGCAGACAGGTGACTTCTCCAAAATGGATTTTGACTTAGCTGACAACGTTTCATTTCTTTTGAAGGAGGAGAACTTCATCTTGCTGTAATCCGGGTCCCTCTGGTCTCTGGGCTTCCCTGGTGGCTCAGCGGGAAAGAAAGCTGCCTGCAATGCAGGGGTCACAGGAGATACGGGTTTGATCCCTGGGTCGGGAAGATCCCCTGGAGGAGGCGATGGCTACCCACTCCCGTATTCTTGCCTGGAGAATCCCTTGGACAGGGGAACCTGTCCATAGGGTCTTGAAGAGTCGAACTTGACTGAAGTGACTTAGCATGCACGCATGCTGGTCTCTGCAGAAAGTGCTTGGTGAATTGATGATCCTCTCCAACTTCTTTCCCCAGGTGATGCTGGGGTTCGGGGGAGGCTCCCACACTGTTCTGAGGTGGGGAGATGCTCACAGCCCTCGGTCATCGTGCTCTTGTTTGCCTCCAAGGAGGCACACCATTCCGCAAGGCCACCCTCACCGGGCTGTCTTCACTGCTCTCTGTCTCAATGGGCAGAGCCCTGCCGGGACCCCTGGCCACTCCAGCTGGCTCCCTGCTGCCCCGCCCCTCTGAGAAGCTTCTCGCAAGCCCACCTGCCTGAACACCTTAGCATTGCTGCCCAACTACACAGGTGCCCTGTGGGCACAGAAATTGTCTTGGGGGCTTGCAGCCTATAGGCCGATGCCCTGGGCGCCAGGCACCCTTTAGTTTATGTGGGATTTCCACCATGCTCCCGTTCCAGCAGTCAGCCCGGGAGATGGTGCTGGGCCCTCTCAGCATCTCAGTATGGATGACTCATGTTTCCCTTTTTTCTCACCTGCAGGCTGAATGCTGCCTTTTGGGTGGGAAGTGACTCTTATGCTTCCACTGTTTTCTGCCCTGGAGGCAGGGTTGCCCCAGTCCTGGAAAGTGTAACAGGGTCCCGGCATTCTACCTGGGGGCTTTAAAAACTGGGTCCACCTAAGCCCACCTTGATCAAAGGTCAGCTCTGCCTTCAATCCACCAGCCCCACTTCAGGATGCTTACCTCTAGGAGAACATCTGTCCTTACTCTGGGGGACTCTGGCGTGTCCTGGGTCCTCAGACAGTGCACTGAGAAGTCTTGGCACAAGTGTGAGAACCAGCCAATCAGAACCTTTAGATTGGTGGGCATCAGGCTGCTGGTTATCAACAAAGGGCACCAAGGGCTGGTCTCTCTGCCTCTTTCAGCCTCAAGGCTGCCAGAGGTCACACTTGCCTGGTGTTCTGGGAGGGATACCCCCTACCTTCCTCTCTGCTTCTTCAGCTCCCGGAATTTTTTGTTTGGCTGTGCCGGGTCTTAGCGGTGGCACTCGTGATCTTTGATCTCCGTTGCGGCACGTGGCATCTTTAGTTGTGGTGTGCAAACTCTTAGCTGGGTCACGTGGGATCAAGTTTCCTGACCAGGGATTGAACCCGAGCCTGCTGCGTTGGAAGCTTGAAGACTTAGCCACTGGACCACCAGGGAAGTCCCATCTTGGCGCATTCTATCTCTGTTCTGGGAACCTAACCTGGGTCAGGAACTTCGAATCTGAGTCTTCACGTCCTCAGGGCCCCCAGACGACGGCTACTGAGCCCAGCTGACAAGTCCTTGGAATCATTCTTCCCATCTGGGTCGAGTGGGTGACTCAGGCCCACGGGTAGGGAGGAGGGCCAGGGTTACCAGAGGACAGCTTTCAGGTGGAGTGGGCTTGGATCGCTGAGAGGAAAACTCACTGGCAAGTGCATTGAAACTTGATTCTAGAACATTTTGAACATCTAAAACATCCCAGTGGCTGTTGCATAGCAGCAGAGAATGGAAGAAGACCAGTCAGGAAGCTAGCGTGGATGACCGGCTGGGCCTGGGGGTAGCCCTGGCATTGCGGTCACACAGAACTGTACTGATTTGTTCTGGGTTTTGTAGACCTACTATCGGGCTTCCCCAGTGGCTCAGATGGTAAAGAATCTGCCTGCCATGCAGGAGATCTGGGTTCGATCCCTGGGTCAGGAAGATCCCCTGGAGAGGGAATGGCAACCCATTCCAGTATTCAACTGTGTGTGTCTCTGAGTCGGGGACCTCACTTCATTATTTCAAGGATGCTTGAAATAATGCAGACGAGTTCTGCATATGAGTGGAATTTATGAATTCCATTTCAGTCTTGTTCAGTCTTTTAGGGTCATCTTGATGACATTCTTGTTCTGGCAAAGACTAGCCATTCCATATAAATTTTGATTAATGGCAACGACTAGCCAAAGAAAGCAGCTGTCTTTTGTAAACACACTCAGAATGTATTTTGTCTCCTGAAGAGTCATCTCCTGAGGGGATACATTCAGGAAGGATCCTGTTTGGAGGCGATTAGACAGTGTAATTAAAAGAGAATGTGCATTTGTGGTTCGTTCTTGAAAGGCATCTAGTTTCCTCTTTAGCCTAAAGCCAGCAAGTCCCCAATTTGGGCAAATTAGAGTTTGGGAAGGCTTGGCAGAGCCCATGCAAGCGATCTTCCTCATTTTCCAAAAGGGGAAGATTTCCTGGCGGGGCGCCCAGGTCAATGGGCGACACCCCCCCTGGGGCTTGTGTGACTCCCGCGGAGACTTCCTGTCCCTTTGGTGACAAAGCTGTCTGGGCTGTGTGAACAATCACACCATCCGCCTCGAGTCTACGGGACAGGAAAGCATGAAGCAACAGGCCCTCTGTATAATCAGCCCACCCTACCAGGCTTCTCTAACTTCTGTAGCCACGATGCCTCTAGCTTACTCTTGGGAAACAGAAAATCATGATAAGAACTGCTCAGTGGAGCCATTTCACAGACACTAGAATAGAATTGCTTCAAGTTCAAGGTGGAAAAGCAAACTTAAAGCAAAGGCACACTCAGAACAGCTGGTTCCTGGGAACTGTTTTCTGGAGTAGCAGCCTGTAATGCGGGATGGTTTTTTAAGCTACGAGGAAGACGGATCCTTCCATGAGAGCATCCGTAGGCCTGGAGCCAGGGAGGGGCGTTGCTTATTTCAAGACCGTTAATTGTAGACAGGGGTGCTGGCAGGGTTTCTTTACATGGACCAGAAAAATGTATTTTAAAGTCAAAGAGCATTCTTACCCCTGCTCCCATGGGGTTACAGCAGAGATAATGAAGACTAAGGTGACTGCTGCGTGAAGGCGGGTGAAGCGTCTTATTCTAGGGGTCCTGAGCCTTTTGGCGTCAGGATTCCTTTGCACTCTTAAAAATTACTGAGGACCTCAAAGAGGTTTGTTTGTTTTTGAATGTAGGTTAAATCTCCTGATGGGCTTCCCTGGTGGCGCAGACGGTGAAGAGTCCACCTGATCAGAAAGATCCCCTGGAGGAGGGCATGGCAACCCACTCCACTACTCTTGCCTGGAGAATTCTATGGACAGAGGAGCCTGGTGGGCTATAGTCCATGGGGTTGCAAAGAGTTGAAGACGACTAAGTGACTAACACTTTCACTTTTTAAAATATCTACTGACATTTACCATATTCTATATTAAAACTGAGAAATTTAAAAAACACAGGAATAATGAAACCCACATGCCATTAGCTGAAAGATCTGACATCACTTCAGGGAGACGCAGGAAGACACCACTGTATGAGTGTGAAAGAGCGAAAAAGGAAAAATGAATCTTAGTGTTGCTATAAAAATAGCTTTGATCTCATGGACACCTTGAGGAGGTCTCAGGGCCCCTCACAGGTCCATGGACCACACTATGAGGACCACCGGTAGAGAGACATGTGAACGGCTCCTGGCTCTCTGCTGAATGCCACGGAAGAAAGAATCCTATGCACAGAAGGACACAGTTAATACTGTCTAGTGTGACATCTTCAGCCCAAAGGAAGGGTCACAGCACAGTGTGGTGAAGAGTCCCACTGTACGAAGATGCAATGTGCCCGCCCAGAGCAGGTGTACAGCTAGGGAGCTGCAGAGCTGAATGCCAAGTTTCTTCCTGTTAATTCTTGGTCTATCTTTTCACGTGCACCCAGCACACGATTTGGTCACTGATATTTAAAAAACTGTCACCACGCCTATACTATTTATTGAGCATTGCATGTGTGTGGAGCGCACGGACGTTCTCCATCAAGACAGAGCTGGGCACGTCCCAGCCTCTAACTGCTATCTGTATTTTACAGATTCAGAAATTAAAGTGGAGGGAGGTTAAGTCAGTCATCCGGGTGGCCCAGTAAGAAGGTAGGAGGAGAACAGGGTTCCGGACACGGGACGCCTTTTGAAAGCCCAGATGCTTAACTACAAAACCTTAGTATATGGGGACTTCCCTGCTGGTCCAGTGGTTGAGAACCCGCCTGCCAATGCAGGGGACACGGGTTCGATCCCCAGTCCAGGAAGATCCCACATGCCTTAGAGCAAATAAGGCCACACACTGCAGCTACTGAGCCTGTTCCCCAGAGCCTGTGTTCCATGATGAGAGAAGCCACCTCTGTGAGAAGCCCACACACAAGTAGAGAGTTAGCCACTGCTCTCCACAACTAGAGAAAGCCTGTATGCAGCAACAAAGGCCTAGTGTAGCCAAAAAAAAAAAAAAAAAACAACCACATACTGCTGTGCCTTTAAGGGCCTATGAGAATAAGGCTCAGACAAGTAGACCCATGGCACCAGTTGGTCTCTCTTGCTAGGTGGATTCAACATCCAGTGTGTGTGTGCATGCCTGCACGCTCAACTGAGTTCGACTCTTTGTGTCAACATCCATTAACGGAATGTTATGACATGCTTGGTGCTGTGGGGAAGAAAAACTTTTCCCTCCCTCCCTTGATTAAATTGGTCTAATAATTAATGATTATATTGACTGGTCTAACAAGTAAATTGGGCTTCCTTGGTGGCTCAGCTAGTAAAGAATCCACCTGCAATGTGGAAGATCTGGGTTCTATCTCTGGGTTGGGAAGATCCCCTGGAGAAGGGAATGGCTGTCCACTCCAGTATTCTAGCCTAGAGAATTCCATGGACTGTATGGTCCATGGGGTCACAAAGCGTCAGACACGACTGAGTGACTTTCACTTTCCAACAACTAATTTGATATGACAGACTAATAGGAGAAAACCAAATCTAATTACATGGGAGCCCAAAGATGTGAGGCTCAGGCAGGTTGGGCAGCTGGGGCTTATATGAAGTTCCCGAGGTAAAAAGTGGGATGGAGTCTGGGCCTTCCAAGAGTAGGAAGGTGGTTTGTTCACAGGCCATGAGAGGAGCAGGAGTCTGGTAATTGGATGTTTGCCCTGCCACAGATAGGTCATTCAGATAAAATGTTATCTCTAGAAATAGCTCCCTTTCTGGCCCTAACTTTTTTTCAGGTAGTTAAGGGAAAAGTAATCAGTTTTCTTGTCTCTGCTGGGTCTTGATTGCCTTTGGCTGAAAACAGTCCACTCGGCAAAGTGGCACATTTTGGGGTGGCCTGGCCTACTCCACTTCAGCATTGTATTCAATCCTGGGGAGGACACAGGAAATAAGACGTAGGCACAGAAATCATATAAAATATAGCCCCTGCCTTTGAGTTTACCAAAATAAATACCCCTACATGGGAGTTTAACTAACCGCATGTATTCGTATATGAAAGTGAGAAGTGAAGGTGTTGGTCACTTCAGTCGTACCCGACTCTGTGTGACCCTGTGGACTGTAGCCCACCAGGCTCCTCTGCTCATGAAATTCTCCAGGCAAGAAAACTGGAGCAGGTTGCCATGCCCTTCTCCAGGGGATCTTCCCAACCTAGGAATCCAAGCCGGGTCTCCTACATTGCAGGCAGATTCTTCACTGTCTGAGCCACCAGGGAAGCCATAGTTAGTGTACAGTGAATGCCAAACAAGAGGAGTGTCCTTGGCACTCCAAGTCAAGAGGCTACTGGGCTGGAGGGACCTACAAGCCATCACAGAGAAGGAGGATTTGTGCTGGGCTGAAAGGCAAGATGTATGATTGTGAGAGTTGGACCATAAAGAAAACTGAGCACCAAAGAATTGATGCTTTTGAACCGTGGTGTTGGAGAAGACTCTTGAGAGTTCCTTGGCCTGCAAGGAGAGCCAACCAGTCAATCTTAAAGGAAATCAGTCCTAAATATTCATTGGAAGGACTGATGCTGAAGCTGAAGCTCCAGGACTTTGGCCACCAGATGCGAAGAGCTGACTCATTTGAAAAGACCCTGATGCTGGGAAAGATTGAGGGCAGGAGGAGAAGGGGACGACAGAGGATGAGATGGTGGGATGGCATCACTGACTCGATGGACATGAGTATAAGCAAACTCTAGGAGTTGGTGATGGACAAGGAAGCCTGGCACGCTGCAGTCCACGGGGTCGCAGACTCGGACACAACTGAGAGACTGAACTGAACTGACAGGCAAGAGAGATCTACAGGATGAAAGACCAGAATCAGAAGCTAGACCTCAGCTGAGCCCCCGTTCTGTCGTCACTCAGACGGACGAGCTGGAGCCCAGTCAAAGCATCCTGGGTGAGAGGGAAGCCACACAGCTGGGACATGCAGACACTGACACGGCCTCACCATCTCTAGGCGGCAGTCAGCCCCTTTCCTTGCTCACACGCAATGGGAGCGTCCCAAGTCCTGCCACCCCGTGTGGCCTGTCCAGCCTGGAGCTGGTCCTCAGCCAGTGGCACCCCATAAACATCAGCTCCACTCATTCTTCTCATAGTTTCCCAGCCGAGCACTTCTGCCCGAACCTCCTCAGTATCTCACAGACACGTATTTCAGGCCCTCCACTCCCGTGTTCTACAACCTTAGGCAAGTCGCTCTGACCTCTTGTGAACCGCAGTTTGCTCCTGTATAAAGTGAAGAAAATGATGCCTGGGACTGCCCCAGCGGTCCAGTGGCTAAGACTCCAAGTTCCCAGTGCAGGGGACCTGGGTTCAATCCCTGGTCAGGGAATTAGATTCTCCATACCGCAACTAAAGATGCAACGCCACAACTGAGATCTGGCACAGCCAAATGAATTAATATTTTTTAAAAGTGATGCCTTTCAGAGTTTTGAAAGTGAATGATTCTCAACCAGCCTCTATAATACTTGGCACGTCATAAGTTCTTGATAAGTTAGAACAGCTATTTATGATCCATCTCTGGTATTCTGTGCCTATTACACAGTTGCCAGCAATATAGTTTATGAGATGTTGTATTGGATTGCTTAATTTCTTTGTTTCAGATTTCAGATAATCATGGAACTAGATTCATTATGGAAAGATAAAAAGATAAATAGAAAAAAAATACTTGCTGCTTGAGCAAAACATCTCTAGGGAAAGACAGGGAGAATGAGACATTTTAACTTTATAAGCTGCTGGGTACTTCCTGATCTTCATAAACAACCACAGGCGTGCTCAGTCGCTCAGTCAAGTCTGAGTCTTTGTGACCCCATGGACCATAGCCCGCCAGGATCCTCTGCTCATGGGATTCTCCAGGCAAGGATATTGGAGTGGATTGCCGTGTCTTCCTCAGGGGATCTTCCTGACCCTGAGATCAAACCCTGGTCTCCCTCGCTGGGGGCGGGTTCTTTACCATCTGAGCCACCAGGAAACCCTCTCTGAGGGCTAGTCGGGCGTAGTACACAGTGACTTACTCAGGGGCAGAAGATGGCTGGCTAGTCAAAGAGGAGTGATTTGCTTATTGACTTTTGGCTGCACTGCGTCTTCGTGGCTCACACGGGCTTTTTCTAGTTGCATGGGCTTCTCATTACAGTGGCTTCTCTTATTGCAGAGTTTGGACTCCAGGTGTCTGGGTTTCAGTTGTTGTAGCAAGCGGGCTTAGTTGCCCTGCGGCCTGCGGAATCTTCCCATGTCCCCTGCATTAGCGGGCAGGTTCTTAATCGCCGGGCCACCAGGGAAGTCCGAAGAAGGATGCTTTTTTGACTCTAGTCTCACATCCCTCAAACTCAGCTTTCCCCATTTCCCCTTTTCCTTCCCAGAAAAGGAAGGCAGGAAGGAAGAAAGGAAGTTAGTTTTGCAGGAACCTTCACCCACGGCTACAACATTTTGATAGGCTAATACTTACTGCTGGTTTTTTCCCACCAGGTTTTTTTTTTCCTCATGTTGGTCAGGGATTTCAAGCTAGGAGAAGCGATGGCTTGCAATAAAAAAAAAAAAAAAATTATTCAAGACAGATGAAGATTTCATTTTTAATGAAATAAAGATGTCAAAGGCCTTTGACAATGTGACTGAGATCCAGTGATGATTCGGGGGAGGACTTGTGTGATTATTTCAGTCTCACCAGCACTCATATTGGCTGAGCTCTAGAATTGGCTTGCCAGAGTCATACCCACTGCCATACCATTTAAATCTTTAGATCTCATAACTACCTTTTGAATGGGGTTTTCACTTAGGATGCCTTTAGCTGAAATAACAGATAACCCATTTCAAAGTTAATAAAGAGAAGTTGGACTTTTTTTTTTTTTAGCTCACATGCAAAGAAGTCTAGAGAAAAGTTTCTCTCTGCCATTTGCATTGTCAAATGTTCCCTAAAGCTGGTAGGATGGATGCTGGTGGTGATTAGATCTGTACGATTCCCCGTTTATGCCTTGGGGGAGAGAGAGAGAGGCTAGCTTTCTGCAGCAGCATTTTCTTAAGAGCAAGGACCTCAATTTTCCAGAAGCCTCCAGGAATCCACTCTTCATGTTTCACTGATTCAGAATGAGTTGGGCACGTCCATTTCTAAACTAAAACAGTTCAGGAGATAGACATCTTTGATTGCCTTAGATTACTAAATAGTCAACCACAACATCCTCAACATGTGCCCATTTTCTAACTCCGGGTTGGCAGACTATATAGCCCTTGGACCAAATCTGGCAAACAGGCGGTCCTTGTAAATAAAGTTTTATTGAAACACAGCCATGCTCATGTATTTATGTAGATTAATAGCTGCTTTCATGCTTCTATAGTAGAGCTGAACAGTCATGACGGAGACCACAATGCCTAAAATATTTGCCATCTAGTCTTAACAGAGAGTTTTGGACACTGGATCTGAATGAAGAAAGTGTGGTTGCGGTTAAACAACCCCCAAAGTCAAAGAGCTCACTGGAGGCTGGGACCAGATTGTCACTCAGAAGCTAAGGCTCCCTCTGCTATCAGTTCCACTGGGAGAGTTTCTTGGGATAGGCTTGCATTTTTTGTGATGTATGCCGTTTGCACACAGCATCACAGACATGGGCCTTCTGAAATGAATATGTCCATAATGATGAACTCGTTCTTAGGAACAAGTTCACCTGTTGCTATAAACAGAGGAATAGGTGGGGGCATGAGAACACTGAATTCTAGAATTTATCACAATAAGTCCAACACATCATAAAAAAAATGCCACAAATACCAACTGGGATAGGGATAAAATTTGTTGATAGCTATTGGGATACAATTAAAGATTAAAAAAAAATAACTTCACATAAGTGAAAAGTTGATTTGTGTTACCTTGATGAGTTTTTTTAACCACTGAAAATGAGTTTCAGAAATGAAAGAGAAAACAGTGAAATAAATGAGTATAGTAGCACGAAAAAGACTTGCCCATGATGTCTGCTTTTCCTTGATCATGCATTTACCGTCTCCTTCTGACCTTCTTTAGCAACCAGTCTCCAAGAGGACATTCAGCTACCCTCACCTTCCGCACTCACGCGTCTGTGGTTCCCTCCCACGTTCTCTAAGCATTGGTCAGTGAGACCTAGAGAATACGGCCCAAGTGATGAAACTGGAGGGCTTTGTCACAGAAGGTGTTACAGCTTCTGTCTTGGTTTCCTGGATTGCTTGCTCCGAGGGAAACCCAGTCACCTTGCTGTGAGGACATTCAAGCAATTCTGGGGAGAGGCCCCCGCACAGAGGGGCTGAAGCCTCCCACCGACTGCTGAGCAAACTTGCTGGCCACGTGAGAGCCCAGAAGCAGATCCAGCCTCTGCCAAGCCTTCAAATGACAGCAACGTCGATTCACATTCAACTGCGACCCCAGGAGAGACACTGAGTCAGAATTTCTCTGCCAAACCACAGAAAGTGGGAGACAATAAATGCTTACTGCTATTTCAAGTCATCAAGTTTGGGGTTTTTTGGTTAAACAGCAAGACTCAACTGACATATATTTCTTCCATATTGGGTCAAAAGACTCATGGTAGTATTTATTATATAAACATATATTATTTATAATATATTATATGTAAACATTTATATATTTGAAAGTTATATGGAACAGGTGCTGAAGCTCCAATACTTTGACAACCTGATGTGAAGAGCTGACTCATTGGAAAAGACCCTGATGCTGGGAAAGATTGAAGGCAGGAGGAGAAGGGGATGACAGAGGATGAGATGGTGGGATGGCATCACTGACTTTGTGGGCATAAGTTTGCGAAAACTCCTGGAGATAGTGAAGGACAGGGAAGCCTGGCGTGCTGCAGTCCCTGGGATCACAAAGGGTAGGACACAACTTAGCAAATGAATAACAACAATGAAACTTTTGAAACTTGATAAGAGAAAATGTTGAAAATATCTCTGTGGGTATTGTGCGTGCACGTTCAGTTGCTTCAGCTGTGTCTGACTCTTTGTGACCCTATGGACTGTAACCCACCAGGCTCCTCTGTCCATGGGATTCTCCAGGCAAGAATACTGGAATGAGTTGTTATGCCCTCCTCCAGGGGATCTACCCGACCCAGAGAGCAAACTTGCATCTGCCTGTGTCTCTTGTATTGCAGGCTGATTCCCTACCCACTGAGCCATCTGGGAAGCCCCATGTGCGTATTGTAGACATTCCCCGTTTTGTCTAGTTTTTCTATTCACTCAATAAACATCTAGGTCCTGCACCGTCACTGTTATGATCCTGGGAACCAGAACAAGCCAAACACAGTCACAGAGCTTGCATTTTAGGAGGATTTTCTCTTCTTCAGCGGATAGCATCCCCAAATACCCCATCATCCAGCCAGATACCTGGGAGTCAGCCCAACACCTCTCTTCCAGCCTTCACGGCTGGTCCCCCACAAACTGTTGAATTTGTAGTTCTCTCTATTCCCTGTTTCTGCTGCTGCTGCTGTCTTCGTGGGAACGCTCATCAAAATCCTACCCTGATGGGTCAGTTTCCTGGGGCTGCTCTAACCACATACCATGCTGGTGCCTGGTGGCTGAGAACCTCTGAAACGTATCACCTCCTGGTTCTGGAGGCTGGAAGTCTGAGATCAGGCTGCTGGCCAGGTCAGGCTCAGCTGAAGGCTCCTGGGAAGGGCCTGTTCCAGGCATCTCTCCGAACGTCCAGTTGTTCCTTAGCCCGTGGTGGCATAACTCCAGCCTCCCCTTGGCGTCCTGCTGCTGTGCTCGCCCGCCGCTTCACACCATGTTCCTTCTATAAGGACACCTGTCACGCTGCATCAGAGCGACGTCAACTTAGCCCAGCCCTCTGCAGCAGCTCTGTTTCCAAATAAGGTCACATTCTGGGTTAATGGACTTTCCAAGTGGCTCAGCGGTAAAGAACGTGCCTGCAAAGCAGGAGACGCGAGTTCGATCCCTGGGTTTGGAGGATCCCCTGGAGGGGGAAAGGGCAACCCACTCCAGTATTCTTACCTGGAAAATTCCATGAACAGAGGAAAGGACTGGGACTTTAATATCTTCATGAGGGATACAATTCAACCTAACGCCTGGGTTATGTCACAGTCTTTCAACCACCCTCCCTGCCTCCAGTGAGCCCCCCTCATATGACCCCCACGCTTGTCCTTCACAGGGTGGTCAGTGTGATCTGCCTAAAATAAAAATCTGATTATGTGGCTACTCAGCTAAAAATCCTCTGAGGTTCATTTCTCTTTATTTTTATTATTCAGTTCAGTTCATCTCAGTTGCTCAGTCGTGTCCAGCTCTTTGCAACCCCATGGACTGCAGCACATCAGGCCTCCCTGTCCATCACCAACTCCCAGAGTTTACCCAAACTGATGTCCATTGAGTCAGCAATGCCATCCAACCATCTCATCCTCAGTTGTCCCCTTCTCCCCCTGCCTTCAATCTTTCCCAGCATTAGGGTCTTTTCAAATGAGTCAGCTCTTTGCATCACGTGGTCAAGTATTGGAGTTTCAGCTTTAACATCAGTCCTTCCAATGAACCCCCAGGGCTGATCTCCCTTAGGAGGGACTGGTTGGATCTCCTTGCCGTCCAAGGGACTCTCAAGAGTCTTCTCCACAGTTCAGAGCATCAATTCTTCGGTGCTCAGCTTTCTTTATAGTCCAACTCACATCCATACATGACTAGTGGAAAAACCATAGCCTTGACTAGACGGACCTTTGTTGGCAACGTAATGTCTCTGCTTTTTAATATGCTGTCTAGTTTGGTTATAACTTGTCACCCTGCTTATCTATTATTATTGTTTCTATTTTATTGAAATATGGTCAATTTACAATGCTGAGTTAGCTTCTGACGCACAGCAAAGTGACGCAGTCCTACATATACATAAATATATATACATATAAACGCATATGCATATACACACATACATATAAATATACTTTTTCACATTCTTTTCCACTATGATTTATTACAGGATATTGAATATAGTTCTCTGCTCTACATAGTAGGGGACCTTGCTCTTTATCTATTCTATATACACGTGGATGTGCTCAGTCGCTCAGTCGTGTCCGACTCTTTGCAACCCCATGGACTGTAGCCTGCCAGGCTCCTCTGTCCATGGGACTTTTTTCAGGGTAAGAATGCTGGAGTGGGGTGCCATTTCCTCCTCCAGGGATCTTCCTGACCCATAGATTGAAGCTGTGTCTCCTGCATTGGCAGGAGGATTCTTTGCCGCTAGTACCACCTGGGAAGCCTCATTCTCTATATAGTAGTTTGCAAACTTCTAGTCCTTCCCTCCCCAAACCTTCTTCCCCCTTGGCAACCACAAGTTTGTTTTCCATGCCTGTGGGTTTGTTTCTGTTTCAAGATAACTTCACTTGTGTCAGAGTTTAGATTCCATATGTAAAGTGACACCACGTGGCATTTGTCTTTCTCTCTCTGACTGACCTTTTCTTCAGCAAAACACAAAGTTCCTCCAAATCTGGCCTGAGCTTCCCTCACGAGTGCCTCCCCTCTGCCTCCGCAATCCTTTCGCTCCCTTCTGTTCCGGCTGTTTCGACTGCGAGATCATCTTCTCTGGGAATTTCTGGAGGGGATTCTGTCTCCCTTAGTTCCCTGTGGGTAATTGCCTGTCTCCTTATCACACTAAGTCGTAAATCACTGGTTTCTTGTCTTCAATCTCTGAGTCCCTCCAGGAAGGGACTGTGCCTCCTTGGCATCCCTAGGGCCAGTACAGTGTCGATTAAAAACGAGCTACTCAGTATGTCTTCCCGCGGGATGATGCGCTTTGTGGAGAGTGAGTGCATAAGAGAAAGATGGTGTGCCAATGGTCACCTCATTTCTATTACAGTTCTGCGAGAGCCCTCACTCATACAAGTCTCGCTGATACAGAGCTAGGGCTTGTATTTATTCACAAGCTCCTGACTCTCCTCGTAGACAACATTGTAAAGCGGGGAAACCACAGCCCATATCCTGAGTCAGATCACGGTTTGAAGAATGTTATTTCCTATCTTCTCACTTACTTCAGGAGAACTTGAGTGAACATCTATGATTAATCTGAGGACTTTGCTTTCCAACCACCAACCTAAAATTATATTCTTGCTGGAGTTGCCACAGTGCTGCTCCAGCCATTCATTCTCACGTGTATGTCACAGCGGGCTCCACACAGTTCTCAAGGGGAAATTCACAGGAACTTTCTCTTCCCTCTTGGCTCCCTCAGTTTTCTTTCTGTGCTTCTGCTCTTTTTCTGGCCTGTTGTCTCTTCCTCACAAACATAGCGCCCTCCAAGGGGCACTTTGCATTTTTCAAACACAGCCACACCTTGATACCTGTCCCCTTCCCCTTGCTCATTGAGAGCTGGGGTCCAGGGTTCCTCCCCCTGAAGCTGGTGGGGGCCTACTAACTGCCTCCCCAAAACTGGTGATCTGGGATTTCCAAGCTGAGTCCCCCTCTCGACCCCTTCTCTCTCTTTCTGCTTGACTTGGAGCCCAGCTACCACGTTTGAAGGTGCTCAGGCCATAAGTCGAGGCCACACCCAAGGCATTCCAGGGCTCAGCCAACAGCCACCACCAACCATCAGGCGCTGGAGCGAAAGAACCTTCAGATAATTCCAGCCCTGAGCCCTCGAATCTTCTAGCTGAGGGCCAGAAGTCATGAAGCAGAAAGGAGACAACCCTACTGGACCCTGTCTGAATTCCTGATCTACAGAAACTTGTGAGAATTAATAAATGATGCGTGTTACCTGAGGTAATTTGTTATATTCCAATAGATCCTGATGCTGGGAAAGGTTGAGGGCAGGAGGAGAAGGTAGTGACAGAGGATGAGATGGTTGGATGGCACTGTTGACTCAATGGACTTGGGTCTGAGCAAGCTCCAAGAGATAGAGAAGGACAGGGAAGCCTGGCATTTGTGCTGCAGTCCATGGGGTCACAAAGAGTTGGACATGACTGAGTGACTGAACAGCAACAAAACAGATCACAGGTTCACCAAGAATCCCTTTCGTTCTCTCCCCGGGCTGTTTCATTCACTGGACGCTATTGGTGTCCAGTCACTGTTCCCATCACCAACGCTCCTGTCTTCCCAATTGTCTCCCCTGCAGTTATTCCCAGCTCTGACTTCTTGGCCATGCTGAGGGCAGTATTACCAGCGCCTGCAGGGCACCTCTTCCCGGGTATTCCTAACTCTTAACTGCACAGAAAGACATGGCACTTTTCTTTTCTAATCCAGTTTTCCTCTTCTGTTCCCTTCTGTTCTTGGCAGCACCAACGTTCCAATCTAGAAGCTCTAATCTTCACTGATGCCTTCTGTCTGTCATGTCGAAGTAGTTGCCAGGTGCTGCACTGTGTTGACAGTTGGCATGCTTTGGGCTGCAAGTAATACGAAAGCCAGCGAAGCGTGGTATAGCAGGCTGGGTTCAATCAGAGGATCGAAACAGGGAACTTCAGTATGGAGAACTATTGACTCTGAAGAAAGAGCAGCTCTGAGATATAAAGGGACTCTATGTGGAACTCTAGGGCTATTGCCAAGGGAGGATAAACTAGGAAGGGGTTTGGATCTCACTGGATAGGGTGTGGTTCAGCTCACTGAGCAGTAGAGAAGTTCCCTGGTGTGGCCAGGCTGGTCTGTAGGTCACCCTTCAGCATGCAGGTGAGGGAGGAGGTGGGCAGAAACCAGTGGTATGGCTGTTCTGGAAGCAGCAGGAGACCTTGCTCTCAAGATTTCCCTCTGGAGTGTTTTCAACTCAGGAAGTTTAGCATCACACTCATTGTGAAGAGAGCCGGTTATAAGAATTCCTTTGTTCATAAAATAGCATGCACTAAAGGGTGAACTGGGAGCGAAAGGCAATAAATTATCAGCTAACACACTTGGCTTAAGCAAATTTATTTATCATGTCACAGAGTGAATGATCAGACACTGGCCACTTCAGAAGTGGTCAGCAGTGACACTGAAGATCCTTTCTCCCACTGTGTTGACCATATCTTCTCTTGGAGTTTCAAGAGACTATAACCCACTCCAGTGTTCTTGCCTGGAGAATCCCAGGGACAGGGGAGTCTGGTGGGCTGCCGTCTATGGGGTCGCTCAGAGTCGGACACAACTGAAGCGACTTAGTAGGAGTAGTAGTAATAGCAGCTACAAGTGCCCTATCAGACAATACTGCTTCCAGAAAAAAAAAAATTAGAGGGATGGAGAAGAGAGGATCTTCTTTGCATTTCTAATTGGGCAGAGACTATTTTGCAAAAAATCTCAGGAGACTTCCCATCTATTCCCATGGTCAGGACTGGAACACATGCCCTCCCTCGGGTTATGAAAAGGGATGTTACCAGGGTCTCATACCTGCAGCCTCTTTAGTGGGAGAAGGGCTTCACCAGCAAAGAAAGGCATGGTCAACCCCCACGGGAAGGCAGGCAACATCGTCTGCCCCATCCCCTGTCCCCACCCCCCCACTGCTCCAGGTAGTCACAGACCACCTCAGTGCCCAAGGAAGTCACAAGACATGGGTTCTACTCTTGAGCAGGTGTTAGCCAGGTGGGAACTAGGCATTCCTAGGGAAGGGCAGACACCTTTCCACTGTCTCTTTTGTCACCTTAATTCTGGAGCTTTCATTAAAGTGGTTCTCAGTCCATCCTGCAGTGACATGAATTTTCCTGATGTGTAACTGTGAACTCACACACACACACACACACACACACACACATGCTCCAAATCTCCCAATGAGAAGGAAGTTTATGAGTTAAAATCATGGACTTTCTTACTAGATTATATCATTCACATCGAAGCTCTTACTCATTGCAAAACCTCAGGGAAGGTATTTAATTTCTTTGTGCTTGAATTTCTCATGTTTCAAATGTGAATAGGATTACTATGCTCAGAGGACTGCCGTAAAGAGTAAATCATAAAATACAGGGATGTTTTTGACACATAGTGGCTCTTTAATAGGTAGTATATTGTCAGCTATTATTGTTCCTCATTTTGTGCTTAGTCGCTCAGTCGTGTCCAACTCTTTGTGACCCCGTGGACCGTAGCCCACCAGGCTCCTCTGTCCATGGGGATTCTCCAGGCAAGAATACTGGAGTGGGTTGCCATGCCTTCCTCCAGTGGATTTTCTTAATGCAGGGACTGAATCCAGGTTTCCCACGTTGCAGTGGATTTTTTTTTTTTTAACCATCTGAGCCACCAGGGAAGCCTTTTATATGCAATTAAATCTAAATTTCTTGTGTGTGTACATGCTCAGTCACCTCAGTTGTGTCCGACTCTCTGCAACCCTATGGACTGTAGCCTGCCGGGTTCTTCTATCCATGGGATTCTCCAGGCAGGAATATTGGAGTGGGTTGCCATGCCCTCCTCCAGGGAAGTCTTCTTAACACAGGGATCGAACCTGTATCTCTTACGTCTCCTGGATTGGCAGGCGGGTTCTTTACCACTAGCGCCACCTGGGAAACTATTACATTTCTTAGGTGACCACTTAAGATCCTGCAGGAGCTGACGTCAATACAATTTTTTCAAACTTACATTAAAATTCACTATCTCCCCTACTAAGCCATTAACTACTTGAAGGAAGGATCACGTTACCAAAAGGTGTGTGGTGGGTCCGCTTCTTACCGTTCAAAATGCTCAAAAGCCAATAAACAGGCCAAGTTGGTAAAAAGGGAAAGTTTGCTTTATTTCAGATGCTGGCAACTTGCAAGGGATGAAGGGTAGTGGACATTCGTCCAAAGGCTGACTCCCCACCCCTGGCAGGCAGAGAGTGAGAACTTTGATAGACAGAGTTGGGGGGACGGGCAAACTGGTCGTCGGTGGTCTGACCAGCATCATCTTGGTTGTTTTAGGTACAGTTAATCTTCAGCTACAAAGTCCATTTGTTCCCATGTATTTGTGGCCAGTTCTTAGAACTGTGGCATCTTCTGTCGTGGGAAGAGTCTGGTCATCACGTAGTTAATTTCTTCCTCCCGGTGTTTCAGTAGCTGTAAGGCAGCTCACAGGATACGGTTCAGAACATTATCTATAGCCCTTGAGAAAGAACTCAAGGTCCTTGACTCTGCTTAATGACTACATTATTATTATTTGGTCTCCTTTGACCGTTTTCCTTTGTTCTCACACATTCTCATTTCTCTGATCAAACTTCCTCCTTGACTAAAATTTTTCATAGACAAAAGGCAGGCAGAGGATGTGGGGCGGGGGAAGCATCACCAGATCCTGCTCTGTTTCAGGATCACATTCTAGAAGCCTAGCGTTTAGCACAACCTTTGGCCAGAGTCATGTCTCCATGTTGCCATGTGGTTTTCACGTAAGCATCCCTGGCCTGTGGATCCATCGCTTCTTCTTCCCCACCAGGTCATCTTCTCCCTGTGTGTCTCAGTGTCCCCGCCCCATTTCTCACGATGGCACCAGTCACACTGGACTGAGCCCCCCCTCCTGTGGTAGGATCTAATGAAAACAAATTGCTCTGCAACAACTGTATTTCCAAGTAAGGTCACATTCCGAAGTCAAAGGGATTAGGACGTCAATATATCTTTCTCGTGGTGGTGGTTTAGTGGCTTAGTTGCTAAGTCGTGTCCGACTCTTTGTGACCTCATGAACTGGAGCCCACCAGGCTCCTCTGTCCATGGACTTCTCCAGGCAAGAATACTGCAGTGGGTGGTCATGTCCTCCTCCAGGGGATCTTCCTGACCCAGGGATCGAACCTGAGTCTCTTGTGTCTTTTGCACTGGCATGTATCCATAGCACTGAGCCACCAGGGAAGCCCCACATAATTTTTAGGGACATAATACGACCCATAGCACAAGGTCTTGAGCTGATATTTTTAAGTCCTGCTTTTTCAAAGGTTTGCTGCAAAATTTAAATGAAATCTTGTGCAGGAGAGTTATGCCCTCTACCATTTGACTGTACAGTTTCTAATATACAATTCATGTTCAAGTTTTCCCAATTATCCCCAACTGTCCCTTACACCTTCCATTTTTGTCATCTGGGCTCTAGTTCAGGGTCACGTGTCACATTTTGTTGTCTCGTCTTTTCAGTTCAGCTCAGTTCAGTCACTCAGTCATGTCCAACTCTTTGTGACCCCATCGATTGCAGCATGCCAGGCCTCCCTGTCCATCACCAGCTCCTGGAGCTTGCTCAAACTCATGTCCATTGAGTCAGTGATGCTATTCAACCATCTCATCCTCTGTCATGCCCATCTCCTCCTGCCTTTAATCTTTGCCAACATCAGAATCTTTTCCAATGCATCAGTTCTTCACATCAGGTGGCCAAAATATTGCAGCTTCAGCTTCAGCATCAGTGCTTCCAATGACTATTCAGGACTGATTTTCTTTAGAATTGACTGACTGGGTCTTCTTTCAGTCCAAGGGACTCTCAAGAGTCTTCTCCAACACCACAGTTCAAAAGCGTAAATTCTTTGGTGCTCAGCATTCTTTATAGTCCAGCTCTCACATCGATACATGACAACTGGAAAAACCATAGCCTTGACTAGATGGACCTTTGTTGGCAAAGTAACATCTCTGCTTTTTAACATGCTGTCTAGGTTGGTCATAACTTTCCTTCCAAGGAGCAAGCATCTTTTAATTTCATGGCTGCAGTCACCACGTGCAGTGATTTTGGAGCCCAAGAAAATAAAGTCTCTCACTGTTTCCATTGTTTCCCCATCTATTTGCCATGAAGTGACAGGACTGGATGCCATGATCTTAGTTTTCTGAATGTTGAGTGTTAAGCCAACTTTTTCACTCTCCTCTTTCACTGTCATCAAGAGGCCCTTTAGTTCCTCTTCGTTTTCTCTCATAAGGTGGTGTCATCTGCCTTTTCATGCTCCTTTAATTCAGGGTGGTGGTGGGACAAGTGGGAAAGGCAAGGCACAACCATTAAAAGGGTGACATAGCCCTTGAGGATATAACAAAAACCGGTTAGAATCAATTCTGTCCAAGATGGCTGAAGATCTGCCTTCTAAGTACACCTTGGGCCTCATTATGCGCTCACGGTACTACATCACTTAAAGGACAGACCCACAGGTGCCATCTCAGTTTTGGATGCTTGAACATAATAGGCCAAAAAAGTAGGAAGTGGCCTAATTCTGGAAATCCCCACCCCTTCCACCAAATAATTGGAATAATCCTCCCACTCATTAGCCTATGAAATTATCCAGCCCATAAAAACTAACCACCTCCACATCTCAGGCCTCTCTCGCCTACTGAGATGGACTGCATTCTGTCTATAGAATCCGTCTCTCTCTAAATAAACTAGATTTCACCTTTCTACAGGCTTCCCAGGTGGTGTTAGTGGTAAAGAACCTGCCTGTGAATGCAGGAGACATAAGGGTTGCAGGTTCGATCCCTGGGTTGGGAAGATCCCCTGGAGGAGGGTATGGCACCCCATTCCAATATTCTTGCCTGGAGAATCCCCATGGACAGAGGAGCCTGGCGGGCTACAGTCCATCGGGTCGCAAAGAGTCAGACAGGACTGCAGTGACTTAGCAGGCACGCCCACACCCCTTACTACAGCCTCCTCCTAAGCTCCTTCCTGCACAGAGGCAAGGACCTTCACTTGTCGGCCCAACCCAGGAACGCACCGGACACGCGGGACAGGACTTACCCAGGAACGCACCGGACACGCGGGACAGGACTATTCTCTTGCTCACACTTCTGCAACAGTAGTTCTCAGACCATCACATGTATGAGAATCTCCTGGAAAGCTAGTGATCGAATTTTCTGGAGCCCATCTCCAAAGATTTTGACTCAGTGGGTCTCAGAGGGAGGCCCATGAATTGGCATTTCTAACAAGCTGCCAAGTGATGCCAAAGTTGCTGGTCCAAACATACAATTTGGAGAACTGCTGATCTAGAATCAGGTTTGGCAAACTTTGGCTGTAGGGGATAGATGGTAAAATACTTTAGGCTCTATGGTAACCACTCAATTCTGCCACTGTAGGTAAAACCAGCCGTCGACAATACATAACTGCATGCTGCTACATTCTAGTAAAACTTTATGTGCAAAGCAGCTGCCTGGGATCTCAGTCTGCTGTTTACTTTTGCCTTTTTGGAGGGGGAGGGGGAAGCAGAGGAGGTCTTTCAGAGCACTGGCATTTTTGAATTGTCCTGCTCAGTTTTTCTGTAGAAAGTTTCACAGTCTGAATTTGATCTTTTTATTTTTGATTTAGGTTAAACATCTTGGCAAGAATACAACATAAGTGATACTGTAGACTATAGGGGGAAATTGTGAAAGACTTTGAAATGGACTAAAAAATTATTGGGTAACTTGAGTGGAAAGCTACATGCTGTCTCATGCAACTTTGTGGGTTATCTGATTCTACAGGGTTTTATAGATTTCTTTATCTTTGAGCTCTTTTACAGCTCTCTAAATTGTGGAATACTGAAGGTAATGTCTAGGGTTCTTATCTTTAGAACTGCAAATTTTGTTCCTTTGACATCCATTTGACCTATGGGTCTTGATTAATCTTCCATCTACTAGGCAACATAACTTCAGCATTCCTGACTGTATGTGTGTGTGTTGGGTTGTATCTGGACTCTCTTTTGAACCCGTTAGAACAGGTTACTGGTTCTCACATTAAAGAGTTCAGTATTAACTTTGAAACATGTTCATTTTACATCTGCATATGAGTTACCATTATATTATCTTTTAAATATTATCCATCAGCAATATTTTTCGTTGCATCATTTTGTTGTTGTTGTTCAGTTGCTAAGTTGTGTCCGACTCTGCAACCTCATGAATTACAGCACATCAGGCTTCCCTGACCTCCACTATCTCCTGTAGTTTGCTCAAAGTCAGGTTCATTGAGTCAATGATGCCATCCAACCATCTCATCCTCTGTTGCCCTCTTCTCCTCCTGCCCTCAATCTTTCCCAGCATCAGGGTATTTTCCAATGAGTTGGCCCTGCTGCATTTTGTACTCCAAAGCCAAACTTGCCTGTTACTTTAGGTATCTCTTGACTTCCAACTTTTACATTCTAACCTCCTATGATGAAAAGGACATCTTTTTTGGGGGGTTAGTTCTAGAAGGTCTGGTAGGTCTTCATAAAACTGTTCAACGACAGCTTCTTTGGCATCAGTGGCTGGAGTATAAACTTGGATTACTGTGATGCTGAATGGTCTGCATCATTTTCAGTTCAGTTCAGTCGCTGTCGTGTCCGACTCTTTGCGACCCCATGGACTGCAGCACTCCAGGCTTCTCAGTTCATCACCAACTACCGGAGTCTACTCAAAGCCATGTCCATTGAGTCGCTGATGCCATCCAACCATCTCATCCTCTGTCGTCCCCTTCGCCTCCTGCCTTCAATTTTCCCCAGCATCAGGGTCTTTTCCAGTGAGTCAGTTCTTCACATCAGGTGGCCAAAGTATTGGAATTTCAGCTTCAGCATCAGTCCTTCCAATGAATATTCAGGACTGATTTCCTTTAGGATTGACTGGTTGGATCTGCTTTCAGTCCAAGGGACTCTTAAGAGTCTTCTCCAACACCACAGTTCAAAAGCATCAATTCTTTGGTGCTCAACTTTCTTTATAGTATAGCTCTCACATCCACACATGACTACTGGAAAAACCATAGCTTTGACTAGACAGACCTTTGTTGGCATAGTAATAGCTCTGCTTTTTAATATGATGTCTAGGTTGGTCATAACTTTTCTTCCAAGGAGTAAGCGTCTTTTAATTTCATGGCTGCAGTCACCATGTACAGTGATTTTGGAGCCCCCCCCCCAAATAAAGTCTCTTACTGTTTCCACTGTTTCCTCATCTATTTGCCATGAAGTGATGGGACCAGATGCCATGATCTTAGTTTTCTGAATGTTGAGTGTTAAGCCAACTTTTTCACTCTCCTCTTTCACTTTCATCAAGAAGCTCTTTAGTTCTTTGATTTCTGCCACACGGGTGGTGTCATCTGCCTATCTGAGGTTATTGATATTTCTTCTTTCAATCTTGATTCCAGCTTGTGCTTCATCCAGCCCAGTGTTTCTCATGATGTACTCTGCATATAAGTTAAATAAGCAGGGTGACAATATACAGTCTTGACGTACTCCTTTCCCTATTGGAACCAGTCTGTTCCATGTGCAGTTTTAACTGTTGCTTCCTGACCTGCATACAGATTTCTCAAGAGGCAGGTTAGGTGGTCTGGTATTCTCATCTCTTTAAGAATTTTCCACCCACAGTTTGTTGTGATCAACACAGTCAAAGGCTTTGGCATAGTCAATAAAGCAGACATAAATGTTTTTCTGGAACTCTCTTGCCTTTTCAATGATGCAACGGATGTTGACAATTTGATCTCTAGTTCCTCTGGGTTTTCTAAATCCAGCTTGAACATCTGGATGTTCATGGTTCACGTACTGTTGAAGTCTGGGTTGGAGAATTTTGAGCATTACTTTACTTGCATGTGAGATGAGTGCAATTGTGCAGTAGTTTCAGCATTTTTTGGCATTGCTTTTTTTGGGTATTGGAGTGAAAACTCATCTTTTCCAGTCCTGTGGCCACTGCTGAGTTTTCCAAATTTGCTGGCATTTTGAGTGCAGCACTTTCACAGCATCATCTTTTAGAACTTGAAATAGCTCACCTAGAATTCCATCACATCCACTAGCTTTGTTCTTATTGATGCTTCCTAAAGCCCACTTGACTTTGCATTCCAGGATGTCTGGCTCTAGGTGAGTGATTACACCATCACGATTATCTGTTATGAAGATCTTTTTTTGTGTAGTTCTTCTGTGTATTCTTGCCACCTCTTCTAAATATCTTTTGCTTCTGTTAGGTCCATATCATTTCTGTCCTTTATTGTGCCCAACTTTGCATGAAATGTTCCCTTGGTATCTCTAATTTTCTTGAAGAGATCTCTAGTGTTTCCCATTCTATTGTTTTCCTCTTTGCATTGATCACTGAGGAAGACTTTCTTATCTCTCCTTGCTATTCTTTGGAACTCTGCATTCAAATAAGTGTATCTTTCCTTTTCTCCTTTGCCTTTTGCTTCTCTTCTTTTCACAGCTATTTGTAAGGCCTCCTCAGACAACCATTTTTCCATTTTGCATTTCTTTTTCTTGGGGATGATCTTGATCCCTGCCTTCTGTACAGTGTCACAAACCTCCGTCCATAGTTCTTCAGGAACTCTGTTAGATCTAATCCCTTGAATCTATTTGTCACTTCCACTGTATAATCCTAAGTGATTTGATTTAGGTCAATACTTGAATGGTCTAGTGGTTTCGCCTACTTTCTTCCATTTAGGAAGAAATTGTGTCATTTTAGGAAGCAGAAAATATTATTTTTTTCCAAATATTGGTGCCACGAATTTTAATCACTCGATCAAGATGGTTCCACTAGATCTTTCCATTGTAAAGATATATTTTTCTTTAGTAGAGAAACATTCTTTTAGACAAAGTGAATTTTCTAGCTTGCAATTATTTTTCACCTGATGGTTTCAGTTTCCACTGAAGATCTTTGGCTGTAGCAATTATAACATTGTTGTTGTGCAAAATATGAACCCTTTTAGGATGCCCTCAGTGGGACATCTGAGCACGCTCTTAGGACCACAACTTTCCTTTCTTGGGCCATATTCCTCTTTGGCAATATACCACCACGGCTAAGCTGCAGGCTCTGGGACCGTCTAGCCTGTGCTTAAACTCTGGCTTCTCCACTTGGTAGCCATATGACCTGCAAGCTTTTAAATCTGCCTGTGCCTCAGCTTCCTTATCTATAAAATGGGTGCTATGAAGGTATCTGTCTTACAGGATTGTGCCAAGATTAAATGAGCTAAATTAAAACAGCAGAACTATACTTGGCACATAATTAACTTGCTCAATAAACGTTAGCTATTACTGTATGTGTTTGCATTTCTCCTTTGCTGCATCAAAGTGGCTTTGCCTAAGTTACCTAACATCTCTGTGCCTCTGTTCCTCATTTAGAATATGGTTCCTGGATTCATGCATGTTAATTGCTAGTACAGTGTCTTATATGGAGTAAGCACTGAAAGAAAAATTAACAGGGGACTTCCCTGGTGGTCCAGTGTCTAAGATTGCATACATCCAACGCAGGGTACCTGGGTTCATTCCCGGATTAGGTAACCAACTCCTCCACGAGGCAACAAAGACATGGCCCAGCAAAATTAATAAATATTAAAAAAAAAGAGCCGTTACCGTCGTGGTTATTGTATACAATAATCAGATTATTCTGTATCAGGTAAACTTCTTAAGTTCCTGTTTTTTCAGATTCACCTTCTTATTCTCACTATGCCTAGCTCAGCCATTCACACAGTTATGCGCTTAAGAAAATACATGAATAGAGCGATTAAAAAGCTTTGCTGAGCGGCACTCGCTCGACAGTCACCCTTTATATTTCAAGTTCCTATATCTGGGCTGCCTTCCTTATTGTAGGAAGCCCACGCTTGGGAAATCACATTGCCACAGGTTTGTGAGAGGCTCTGATGGGTTGTAACGGTGGGAACACCGCGGGGTAGGGCTCAGCGATCGGCCCCCTGTAGGGCAAGAAAAGTGGGTTCCCATTCATTAAGGGATCGAATGTATCTAAACCTCATTTTCCCCTCCCTGTCGGTCGAGGGTGGGAACCTGGGAGTCCAGGTTGGGCAGCACTTCCATCCCCCGAGAGCGTCCCCGGGGGAGACACGGAGCAGGGGGTCCCGCGAGGTAGCGGCGGGCACTGCAGGCCTGAGG
>SJYF01000247.1:3218050-3229718 GCA_006410515.1 Procapra przewalskii | reverse complement strand
TTTGCTGGCCTCCTATCTTTATCCACAGCTTTGTGGGTTTGTTAGAATAGGAAGTGAAGTACTTCCTATATAAGCTTTGGCCACGATGCTCTATCAAACTTTTGTGTCCCCCCTGCGCCTGCAGACCAGGGTGCCTATTCCTTGTGCCAAATCAGATTCTTCTCTCGTCGTGTCAGAAGCAGAGAGTTATTGACAACAGGGGTTACATTATGCTCTTGACATTTCTGCTGCAAATGTGCGTTTGGAAACCCTGCCTTCCGTTCCCCCTGCCACCCCTCCCCTCTCCCCGCCATCCTCCCCCTTTGCTATTTTAGGAGACCGTTCCAGATTTTCGAGGGTCGGTGGTCTGGAGGGATGAGCTGAGAAACTCTCTGATAATGATAAGAGGCAGTGATGAGCCAAATGTTCCCTGAGTGTTTCGTTAGAGCCCTTGGATGTAGGCCAGAAGCAGAGAAATCTTCTTTTTTTTTTTTTTTCTGTTCAGGTTGGAAAGACTTTGCATTCCCCTTGTCCCCCAGATTTGGTATTGGCTGCTCACTCCAGATTTAGAGAAACAGTCCTCTAGCCCATGACCATGTTATGTGAATTTACTTGTATACCAACTTTTTTTTTTAAGGAAACCAAATTATAGATTCACACGTGCTTGTTAATTTTACTGCTGGTTCCATTGTACCTCTAGTCTGCTTTATATACTGATGATTGTAGGCCAGTCATCAGATGTTTCACGGCCACATGACCATTATTACCATAACCCCAGGACTTGTGGGAGTGAGGGAACTAAGATCTTTAAAGAATATGGACAGAATGAAGGTTCATGGAGCTGCTTTGTGTTGGAGGGGAAGGGACTCAATTTTCTGAGATTTGTTTTTTTTTTTTCTTTAAGGTGTTGGGCATTCCAAACATTTTATAATTAAACTGTATGTACTTTGTTTTATCTATTTAAAAAATTTTTACCTATTTTTGGCTCTGCTGGGTCCTGGTTGCTCTGTGCGGGTTTTTCCCCAGTTGCGGTGAGCTGGGGCTGCTCTTCCTCGCGGTGCACGGGCTTCTCGTTGTCGGGGCTTCTTTTGTGGCCGAGCATGGGCTCTAGAGGCGGGGGCTTCAGTATTTGCAGCTCACGGGCATAGTTGCTGCTCCTCAGCACGTGGAATTTTCCCGGACTGGGGATCGAACTCACATCGCCTGCCTTGGCAGGCGAACTCTTGTTCACAGCGTTATCAGGGAAGTCCTAGACTTCAGTTTAGATGTTAGCTGTTTTAAGAATTAGGAAGAACCCCACATTGTATTTGCAGAGTGTTACAGTTTTGCAGATGTTCAGTGATGATGTATACGAAAGCTTGCTGCTGCTGCTGCTGCTAAGTCGCTTCAGTCGTGTCCGACTCTGTGCGACCCCATAGACAGCAGCCCACCAGGCTCCCCCGTCCCTGGGATTCTCCAGGCAAGAACACCGGAGAGGTGTCCTAAGACACCGGTGTCAAATAGCTGAGAGGAGTCGTCCAGTTATAGCCATCTGGCTTTTTCTTTTGCTTTCTCTCTTTTGCATGGACGCTGGCACCACGTTCGGTAGAGATGGCTCTGTTTCTCCTCGTGAACCTTTCTGATCTCCAGGCAGTTGCGATGGCCAGTTAGATCAGCTTCTTCCTTGCTGCCCCCGATCTGGTCCTGTTTTGACCGGGTTGGGCTCTCAGTGTGGCATTTGCCAGAGACGGTATTGGGAAGGTGGGAACACCTTGCCATCTCCGGGCTGGTTGGCGGTCTGCTCGTTGTGTGCCTCCTTCTAATTGGTGATCTTCTAATTGGTTGTGTGCCAGCACTTTTCAGGATGTTATGAAATGTAAACCAAATGAGATTAAAATGGAACCTCCGGGCCTCGGGACAGTTGCAGACTGACTGCTATCGTCCAAGGTGGTTTCAGCAGAGACCGTGGGATCACGGTCAAGGGCAGATGGTCTCAAGCTTTCTTGAACCGAGGGACCACAGCCCATGTCCTCAGTTTATCTGATGAGATGAATCGTCCACCCCCAGGGCCTATCTCAGCTGCAGAATTCAGTTTGAGACCCAGGTTTGAGATCCCTGGAGAAGGGAAAGGCCACCTTCTCTAGTATTCCTGCTTGGAGAACCCCATGGACAGAGGCCCCTGGCGGGCTGCAGTCCGAGGGGCTACCCTCCATGGGGTTGCAAAGAGCTGGACACGACTGAGTAACTAACAGTGAGCTCAGAAAAGTCATTTTAGATCAGTATGATGAGGGGTGGCCTGGATCTTCACAGAAGTCTTCACCAACACCTTCTCCCTAGGGGCCACGCTCAGGCGCATTTACTCACTCTGGAAATCGGCGCTCGGGGTCTGCCATTTCAGGGGCATCTACTGAGACAAGATGGAAGCTCTTAAAGTCTCCTGGAATGCTTTGCTAGCTTCACTGTGGTACTTAAAAATAAATATCTTCTGAAAAGTTTAAAAAAAAATAGAAAAAATTGCAGGTAAATGAGGCAGTTGATCTTAGTGTGAGCATTTGCCCTTGGGGCTGGGATGGACCTGGGCTGGTGCCTGGCGTTGTCATTTCATAGCTGTGTGACGCTGAATGGGGGTTTCATGTCTCTGAGCCATGGAGTCTGGCTCTAAAGTGGAGGAATTCGAGAGTTGAGTAACCGTGTACAGTGCATGGGCGGCCTGCTGTACAGACGTCAGGACCTGGGGTCCACTGGCCAGTTTCCTTCCCAGCCTGCTGGCATATGTTGTTTCTGTCCATGTATATGTCACTATGTCATTCTGGGACGGAGGACACTCCTGTCCTGAGTCATGGGGCAGTGGGGGATACCAGGCACGTAAGAACTAGCAGTGGGTGGTGGGAAATGCCAGGAGGGTTAGTGTCAGAGCTGAGGATAACAGCAGGGGCCAGCCCATGCGATCCGGAGGGCAACTGCGTGCAGACCCGTGTGTCTAATTGCCAGGTTTGCTTTGAAGTGAACTTGGGAGTTTTCAGGAGTGGGAGGGGGACGCTGGCTGCTGATGTCCCATGCTCTGGAGAAAGAGGCAGCATGGCAAGGATTTTGCTTGCGTGTGCTGCTTTTCGAAGCCAGGGTTCTTGTCCAGGTGGCTTTGTGTCAAGAAGAGCGCTGCTAACTGAGGTCAGGCTGTCTCCTCGCAGGACTGGAACTGATTGTAAGACCCCAAAGTGGACGGGGCCTCTGAGTGCTGGGCAGGGCCTCTGGGTGCTGTTTTCCAAAGACCACACACTTCTGGGGTTCTCCTGCTCCGTCGTCTTGCATCCTGTTTCTCACAGATGAGATGGGGGACAGCTTAGAATCACAGTGTCTCATAGAAATCTTGGCCTGATAGGAGAGTCCAGAGTTTCGTGAAGATGCCCACTGGGCTTTTACTATCTGCATGCTAGTCAGTGCTTGTAAAGCAAATATATTTCAAATATTTGTGTGTCTGTCTGTCTGAATAAAGACTACATTTCCACCCAACTTGGAGATATTTTCTTCATGGTTTGTTCCCTGCTAAAAGTTTAAAATTTTAATATTACAGTTCATTTTTCTCTTTGGTCTGACACGTTAGACTCATTTTTTCCTGTTAGTTCCCCCCCCCCCGCCCCGACCTCNCCCGACCTCTTTATTTATGTAAGCCCAAAAAGCTTAGTGTAGAATATAGACTTTTCTGGGAATCTCAGCTGAATGGTCTCAGTTGCTTGGCTCTTAAATAAATCTTACTGTTGTCTTTCCTCATTTTGGCTGTATGTGTTCACCTCATGTAGAGAATTTTCTAGTGGAAAACTTTTGGATGAAATATTATTATTCCTCTAACATTTCATTAAATTTTATTTAGTCTATGTGCTTTTATTGTTTCTGAAGCCATTCTCTCATTCTCAAATACGATCACAGTGCTTTAAAACTTTAGCATAAATTTAAAGAATGATTTCGGCCTTGCCCATTCTGGTAGTTTGCCTTTCAATCTTGGCAAGGAGGCTAGAATTATCTAGTGCCAAACGCGTAGTTCTCTCAAGTGCTAACGGATATTTATTTGACTTTCACATTTAGGGAAATCATCTTTAAAACGTGTTTATTAAGGATGATAATTTAACTAAGGGGCACAGCAGTTGATGTTACAGGTTTTGGAATATGCTTCGTGAGTTTTCAGATCGATGATTTCAACTGAACAATCATTCCTGAGCTCCTAATGATACAAGGCGTTGGGCGTGTGTGTCTGTTTTAAAGCAGACACGTGTCTTTTGGAATCGGACCCTCTCAAGCGCTGACTGAGGACTCTTCACCCGAGAGCTGCAGTTCAGGTTTGTGAGTCGCTGCCTTGTGTTGGTGGTTCAGTGAAACCCTGAAGACACCCAGCACTCGAGTACTTTCACAGCATCCTCCCCCCCTTACTCCCATAACCACTTATCATTTTGATTAATCTTGACAGAACACAAATCCGAAATACGAGTGGAGAAGTGCGGTTGACTCAGGCAGCGTCTTTCGAGGAACTCTGATTGCCAGATCGTCAGGCGGCACCCCCCATTTCCCTCTCTTCTCTCTTTTCTGCTCCACTCACACGTGCTGTTCACATCTGCCTTATTTAACTGTCACCTCTGCAAAAATGGCAGTGGGTCTCTGTTTTAAGAAAAGCGTAGTGCTTTCAGTCGCCACGTGCATCTCTTTAGAGCTGATTGCTACCAGTTCACTCATTCTAAAATACCTTCACACAGCTCTCTTGTTGTGGAACACTTTAATGATGCCAGTGCTTTAAATTTGGTGTCTGCTATTCTGGAAAAACCTAGGGGCCCTGAGTAAGAGATTCACAATTTGCCTTAGTTAACTGTATTGAATAGAAAAGTCTAGTAATACTCTGCACATAACACTAGCTGAAAATTTTAAGGAAAGATCCATAGTGTGGATCTTTGAGCAGCCTGTTTTTGCTTCAAGTTCAAAATCAAAACTGGTTCCTTTAATCTGTGTGTCCAGGTGTTCCCATCTCCTGGATCTCATCTGCTGCTCTCTCTGTCCACTTCGGTCCAGCCACAGGGCCCTTCCTTCCTTCCCGTCCGTGTGCTAAGTTTATTCCTGCCATAGGGCCTCGGAATGGCTGGTCAGTCTGCTGGAATATCCTTCCCACCACATCTTCGTCTGGGTTGCTCATTTTGTCATTCAAGTCTTAGCCTGAGTTTGATCTCAGTTACTCTTCTGGATTCCAATCACATTTCTGTTACTTTGTTACTGTTTTGTGCAAGAAGGTGGAATTCTCCTGTGTATTTGCTTACCTGTTTATTTTCTGTCCTCCCCTGGAATATACACTCTTAAGAGGGCAGGGTGTTTCTGGAATAATCACTGCTTGATCATTTCTGTACTCCTCACTAAACTACTTAAGACTGACTTGTGAAGCGAATGAAGAAAGGTTATGAGGGTCAAAAGCAACAGGCCTGGATAGATGACTTGCTGATGCCTGGTGTTACTCGGGTCATTTTCTTGGGCCATGGAACTCTGGACTTGAGGAGGTAAAAGGTGCTGCTTACTGGTAGGAGGGCTGAGTTTAGCGGTGACTGCATCCGAGTCCAGTGTCATCCCAAGGCTGGCGCTTGCCGAAGCGCTCCAGCCTGTTTTTCAGGCCCTTGAAGTTCAGCGGCTGCCAGAACCCCCAGCAGTGGGGGGGCATTCACAGCCCTGCCCGAGTGCCGACGTGTGCCCAGGCCCTTGGTTTCCTGGCAGGTGGCGTTGGTCGGCCCCCAGATCTGGGTTCAGGAGCACACCTGGCTCCCTGTCTGCCAGTAACCTTCTTGTCGGGGTTCCTCATTGCTGGACGGGGCTCTTGGGGAGACTGCCCGTGGGCAAGGAAGGGTGTGTTGTCTGAGGTTTGTCCTGAATCATCGCTCCGACACCCAGTGGAAGGGGAGCCCCGTAAGTGGACTGGTCCTATGGGGGCTGTATTCTCCCATCAGGCTGGTGCTGCCCACGGTAAGCTCCTGACACATACTTGTGGTTTCCAGGCTTAGCAACCTCAAGGTCTCACACCCGGTTCCGCCACAGTTCCAGGGTAGGAATTCTGATTTATTGTCTGCCCTTTTGACAATACTGTTGCATTAATGTACCGTTTGCATTTTGTGAGGAACTTTTTATTTACTCTCGTTTCCTATCTACCCTTATTGAGGGAATTTTTACAAAATTGACACAGCATTCTCCCTGGGAGGAGAACTGAGACGCCTTGTTACGGGAGAACTGACGGACGTTATAGTCGCCCCTGGAGCAGCGCGGGTGTTGGGAGAGCGACACCCCAGCTCGCCCTCCCCCAGCCCTGTTGGAAGTTCCCATCCAGCTTTACAGTTCACCCCTGCATCCACAGTTTGCATCTGTGTGTCGTTTGATATATGGCAGCACAGTACTTAATGAAAAAAATTCCTGTGTAAGTGGACCCGTGCAGTTCAAATCCATGTTGTTCAAGGGTCAGCTGTATTTTGTCCCGAGTATGCAGATTGGTTCATGGACAGTTTCTCAGTATCTACTTTGCCAGAGGTTTGAACAGACAGCGAGTTTCAATGCATATAAAATGAGTCAACCAAAAGTGAATTTTGTCTGATTTTGGATCCGTCGCCTGATGGCACAGCTTCATCTTGTCACTTTGGGTTTGAACTATTAAAGGTAAAACCAGAACCAGAACCATCTCACGTGCTGTAACCAGTTTTTAAATGAGATAAACAAAATTAAAAACAAACATTTGGCTTTGCAGCATTCCACGGTGACTGGAAAGGTCACTGCCTTAAAACTCGACATAATTCTTAAGCAATTACTTAAATATCTGAGTTGGTATTCTTAAATTAATGGTAGAATTTTAAGTATTTTAATGCTTAGGGAGTCTTGAGGCTGCTTCAGGGCGGATTGAACTAGATCGAGGTGGTATTTAGTGGTTTCTGCCCTGGCTTCTGTTCAACTTAACATAGTTTGACTTTAGTATTTTTGGCTAATGAAAGTGTATCTTCTAGGTTATGGTAGTCTTAAGCTTGAATGTGGCTTGAATATGAAACTAGAGAGAAGTTTAATTATTGGCAGATCAGTGACAGTGACAAATTGCTTTTCTTCCTTTCTAGTTATACATGGGAAGCAGTGGATACCAAAAATAACATGCTTTATAAAATCAACATCTGTGGAAATATGGATATTGCCCAGTGTGGACCATCAAGTGCTGTTTGTATGCATGACTTGAAGACAGACAGCTTTCTTTCTGTGGGTAAGTAAA
Source organism: Procapra przewalskii (assembly GCA_006410515.1). NCBI lineage: Eukaryota > Metazoa > Chordata > Mammalia > Artiodactyla > Bovidae > Procapra > Procapra przewalskii. Next base: position 3,222,499 of record SJYF01000247.1, on the reverse strand, counting down.
ACTGCCGTTAGCTTCCTACACATGCGGGATCCTGATGTTGCAAAAATGACTCTCTGTATGTAAGCTGTCTCTTTAATTATGTAAGCTTATGATCCATAATATATATTTCACGTTTTACAGGAGTTCAGAGTGGTAGCAATGCAAATGTCTGCTCGGAGAGGGTCAGGCTCCTCCGGTCCAGCGGGTGCGGTGTAGTCAGTCCTTACGAAGATTGATGCTCCTCTGTGTTTATTGCCACAGAAGGATGTTCCCTGTATGGCTCTGCCTTCTCCTGTTTTTCCTTAAACCCTGTCTTTCCTTTTCTCCCACTTTCACCCCCATTTCCCCTGGTGCCCAACTCCCTTCCCACTTGTATCTTTCTGCTTTCTGCTGTGGTGGTTTGAGTCTCAGGCAGTCTGTATTCACGTGGGGTCACAGATGGTCCCTGGCTTTGGGCTCCCCCTAAAAATTAAATGGTCCTAAGGGCTTCCTCCCGGAGGAAAAAGCACAGACCTCTTTTCCTAGGGCTCATTTCGTTTGCCCAGTGGCCCTGGTTGTTGTTGTTTGGCCGGGATCCCATTCCTTTAGGAGGATAATGGGTCCATGTGGTTGATGGCCCCGCCACATTACATGGAGCGTGAAAGGGGCAGATGTGTAAAGAGACGTGGGGCGGATGTGAGAGCAGGAGGTGTCATCCTCGGGGGTGGTGGCGTGGGTGTCCATGACCTGCGACCTGGGCCTTTTCGGGGGTGAGGTCTGACGGTGCGGGTCGGGGCAAAGTGGACACGGCACGTGACTGGTGACCGTGTGGCGCCAGGAAGAGGAGACTCGGCTTTGGAGTTGGGAGGGGTGGGTTCCTTTGGTAGCGCCATCTGTCATCTTGAACGCAAATTCCTAAGCACACTTGAAAGGGCTTTTTAGAAAGTAATGTTTAGAAAAAGAAGAGCGAGGTCTGGGAGGTCTGCTGGTCGAGCTCCAGAGTCTGCCTGGCTTCCCTCTCCCCCGACATGGAGACAGTCTAGGCTGGGAACAGTGGTCAGAGGGATTTGGGGCCCAGGATAGAGATCTGAGAAAGCACCAGCTCATTCTGAACTCCTGGGCCAAATTTTACTATTTTGTGATATACTTTAAAAAATTTGTGGGACTTCCCTGGTGGTCCAGTGGTTAAGAGTCCTCACTCCCAATGCAGGGGGCCTGGGTTCGAGCCCCTGGCCAGGGAACTACAGCCTGCATGCCTCGCCAGAGAGGCAAGTTTGCATGCTACAATTAAGACCCAGGGCAGCCAAATTAAAAAAAAAAAGTGCAAATGAGGTCATCAGTTTCTTAGTTTGAACAACTCAGGAAGAGAGGCCCCAAGTGGGCTTGTTGGCTGGTGTTACTTAGGTTTTTAGGAAGAAGAAAAGCAGTTTTCCTCTTGATTTTATTATGATACGGGCTATAGCATTTTTGGCTAGTGAAAGTGTGCTTCTAGTTTGTGGCAGCGCAGTAGAGTGTTACATAGATGGTTACCAGACACACACAAGTCACGAGGAGGAGGATTTGTGAAGTTGGCACAAAATTTGAGAATGGCCGAGTTAGACAGGATTTGAAAGCTTAGGCAGGAGAGTTGGTATTTTCTGGGGCAGATAGTGGATCTGTTATAAATTCTTTGTGACGGTAATTGGGGGAGGTGATCTGATAAAATGTTTTTTAGAAAGCTGGGCCTGGTGGACTAGGAGAGGTTGGTTGAAAGGGAGAGTTAAAAAAGATGAGTTGTTACCGGTTGACACTGATATAAAACAGCTGTTTCTAATCTCATTTCACTCCCAGACACACATGACATACTTTTCCTGGGGCCTCAGCCCCCCCACCCCCACCCCCACCCCGGGGGAGAGAATGGCATGCTAGATGGAGTGTGCTTTCAGCACTGGCGGTGATTGCCCTGCCCTTCAACTCACAAAAGCACACGTGTGTGAGCGAGTGAGAGCGATGCTAACATGAGCACAGGTCGTCTTGAATCAGATCTCATTTTGCTCGTGTGTATTATACAGTTGAAATAACTAAATTTGTTCTTATAAATTGAGTTTTATAGCTAATCACTAAACTTGGTATGCACTTACATGCCAGGTGTCCTGTTTCTAAGTAAAAAGTATCTCATTTAATTAATTCATCAACTTCTGAAGTAGATGATCTCATTTCCCTCATTTTATAAGGGAGAAAGCTGAAGCACTACATGGATAAGCAGCTCGCCAGAGGTTGTGTGCTTGTGGATTTGAATGCTGACAGGCCAGCTGCAGAGCCTGTGGACTTAACTTGGCTTCTTGCTCTGCGATCACAGCGTCCCATCAGACAGTTATAGCACTAATATGGGAAATCTGGTGGGTAACCTGAACTCCTGGCTCTCAGAGGACAGCTGGAAACTAACATCCGTTTGCTAGAAAGGGAAGACAAACATGAATTTTGGAAAATGGCCGCAAAACCTGGAGCTCCCAATAGAGCAGAGAAAAGAAGAGCTAGTTTAGCAACAGATCCAAACACAGAACTGAATGTATAACCTGAAATCTGGATATAATTAAGCTACGTATCTCCTAGGAAATAATATTAGACATCTCCTTTGTATTGTGTTACAGAGATTATGGATTAATTAAAAGTAAAAAGACAATAGAACACTGGCGGGGGAACCTAGTAAAATAGAAATATAATCTGAAGGAGGTAGGAATTTCTCTTAATAAATGATAAGAAAAACAACGCAGGAGCAAAATGGCAAAGTCTCTAAGAACAGGCAATTCACAAAATAAGAGATCCACACGGCCAATTCAGCTTCATTAGTAAGCCAGGCATTAATGCAAATCAAAGCAATAATGAAATCTAGTTTTCCTTCAGTCACATTGGCAGAAATTTAAACGGTTGAATCATGGAATGCTGGCAGGGAGCCTAGAAATGGGCACATTCGTACATTACTATAGGAAGATGGTTGTCTCTAACCCTTGTGGGAAGATAATTGTTGATGTGAGTTTTATAGTGCCCATAGGGCAGTTATTGTACTTACAAACAAATATTAAAACCTCAACTTTGGTCTAAATAATATTACATTATTTTTGATTTAAAAAATCCTATATTAGTTCTTCCTTAGGCCAGTGATATTGTTACATATATAAATCTAGCAGAGTTTAGCAGTCATTTTTATGGGGTGAACAACCATTTGGTTCCATTTACAACCTAGTTGAATCATTTTCATCACATTTTACAATGATTTATGCATTTTATACATTTGATTTCTGTTTAAAGTACATCAGATAATCTGATCTGACGATAAAAGTTTAAGGATTAACAATAATTCTTACAAATTTAATAGTTTAAATGTAGAAATATGATAAACCTGAAATTCTCTTAGCTATTCTCATATTGTCACAGTTCTGAATCAGTTGCTTAGTTTATAACCTCTGAATTAGTTGTAACATTAAACATCACAAGTATATAAAAGTACTGAATATGTTCACATTCCTCCTAACAGCTTTAATATTAATACCATGATTTTCATTTAATTAATCTTTCTGGAAGTTGAAAATTATGTATCCACTTCATGAAGGCTATTATAGCCCCTTTCACCAAGGTAACAGACCCCCTGTTAAGTGAGGTTACTCACCACCAAAGCCTGATTCTGACTGGCTTCTTACAGGTGACCTGGGGGTAGGACAGAGTGTGAAATTCAGTTGCAGTTGCTGGTCATGTGACTTCGTTTACTCTAAGCAGACTGACTCCTAACTTAAGGCTGTGCATTCACAGAAATCTACAGCAGCGACCCAGCTCATCACTAGACTGACCTTCATGTCTCTCGACATGTGAAAAAACCATTTCTTCTGTGCCTTGTATCTTTCATTTTCAAAAAGATAGAATTCTGTTAGGTATATGAGATGAGACCTGGTGGTACCTGGTTGCCTTCTAGGTGTAACTCATATTTTTATCTCATTTAGAGTCTCTCCTGATAGTCTAGAATTATCTGTTGCATTTAAAAACTTAAGATTCCTGTAACGTCTTTTGTACAAAAAAAAATTCCTCATAGCATTGAAAATTGTAGCGAATATGCCAAAACAGCCTAACCATGGGATGGTTCAGTACATTGTAGTATATTCTGATTGACTTGGTTAAGTCATAACATATATGCATATAAATTTTTTTTAAAAACAGCTAACACTTAATACTCATTTATTGATTTGTAACAAATATTTGAATGAATCAGTCACCAAAACAGACAAAAACCCCTTTTCTCACGGAGCTTACATTCTAGTGGAGTAGGAGGCACACAAGAAAGAGAGACAGCGGCTAAGTGGGATATTAAGACTGTTCTGGATGCTGTAGAAAAGACAGAGGAAAGGCGGGAGTGCCGGGGGGGCCTTGGGAGTGTGTGTTTGGGAATATTCAGCAGGGTAGGTGTTGCTGAGAAAGTGACATTTGAGCAAAGACTTGAAACTGAAAGCAGCGAATCACATG
>SJYF01000247.1:3196651-3208450 GCA_006410515.1 Procapra przewalskii | reverse complement strand
CTGCAGGCCTGGCTCACGGAGATCCCTCTAGCCTTGGGGTGACACAGAGCTAGTTTGAGGCAGGTGGCCCCCCTCCCTGCCTGCTGGGTGCTGTCCTGCTCACTCTCTTCATCTCGTAGCTGGAAAGTTGCTTCTTGTCTCCTGCCTGATCAGTCAGCCCAGTTCCATCCCCCTCCTCTGAGTTAACACATTTCTGTTGACTTGTATTACTCTGGCAGGGGCTGGCAAGCTTTGAATTTGCAGGATCAAGGGCGTGGGTTACTTCCACTGGAGCTTCGTCACGGTCTGCAGTTATCCCGCTCTTGCACTTCGACGGCCTTTCGGCAGGACGTGGTGCCGTGCGTGGGCTCTGGCCTCCTGCCCTCAGCCCGCTCTGTGCCTGTGCCTGCCCTCCTTGGCTGGCATCTGGCTGTCGGGTCAGTGTTGCAGGCAGTGGTAGCTTCGCTCTAAGGGTCTGGTTGACGTGAGTTTGGGTCCCCCTCCCCCACCTCCGCCGAGGGGGTGCAAGTCCTTGGGTTTAATCCAGTAGCTCTCTCTGAAGTCTCTGCAAACAGAGCAGGGGAAGAGGGTTAGTGGGTCAGAGCACTCCTGCAGGGCTGATAGCATCTTTCCGAGAAACATTTAAAAGCTAAACATTAACATGAAGCAGTTAACCTTTGTAAATGAACCTGCCTGTGAATAGCTTCACTTTTCCAAACGAACAGTTTAAGGAAAATTACCCACTGGAAATGATGAAACAGCCTATCGATCCTTTGAAATGATTTGCAGAGAACATGAGTTTTTAGAATATTTCTTGGCTAAGGCAATTAAAGTGATGTGGTGTATTACTTTGCAGCCGAGATTTGGGGGCTGTTTCACATAAACTTGGTGACCGGGCATTTACTCAGGGGCACACCTGTGGGCTTGGTTGCTTTGCCTTCAGAGTCTGGTGGAGCTTGGAAAGCACAGGGTCTTGCCCGCTGTAATGGGTTTCATGTGTAACCTTCCCCCGGACCCCTTTTTCCTCCCCTCTGCTAGTTTTATTGAGGTGTAAGTCACAAGTAAAATTGCATATATTTGAAGTGTACAATGCAGTGGTTTGGTTTAGTCCTTGATTTTTTAAAAACAGAAGGCCATTCATTTATAGAGATGAGAGAGTACATGTGAGTTAGAATCCAGTAGGGCTTGCCTGGTGACTCAGATGGTGAAGAATCGACCTGCCAGTGCAGAAGACCTGGGTTCAATCCCTGGGTCAGGAAGATCCCTTAGAGAAGGGCATGGCAGCCCACTCCAGTATTCTTTTCCTGGAGAACCCTGTGGACAGAGAAGCCTGGTGAGCTACAGTCCCTGGGGTGGCAAAGAGTCAGAGGTGACTGAACGAACAACTCACACACACTCACAAGTGTGGGCCGGATGCCCAGAGGAGGAACTTTAGGCTCCAAGCCGTGTCCTAAGCCTTGCTTGGGGCCACGGCAGTGACATAGCCCCCCGTCCTCAGGAGCTCACTCACACGTTAGCAGGTGGGGGTGTCTGGTGACAAATACCAGTGCAATGAAGAAAAAGGGTGGGGGAGGCACAGAGAGAGCTGGAGATGTTGAAAAGGCCACGCCAAGCTGGTGATGCTTCCCCCGGGGCCTGAGCAAGGTGAGAGGGGATGCCAGGGACTATTCCAGGCAGAGGCAGCGTCACTTCCCTGGGCTGAAGTGCCCCTCGAGGCCAATGTGACTGCATGGAGTGGTCCCCAGAGTCGGAGACAATGGAGAAGCTGGGATTGCACCCTCATTGTGATGGGAAGCGGCCCCTGGTGGATTTTGAGTAGGAGTGATGTAACTCAAGGGAATTTACTTTTACAAAAAAGACCTTTTTTTTTTTTTTGAGGTTTTTCTTTTTAAACTTTTTTATATTGAGGAATAGCTGATTAAGGGACTCAGCCATATATACACATGTACCCATTCTCCCCCAAACTCCCCTCCCCTGGTGGATTTTGAGCAGGAGTGATGTGACTCGAGGGAATTTTGTTTTATTTTTTAGTTTTTCCTATATAAACTTTTTATTTTATATTGAGGAATAGCTGATCAACATCACTGTGATGGTTTCAGGTTGAATAGCGAAGGGACTCAGCCGTATATACACGGGTACCCATTCTCCCCCAAACTCCCCTCCCATCCAGGCGGCCACAGGACATTGAGGTGAGTTTGCTGTGCTGTACAGCAGGTCCTTGTTGGTCCATTTTAAATTCAGCAGGGTGTACGTGTCAATCTCAAACTCCCTAACTCTCCCTCCCTCCGTACTTCTTCCCGGCAACCGTAAGTTCATCGTCTGAAGTCTGAGTCTGTTGTCGGCTCAGCTGCATCGTGTCTTTTTAGATTGCGCACATCAGGCATGTCATAGAATATTTCTCCTCTGTCTGACTTCACTCGGTATGTGACAATCTCTTGTGACTCAGTGGAATTGTTAAAGGGTTAATCTGGTGGTTGTAGAAATATTGGCTCAGAGTCAGGTACATGGAAGCTGGAACCTAGAGGCCCCCTTAAAAGAGATTATTGGAGGCAGAAGAGGACTTGCTGCCAGGGTGATGTGAGGTGGTTGCTAAGGGAGAGTAGGGACAGGGAGCTGTGAGTGAGGACCCTGGTGGAAACAGACCGTGTGGTGGGGAGGGAAGGGGCAGGCAGGAGACGCTCACGGGAGCAGCCAGAGCCCTGCAGGCCTTGATTATGCGGTCCTTGAGCGTCTCACTTGGAGAAGGAAACGGCAGCCCACTCCAGTGTTCTTGCCTGGAGAATCCTAGGGACGGGGGAGCCTGGTGGGCTGCCGTCTTTGGGGTCGCACAGAGTCGGACACGACTGAAGCGATTTAGCAGCAGCAGCAGCAGCAGCATTAGCAGGGGGCCTCACTGGAGACCCTGAGTCATGGAGCCTGGTGTCACGTGGCAGAGGTCACAGGCTTCGCCGCGTCCTTGCTCCCCCGCCACCCCGAAGGCATGTGTGGAAGCCCCTCCTTCTCCCTTCTCTCTCCCAGGTGCCGTGTTATGCTTTCGACAGAGGGCTCAAGAAGCATGATTTAAACCCACTGATCAAGACCAGCGGTGCTTACCTGGTGGATGACTCTGACCCGGACACATCTCTGTTCATCAATGTCTGCAGGGACATAGGTCTGTGTCTGAGGGCATCAGGGGTGGGAGTGGGGAAAGATTTCTTTGGAGGCTTTAGTGCCTTTGCCCTGGCACTGTAGGGTGCCCTTTCTCCCGTGGCTCCGGGAGAAAGGGGTACATCCCTTAACCACCAGCCACGTCCCGTGTCCCTGCTTCCCAGCCCCTCCTGCAGACCAGGGGCAGAGCCAGCATTCCCGTGCTCCGTCCTCGCTTTCCAGCTGCCCGGCCGGGCAGAGAGCTCATCCCCTTGCCCACTTTCAGAGTGGGCCTGGGCTTGCCCAGGGTCTCGGGATGGGATCCTACTCGTCCTTGTTTCCAAATTTCTTTTACCTTATATTGGAGACTTTAAGAAAATTTGACAGTTTTTCCAAGAGCCCCTGGACCCAAGATTTGAGTGTGATTGCTGTGCCGGCGTGTGGGCTAATGCCGTGTCACGTGTTACCTCTTCCAGAGGCGCTCCGGGCCTCGAGTCCGCGAGTGCGTGTGTGTCCCCCCGGCGCGGCTGCCTGCCTGGTGAGAGGAGACCGCGCGTTCGACGTGGGCCGGCCCCGGGAGGGGCTGAAGCTCGTGAGCAATGACAGGTCAGTCTGCTGTTGGCAGGGGCAGTTCTCCGCAAGAGCCTGGCTTTTCAGGGGAGCTGCAGGAATACCCCTTTTCAGCAGGGCTTGAGAAAGGCCTTGCCGAGTGACTGCTACTTCACACATGCTTGTAAGCTTACTGGCCGTTGCTTGAGTGGCGTATTCCTGGTGACTTTCTAATCGTTTGTTTCTTAGAGCAGGCACACGTTTGTCGTGATGCAGCCCGCACCCATCCGTGTGGGTTCCATTTCGTGAACTCACCACTGCCTTATGGTGTTTTGAGTGTCTTCCCTGCTTCATCGCCCCTGACATTTTATGTCCATAGTTTTATCTCTTCTTTAAAAGAAAAAAAAAAAAACAGTCCTGGAGGGCAAGCGGCAGGAGGGCCACTTGGCCATTGTCCTTCTGGGTACAGTTTGCTTCCCGACTGGGGTCTGGTGGGCCCCTTAGCCTGCCTTGGGCCCCCTTAGCTTCTGGCAGGGGTGGTTCATTTTCTCTTAAGGAGCCCCGCTGTTGACACACGCTCTCCTTCTGACTTGTGTTTGCCCCTGGCTTGGCAGAGAGCTTACTCTCTCCGGTGGGTCCCACGTGTCCACGTCCTGAACTTGGAGCGAGGATTTTTATCCACTCTCAGTTCCCGGAGCCTTTTGGTAGATGTCTTGCTGCACCTGCTCCCGTCTGGAACTCGTGGTGTATCAGCGTGTGCAATTATAGACTGCACTCTGTCCCCAGAAAGCACCGGCGCGTGACCTAAATTGAAGCATGCTGGGAGATTCCCACATGTGTGAGTGTGCCCGCCTGCCAGGGCCGCCCAAGCCGCGTGCTGCAGGATGCCCAGGCGGCTCCTCTAGCTCCCTGTCTGCTCTGGAGGCCCAGGTGTCTGTGGGGGGCGTGGTGGGGGCTCCTCCTGAGATCCTTGGTCTTAGCCTGTGGACGGCTACCTCCTCCCTGTGTCCCCTTACGATCTTCCCTCTGTGTGTCTGTGTCCCGAGCCCCTCTCCTTGTAAGGACAGCTCTCCTGTCTCAGGGACCCACTCCAGCGACCTCATCTTCATCCCCTCCTCCAAGGCCCCCCGTGTCCAAATACAGACATGTCGGGGGTGCTGGGCATCGGGGCTTCCGCCTGTGAAATTTTTCGGGGACAGAGTTCAGCCTCTCACCCTGTCTTCAAGTGATAAACGGGTGCTTCTTCCTGCTGGCAGGGGCTGGAGAGGACTGTTTAGAGCGTGGGCATGGAGCGAGAGGCCAAGGTCACCTTCAGAGACCAGGAAGGTCGTCTGTTTTTGGTGCCTCCATGGCCACAGCCCACGGCGAGGCCAGCACCCCACGGACCCTTCCAGGGTCTGTCTGCCTGCCAGTGGGAGGCCGTGTGGCCAGTGCTTTGGGCGGTCATCAGGTTTAAAAAAGAAAGTCCTCGGTCTGCGCTGAACAGTTGTCATTCAGAGAGGAAGTGGTCGTGCAGCCTCGCGGGCTGAAATGCACTTGGCCAGCTGGGCTGTGTTTGTTTTGTTTTCTTAGATGGTTTATGATTTTGTTCCTTGTCCTCCCGACAGCTTTTCTAAGAACTTAAGTTTACATGGTGATTATTTGACTTTTTTGGGGGGTTTTGTTTGTGTTTTTTGAGAAAGTACAGCGCTCATTGAAGCTCACTTGAATTTTATGTCCCCCAAATGAAAATAAACGCTGGTGAGCCTGTCCTGTGGCTTCTTTTGTGTCTGTGACCTACATCTGTTCTCCTCTCGCCTGAGTGAGGGTGCCGAGGGCAGCACGAGGTGGGCTGTGGTGTCCACGTTGGTCACGCTCTCTCTCTCTCCCCGACGTGTGCATCTCCAGGCTCGTCCTGAGTTATGTGAAGGAAGGGGCCGGCCAGCCAGACTTCTGTGACGGCCACAGCCCTGCGGTGACCATCACGTTCGTGTGCCCGTCGGAGCGCAGAGAGGTGAGTGGCTGGACCTGAGCTCTGCACCCCAGCGGCGCTCAGTGGTCCCTCGTCGGGGGGTCCCCGTGGAGGAGATGAGCCACCGTGGGCATGTAAGCCGAGTGGGCCCGGGCTGGACCCGGCCATGTGCCGAACGTGCCTGGCTGGCTGTGTGCTCTTTCGCAACCAGCTCAGGGGGCCTCTGACTACACCCGTAGGATGGTGTTTTCGTTCAAGGGTCGCGTGGGATGACATCTGGCAGTTCAGGGACAGATTTTTTTTAAAAAAAGAACTTCACAGCGAGGCGGATGTCAGTAAATATTTGGAAAAAAAAATGTACATATGATCCTGAACCTGTGGATTTCACGTGTCTGTTGACTGCTTCGGGTGAGGCAAGGTAAAAACAGCTAAGCGGTTTGTAGGAGCATAGTAAGAAACGAGGCGTGCAGATGGCGTGTAGGCCTGGCAGACAGCGCTCTGGCGTTCCGGGGGTGGGTACCAGTGTAGGGAAAACGAGGGCCTGAAGGGAGATTCCTGCAGCCTCAAGAAGCGTGGTGGCCCCCTCACCTGCCTGCCTGCCCCCTGCCCACGGGCAGATTGATGACTCGCTGTTTACTCAAATTCCAGTGCCCGCTGTAAACTCCTTGAGGGTAGGGCCTTGCATCTGCTGTGTCCTTGGGCCCCAGGCCAGCGCAGTCCCTCAGGCCCTCTGCTGCTTAAGTGTCTTTGCAGATGGCAGTGCTGCTGGAGGGAGGCGTCCCCAGGGAGGAAGGGTAGGGCTTTCCTCCAATTTATCTCTGCCTGTCCTCCCCGCAGAAAGAAGTGGGAGGAACGGAATTCTTTTGCCAAAGAATGTCCTCCCCCAAACAAACGTGGAATTTGCTCTGCTTTCTGGCCGACAGCTGGCCGTTTTGTGTGTGTGTGTGTTGCGGGTTGTGGCGGGTGTGGAGAATGAGACTACAGTGCGGGTCCAGCTGGACTTCCGGGGCTGAGTGGTGTCAACTCAGCCAAGACCCGGCGGGCCAGTAAACGACGCCGGTCCTGAACGTGATCGTGAGAAGTGTCATTTATACTTTTTTTTTTGGCGTGTATTTGTGTATTTCTTCTTTCCATCCTACAAGTGGGAATCAAAATCAGGGAGATGCTCTAAGGTGGCCGTGGTCTCGGCGTTTCTCCCTCTGATCTGTGCTGCGTCCAGCGAGCCTCATTCCACACTCTCACGGGGGAGACAGTGGGGAGTGCCCCTCCTTTCTCCCTGGGACACGAGGCAGTCGAGGCTGGTGTGTCCTCCGTGGAGCTTACGGGGTTCTGTGTCCAGCCTGACTGTCACCTGGACAGAGCTTGGGTGACTTAGGCCCGGGGCCCTTAATACTTAGAAGGTTTATTGAAGCATTTTCACCGGCTCATTAAATGCTTTTAGGAGCTGGAACTTTAGTAAAACGTTCACCTTGTCACATAAATCTCTTTTAGAAAGCTTTACTTGAATTTACATACTGTAAAAATTCGCCCGGCCTAAGTGCAGTTTAATGGTTATTAGTGCACTAACCGAGTTGCACAATTAGCGCCTCGGAACTTTTCCATCACCCAGAGGAGCCTCGTGCCCAGCCACCATCGCCCCCTGCTCACCCAGCCTTGGCCGCTGCCTCGAGGCCCGCCTCTGCCCTTGGCCTCTGCCTTCCCCGACCTCCTGCGTACGTGGGGTCACACCCCACACGGCCTTGGGCGTCCGGCTGCTCTCGTTTAGCGCTCCGCCTGCATCTCTGTTTGTTTGTCAGGCTGCCGTCAGCCAAGGGGTCAGTTGGGGCATCGATTCCCTGAGTAAGCGGTCAGGGCTAGACTTGGGCCTCCTCAGCTTGTGGGCCACGTGATGGAGAAACTGGCCCCGGGCCCCATGCTTGGCACGCAGCAGGTGTTCAGTAAGCATTGGCAGTGTGAGGTGCCCAGAGGCAGCACGGCTGCACCTGATGCCAGAGCCGGGGAGAGGACCGCTCCCCCAGGGACGTCAGAGGGGAGCACTGCGTCCCTGTTCACAGTGACTTCCTGCTCAGCACCCATCCCAGAGGGTGGGCTTGTGGGTGGGGTGACAGCCTGGCCTCACCCGGGAGCAAAACTGATCTGAGTACAAGTGAAGCCTGCCCAAGACCCTGTGGACATTCCTAGGAAGGGGCTAGGGACCGTCTCCCCCATGGACTTTCATAAGAGGGGGCTAGGGACCATCTCCCCGTGGACTTTCATAAAAGGGGGCTAGGGACCATCTCCCCCCTGGACTTTCATAAGAGAGGACTAGGGACCATCTCCCCATGGACTTTCATAAGAGAGGGCTAAGGACCATCTCCCCGTGGACTTTCATAAGAGGGGGCTAGGGACTGTCTCCCCCATGGGCATTCATAAGAGAGGACTAGGGACCATCTCCCTGTGGACTTTCATAAGAGAGGGGGCTAGGGGCCATCTCCTCCATGGACACTCTTAAGAGGGGTTAGGGACCGTCTCCCTGTGGACATTCATAAGAGGGGGCTAGGGACCATCTCCCCTGTGGACATTCCTTGGAGGGTCTAGGGACTGTCCCCCGTGGACATTCTTAGAAAGGGGCTAGGGACCATCTCCCCCGTGGACATTAATAAGAGGGGGCTAGGGTCCGTCTCCCCTGTGGACATTCCTTGGAGGGTCTAGGGACCGTCTACCCCATGGACATGCCTAGGAGGGGCTAGGGCCTGTCTCCCCAGGTGCACGCAGATGCAGTGATTTCCACCCCCCTGGAGGGGGCGTCCATCTGGTGCCTGTGACAGAAAGGAGTGGACAGACCGCAGGCCCTTCACATGTTGTGACTGCTAGCCAGGGGCATGGTGGGGCAGGGGAGACCGCGTTCAGGGTAGGCTCCCAGGCTGAAGTTTGCATGTGTCCCTGAAAGCGACTGGAAGAGCTGCAAAGAAGAGGAGTTGTCATATGTCAAGTCGTCACAATCCGTTAAGGGCCATGGCGGTACTAGAACGAGAACAATGTTAAAACCCCAGTAGCACACCCTTGAGCTTTTCCGGAAGCAGAGAAACTCTGGCTGCATTTGAGCTGTGTGAATAAAATGAATCTTTCTCCCTTTTTCTCCGGGTTTGTGGCAGGGCACCATTCCCAAGCTCACGGCGAAATCCAACTGCCGCTTTGAGATCGAGTGGGTCACCGAGTACGCCTGCCACAGGGATTACCTGGAAAGCCAGAGCTGCTCCCTGAGCAGCGCGCAGCATGATGTGGCCGTCGACCTCCAGCCGCTGAGCCGGGGACCAGGAGGTGAGCAGGGGGGTTCTGGGGCCCGGGAGGGGTCCCGGGCTGAGCACCCCCTGCCCCAGGGCGGGCGCTGCAGGTCAGGCGGGAGGAGGCTGTGCTCTCCCAGGCCTGTGCGCATCGCGAAGCCCCTTCTCGTGTGTTCCCCTTTCCTCAGCCTCAGACTCCTTGTTCTACACCTCGGAGGCGGACGAGTATACATATTATTTGAGTGTCTGCGGAGGAAGCCAAGCACCCATCTGTAACAAGAAAGACGCTGCAGTGTGCCAAGTGAAAAAGGCAGATTCCACTCAAGTCAAAGCGGCCGGGAGACCCCAGAACCTGACCCTCCGGTGCGTACGGCCCCCATGTGACTCTCAAGGGCATTCTGCATGTCCCCGTGAAGCCTAACACGCTCCCCTGCCAGCCGCCTGCTTCCATTTTGCGCAGGGATGTCAGCTAAGCTGGCATTTTTTTTTTCCTGCTTGAGTCAGGCAAGTGCCGTTTGTTGCTGACCCAGGTGGATGTTTTTCTTAGCTTTACAATGCAAGTGCTTCTGTTAGTACGGTTTGTTTTATAATCTGCTGTCTGTAGGGAACTGTATTGTAGCACAGTTACTTGATTAGTTGATATGGCCTTTGCGTTTTACAGCTTATGTTTCTTAGAAGTTTTGAGTTTTCTCTGGCGGTTTGAGAAATCTGAAACACTGCTAGCATCACACCCGAGAGTTGAACAACCAGGCGAATGCATTCAGGACAATTCTCCTGACCCCTGAAGTCAGGAGTTACCCTCACAAAAGCTTTTATCAAAGCGTTAGTTCTCTGAAATTGTCATCCGGGGTCCCTCTGTCAGACTTTCTGCAGCAGTTGCTGGTAGAGCTGTGTCTTCTTGGGCATAAATTATTTTGTACAGAACCCCAAAATGAGAACAGAAGAGTCCCCATGTTCCCAGTAGAACCTTTCGCACTTCCATCCAGCCAATTTTCCCTTTGAAGTGAGAGGATGACAAGCGCATCCATTTGGAGCTCTTTTCCCCTGGACAGTCATGCCCCAGACGGCGGGAGCGTGTCCCCAGCTGTTTGCGTCCGTGCTGGAGTGTGGATGGTGTGCAAAAGTCTTAATGTAGAAATGCTTAGACATTCAAGTTCCTTTCTTGGTTCTACCAAACGTGTGTGTGTATGTTACAAAAACCTAGGTACTCAGACGGAGACCTCACCTTGATCTATTTCGGGGGTGAAGAGTGCAGCTCCGGCTTCCAGCGGATGAGCGTCATCAACTTCGAGTGCAATCAGACCGCAGGTGAGTGTGCTTGGAGACGGTGGTGGCTGTGCGCCAGTGGGCCGGGTTCGTGGAAGCAGAGGGCTGGGGGGTGGTCAGACCTTCTCCTGCAGACGGGGCCCCACAAGGCCCCCTCTGTGGTAGCAGGCAGGAGGACCCCCACTCATCCTGCCAACGGTAGACACACACGTCCTGTTTCCATTTTCCGTTTGTTCTGGGAGTGGGCCCTGCCCTGGGCTCACCGGGAAAGCCTTTCTGTCCTGTGTTCAGCTCTTGCTGGAGTGTGGACGGAGCCTGTGGGCTGGGCTGCTCACCACCTTCTGGTGGGTTATCACCCGGTAACTCTGCTTCCAGGAAACGAGTTTCTGGGTGAACCTTTCTGCAGTTCGTTGCCCTGCTATAGAGGTTGGATTCCAGGGATTATAAGAGACCACAGGGCAGCTTTAAGTGGAGTGGAGGGCTTCCCTGGGGGCTCAGATGGTAAAGAATCTGCCTGTAATGCAGGAGACCTGGGTTTGATCCCTGGGTTGCGAAGATCCCCTGGAGAGGAGAATGGCAACCCACTCCGGTATTCTTGCCTGGAGAATCCCGTGGACGGAGGAGCCTGCTGGGCTACAGTCCACGGGGTCCACGACTCAGCAGCTAACTCCCTGAGTCTTTCTAAGCGACTGAGAAGCTTCCTCAAGGCAGCCGCAGCACTGCCACTTCCTCCACGCGGTTGGGGTCTGTTGAGAGGTGACGGGGGTCTCACCCTCATCAGAGCGCCATCCTCTCCCGGGCCCCCCAAACGGCAACCTCCCCCGCTCCTCTGCACGCTGGCCGGGCCTCAGCCCAAAGCTGCAGCCTGGGAACCACCCGAGTCCGGCCCTATCTGCATAGCCGGCCAGCTCGCCCCATCCCTCCACCCCGAGGGGCCCCTGGTTCCTTCCTCTGTTTGTTTTGTACGTTCCCATGGAAGAGCTTTAACCTTCTGGTCCCGGGGCAGGTTCCTACGTGATTTACCGGGGGTCTGGGAGAGGCAGCCATGCGTGGCGGGAGCTGAGCTTCAGAGGCAGGTGTCTGAAGGTGACCCATGGGCAGGAGAGGGGGTGACTCGCCCCTGGGGTGCAAACAGAGACTCACCTGGCATGAAGCAGGTGGGAGGGTGTCAGGGCGCCCCTCAGCTCCCGTTGCCCCCCCGCCGTCCCCGTGGTTCACGGCCCTGCTTGCGGTCTGTCAGCCCCCCTCGCCCCCGACGCATGTCCTGGTCTTCACGTGGGAGTCGTGTTCTCAGTTGATTCATCGAACACGTCTTATTGATTCCTGTCTGCGAGGCCTGGGGACGCCTTGATGGCTGAGAGCTCTGTGGGTGTGTGCAGAGCAGAGGCAGGGGGAGGATGGTGTGGGGGGCCACAGTGTGGCACAGGCGGGGCCAGGGCACCCGGCAAGGTCTGTCGCTGGGGGGCCTGCCAGGAGGAAGGCGCCCAGGTCAGTGGGCTGGTGTTTGGGTACCCCCGAGGACTAGGAGGCGCTGTGTGGGTGAGGCACACGGGACGGTGCGGGGCTGAGCCAGTCTCCAATGGTGGGGGCCGAGGGGCTGGCGCTCGTAGCTGGAGGAGCAGCTTGTGCAGAGGTGGCATCAGAAGGGGCGGGGGGGGGGCCTGT
>SJYF01000247.1:3161869-3196635 GCA_006410515.1 Procapra przewalskii | reverse complement strand
CAGGCCAGAGCCAAAGGCTCCAACCCTGGCTCAGGAGAGCGTGGGAGCACTGTGGAGATCTCATGGCCTGTGGAGGGTCTGGACTCTGTCTGGAAACCAGTGCACAGGGGCTGGGTGGTGGTGGTGGGGGGAGGTGGGACACACATCTGGCTTGGGTGCGGCCTCTGGATCTGTCTCCCTCCTGCTGGAAGGCCCCGCGGCCCTCCCCAGATTCCCCATCCCTCTGCCGTCATCCCCAGCTCCTCCGGGCCCTCAAGGCCTCATCTAAGTCCACCCCTTCCTCTCCTCCGGGGCCCCCGGGAAAGGCAGCCTCCTCCTCACCCCCGAGTCCCCCGCCCAGACCCTCGGGCGGCCTGCCCCCACCCTGGCCGGGTGGGCGGCTCTGCTGCGGGCGCCCTGTGTGGGCCAGGGCCCCCTCCGCCTGGTCGCTGCCGCCTCCGGCCATGCTCCGTCTGCGCTTTTTATTAATGACTTGGCTGAGGTGGTCGGGAATGCGCTGATCTCATCTGGGCACGTTGGGAGGATCGAATGATCACCCCCAAAGACCGCAGGAGGATGTTGAGGAGGGCCCCTGGTCAGGGACTCCCAGGAAAGACCCGGGAGTCGTGCCAGGAAGCTAGAGAGCCCAAGTGGGCTGGAGACTGGAAAAACGATTAGAGGTCATTCTTTTTTTTTTTTTCCCCCCTTTTTGTTAGGAAAGTTTTTGAATCTATAAGTAGAAGGAACATTATGATGAAAACTTACATGCCTACGCCTCAGGCTAAACAGTCGTTAATGTTTTACCAAATTTGCTCCACGTTTATACGCTCCATCACATCAGCGATGGATCGTAACGCTGCACCCCGACTCCGAGAGAGGACATTCCTTCACGTAACCTTGGTGCCAAAGAGCTGGCAAGGTGAACAGCAATGCTCTAATCCTGAAGACACCTGTCTCCCTAGGTTCATTTTTTTGAGACTGGTGACACAGAGACCCGACCTGGAGACTTTTAGATGTTTTTGTAGGAGACTTTGAGCCCCTTTCAGGCTGGAGTTGGATTATGAAATATTTAAGGCTCCTTCCAACTCTGTAATTTGGAGCTAACTATATGTACTATACTGCTGCTGCTGCTGCTAAGTCGCTTCAGTCGTGTCCAACTCTGTGCGACCCCATAGATGACACCCCACCAGGCTCCCCTGTCCCTGGGATTCTCCAAGCAAGAGCACTGGAGTGGGTTGCCATTTCCTTCTCCAAAGCATGAAACTGTGTGTAGTCCAAAATTATTTCATTGTTGCTTTATTTGAGTTTAAGTTTAGAGAACTTAGAGAAGAGAAGCCCTTAGTGGAGTCTGTGTTTATTGGATAAATGTAATAATGTATTTTTTGCATGTTTGAATGGCTGTTAATTGGCCACGGAATCTTGTGAAGGGTGGTTTATAGTTCAGCTTGGATTTCCAGGAATTATTTAGGCTTATGAGTTTAGGGTGGAGAAGGTAATGGCACCCCACTCCAGTACTCTTGCCTGGAAAATCCCATGGACGGGAGGAGCCTGGTAGGCTGCAGTCCATGGGGTCGCCAAGAGTCTGACACGACTTCACGACTTCACTTTCACTTTCATGCATTGAAGGAAATGGCAACCCACTCCAGTGTTCTTGCCTGGAGAATCCCAGGGATGGGGGAGCCTGGTGGGCCGCCGTCTCTGGGGTTGCACAGAGTCGGACATGACTGAGGCGACTTAGCAGCAGCAGCAGCAGCAGCAGCAGCATGAGTTTAGGGTTTCCTGCTTTTTCAAGACGCAGAGGTGCATACGTTTTTTTTCCATCCACGATGTATTTTCTTTACCACTTGTTTCAGTAACTTAACATCTCATTTGATGTAATAGATCTTATTATTGGTGATCCTGTCAAATAAGGACATTAGACTATTTTGCGGGGAGGAGTTAACGTTAGCATGGGCTCGGAAAGCACCATCCACAAATCCAAGTGGCAGGTGATCCCGTTTGAGACTCGTCTCTCTAGTCTCCGTGCAGCTCTCAGAGCCTCTGCTCTGCGGTCGCTTGGAGACAAGTGCATTTTCCTCCTTGGATTGCTGCTGTCTGTGGATGTGGCCTCAGGACTCCACACAGGATGGGAACTGCAGTGTTTTTTTTTTTTTTTTTAATTTAATGGGCCAGAACTAAGAGACCTGACCCAACTTCAAAGGCTGGGAGGCAGGAAATGTGGTTGAGCTGTGTGCCCTGAGGGAAGGTTGAACCGGTCTGGCAAGTGGGCAGCCCCGTCTCTGTCGGGGCAGAGGGGGAGTGGGGCGGCCCCCGGCTATGGAGGGAAGAGGCCGCTTCACCTCCCGCTGGTCGTGGAGGCCACATACCCTGAGGCCGCGTAAAGGGTGTGCAGGGAATTAACCTGTGCAGGTGGGATACCCAGGAAGCTTTCGGAATTGCCTGGAGAGCACTGATGGAGAGATTACAGAAAGCCACCCTCATCCCTCTGGTGGGTGGAAACCCGTAGGAAAATAGCAGTTCAGGAGGCAAGGCCATTGTATGTTTAAAAAGCCACATGGTCTGAATGAACGAGTCATTTATTTTAATATTTTAAATTATCCGACTTGTTTGTAATAGCTGTATAAGAATTGTAAGAATGAACCTAGTTTTATGTGTTTGAACCTGAAACCAACCTAACAAAATAAAAGCAGCACCGAGTGGTAGTGAGGAGTCTTAGTTTTGTTTCTATTCTCTAAAAGTTCTCCGAGGAGTTAAATAAGAATGCAGGTCGGGGGCAGGCCAGCCAGTGGCTATTTAAATTTTACTTAAAGTGGACTCTCCCTGTGGATCATTAAGGCGTTTCAGATGCAGATCTAGCTCCTGCGGGAGGATGACCCTAGAATCGTTCACAGTGCTATTGGTATTTAATCGTCTGTGAAGTTACCTGGTAAAAGAAGAATGCTCTGAATGCCTCAGGTTTTCAGGAAACACAAATCTTTTCTGATTCGTGAAATACTGATCCAGCGGGGAGTAGCATAAACCTGTGGGTGGATTGGGGCTCGGGAGCGTTGAAGAAAGCTGGAGGCGCTTCACTGCTCCATCATGGGGGGCATTGTTGTCCCAGCTGGAGACGGTGGGCTCTGTGTTGTTGGTGAGGAGGTTGGGAGCACCGGTTCTTAGGGAGAACAGCTTAGGGTACTAAAAAAAAAAAAGTTTGAAAAACAGAAGAAAGAAAACCCCACAGTAGCACAGGGAAGTACTACTGCTTTGTGGCTCTGAGTCTGGCTCTGGGGCCAGACTGTCTGGGTTTGATTTCTGGCTTTCTCGCTCTGGAGCCATAGGCAAACTGCTTAGCCCTCCTAAATCTCTGGAACGGGGCTAAAACTGTCCTCATGCCATAGGGTGTGAAGGATGAAATCCTCGAATGGATGCGGAGCCCTTAAGGCAGAGCACGTTGTTTGCCATCCAGCCCCACGGAGAACGCTGGGCTTAGCGCCCTGCCCACCTTGGCTTGAGCTCCACATGCGACTAGCCGCTGTTGCTGGTGTTACAACTGCAACGATTATATTATTAAAGATTTAATAGAAGTTGCAATTGAAGCAGCGTTCACCCTTGGTGCAAAATATTATCTCCCTTTTCGTTAGAACATTGTTCTCTTCAGGGCACTGAACCTTAAGAAAGGCAAGTCGTGCAGGAGGTCCAGAGGAGGATTATTAAACCATCAAGGGTGGAAAACCGGCCGTCGTGCCAGCAGCACACTAGCTTGGAAAGGCAAGGGGATAGAATTTCTTGTTGGGGAAAAGTCAACAGGGTTTGCAGAATCCCAGGCTACGTGGACCAGGGAAACTGGCTTGCAGGGAGGGCTGATAGATTGAAGGACAATTTTAGAGGCCCACGTGTGCCCGAGTCCCCGGGATTTAGGATGCTGGCCCCTCTGGGAATGAGGTTACGAGACCTGAGCGCCCTTCAGCTGGGGGTGGGGGGAGGCCCAGACCTCATCAGACCTTATCTCTCTTCTCCGCTCATTTCAGGGACGAGTCCCTGGGGAACTTGTCCTGCTCACAAGCATATCGTTAAGACTGTGATGGTCCTGGAACCGGAGTGACTCCCTGGTCTGACTTAAAAGGGTGTTATGAGCCTCTGGGAAGCTGACTGCAGGCCGTGAGCTGCCTAGCACTGCCCGGGGGCTCACACCCATTGAAAACACCCTGCTGTCCTGTTGAGGCCATCCTCCCGAGATGAAAGGGGCACGGGGCTGACCGCAGGGGTTCTGCCTGAGACGCTCTGATCTCTGGGGCTGGAGCCCTGAGCTTGTTTGCCTGCTCGCCTGCCTTGGGGGGGTCCCATCCTGTGTGCCATCGGGCTTCCTGGCGTCTCTCACATCGCGGGCACTGTCTCCCTTTCGGCCTGACGCAGGTAACAACGGCAGAGGGGCTCCTGTGTTCGCCGGGGAGGTGGACTGCACCTACTTCTTCACGTGGGACACAAAGTACGCCTGCGTGCACGAGAAGGAGGCCCTGCTGTGCAGCGTCTCCGATGGGAAACAGCGCTTCGACCTGTCGGCGCTGGCCCGGCACTCAGGTAGGCGGCCGGAGGTGCACGAGAACCTTCCCTTTCGCCTCCTTCCCCACCAGCATGGTTGGAAATGCTGTAACTGTTCTCTTTGTCAACTGATTGTGTCCCAACCCTTCCTCCCTTCTCACGGAGCAACGTGAATTATCAGAGATGACACTGACTCAGGAGGTGAGATATCTGAATTTGAGGTCAGTGTTACTGTTCCCAGTTGGAGTGCCTTGGGCTCCTCTTATCGTAGTTCAGTGAAAAAACGACCAAGTGCCTTCCGTGTGCCAGGCCCTGTATTTTGTGATTAGAAACTTTTTTTTTTAAACTCTTGTTGCTGAGAAGGTAGATCTTAAAAATTCTCACCACATACACAGAAACCGCTAGTTTCTCGTGACAAATGTTTATCTACACTACTGAGGTGTTCATTTCACGGTGTATACGTATATCGAGTTGTGTCGTATACCTACAGCTACCATGTGCTAGTGGTAAGGAATCCACCTGCCCATGCAGGCGCCCTGAGAGACGTGGGTTCAATCCCTGGGTCGGGAAGGTGCCCCTGGGGAAGGGCCTGACAACCCATTCCAGTGTTCTTGCCTGGAGAATTCCCGTGGACAGAGGAGCCTGGCGGGCTGCAGTCCCTGGGGGTGGCAAAGAGTCAGACAGGACTGAGAGACTCAGCTCAGCAGGGTGCAGCCCCGACAAGCTGCCTCTGTCGCGTGGAGTAGCGTACGCGCCAGGAAAGGGGGCCTGAAGCTGCGTGATCGCCAGCTGCCATGGCAACGATGGCTCGTGTGTTCTGAGCCCCCGCTGCTGAGGGCCGCTTCACGCTGGAAGGAGGATCCCTCTGTTGTGGGTGCCAGTCTGGGAACAGGAGCCCCTTCGCAGATGCCCTCAGGTAGTGAATTGCCCCAGGAGTTACCATCCCGCTGCTCTTGTGGTTCGGCACTCTGAGCCGCGGGCCTGGGGCCGTGGTTCCCTTCTGTAGGCTGGTGGAGAGGCTGGCCTTCTGTCTGCTGGGTGGGTAGAGCTCTCCGCTCTGCTCAGACCGGGGTGCAAGGCCTCTGCTGCTGCGTCCAGCTGTGTTGACTCCAGCAGCTTGCCCTCCTCCTCCTCCCCCGGTTTTTCCTTGCTGTAAACTGAGTGTTGCTTTCTAATCCCTCTCTTCAGTTTCCTTTTTTTTTTTTTTTTTTGGTAACCATCCCTCTGTCCAAGGCCCAGCCTGAGGTCTGTGAAGGATGCAGAGATGTGTTCAAGTTCAGCTGACTTTGGCCCCCTTCTCTGGTTCCGTGAATAATCAGTCCTGAATATTCTTTGGAAGGACTGACATTGAAGCTGAAACTCCAATCCTTTGGCCACCTGGTGCAAAGAACTGACTCACTGGAAAAGACCCTGATGCTGGGAAAGATAGAAGGCAGGAGGAGAAGGGGACGACAGAGGATGTGATGGTTGGATGCTATCGCTGACTCAATGGACATGAGTTTGAATAGGCTCTGGGAGTTGGTGGTGGATAGGGAGGCCTGGTGTGCTGCAGTCCAGGGGGCCGCAAAGAATTGGACACGACTGAGTGACTGAACTGAAGTGGTTCCTTGGGAGCAGGGTTTTTTTTTGTGTAGCGTTTACACCCAGGTAATTAAGATGCTGTGAAGTGAGAGCTGAGATCCTTCCCTGATAGTTAGACATCCTTCTGCGTGAAGGCCCCTCAGCCCTCCCACCGCAGCTCTCAGAACCGCTTGTCCTTGTTGAGCAAGGGTGCTTCCGGGTTGCTGACGGCCCTGTGTAGTGAGTGGGTTGTGCTCCCGCTGATGAGGGGCTTTTGCTGTAAACCCCGGACTCCAGTCTGTGCAGGAGTATCCTCTCCGTGTGTACCTCCGCCTTCCCTCCCGGTCCTCAGCGACGTCTGCAGGGACCGTGTGGGGACGGCCCGCCTTTGACTTGCTCTCTGCCCTCAGCCCCTGCTGCTTCTACCTCTGTGGATGTTTTCTGTTCAAACACGACTGGGTCGTGAACGGTTTCGAGTTCAGGGACCACCCATGTCTTGTTTATCTTCTGGGGGCCCCGAGTGCTAAGCCCCGGGCCGGGTCGGCCTTATCTGTGGTCTGGAGGCAGACGCGTCACCCGTGGTCTGCGCCTGCCAGGTCCCAGCGCTGGCGCCTGGCTCTGCGTTTCAGTTTTTTAATTTCAGATTCTGAGGCTTGGGAGAACTTTTACTGTTTAATCCTCAGGCTGCCCCGGTAAGCTGCCTCTTCTGAGGAGCTCTTTGGGGCTGGTTTGTTACTGTCACATTCAAAAAAAGTCTAAGATTCCCCCCGTGTGTCTGTGCCTTCAGCCTGCCCAGGTCCAGAGATGTGAGAGCCTGTTGTTCAGTGACCATGGGCCTTTACCTTCCGCTTCATCACCGTCTATGGTGTGACTCACACAGAAAAGCAATCACTGCCTAGGACTAGAAAAAGCTTTTTTTTTTTCTCTCGGTTACAGAACTGGAACAAAATTGGGAAGCTGTGGATGGCAGTCAGAGGGAAGCGGAAAAGAAGCATTTCTTCATTAACATCTGCCACAGGGTCCTGCAGACAGGCCAGGCACGGGGCTGCCCCGAAGACGCGGCCGTGTGCGCCGTGGGTGAGTGGTGCCCTGTGGTGAGCCGTGCCCGTGCGTGCAGGCGGAGCTGGGCTGCATCCAGGCTGGAGGGAATGAAGATGAGCTTCCGGCGGTTCATCACAGCCTCCTCTCTCTGGGTTCAGCACATAAACGATGGGAAGGAAAGGAGAGTTTAATGGCTCAGATGTAGGGAACTGGGGCACTCGGGCGTCTTGAAGCAGGCGGAAGCCTTCTGATGTGGGCTCCCTAGAGACAGAAAGAAACGTGGGAAAATCCTTGGTTATCTTTTCACCTTGTAACCCGAGGAAGAGAACTGCCAGTGCTTGTATAAAAAAACTAATTTTGATTTGTTAACGACTGTACTGCCTGGAATTGTTCAAGAATTATGGCTTCCGGGGAAGGGGACTCTCAGAATCTTGTATGAGAGAAGTGGACGGACCCTTTGAGTTCCTTTGGCTTTTAACTATGTTGGCCGCAACTTCTCAATTGGAGATTAAGTGTTTAAACATGTTACTTAAGAGTCACCTGGAAAGCGACAGACAGAATAATTGGAATCTGTTTTGCAAGCATTAGATAAGCGATTGTGAATTGTTAACTTTTTAATTAATTTTTGTTGGAGTTCAGATGCTTTTTGTTCCTTGGTAGCTTAGGTGGTAAAGAATCTGCCTGCAATGCAGGAGACTTGGGTTCAATCCCTGGGTCGGGAAGATCCCCTGGAGAAGGGAAAGGCTACCCGCTCCCGTATTCTGGCCTGGAGAATCCCATGGACAGAGGAGCCTGGTAGGCTACAGTCCATGAGGTCACAGAGAGGCAGACGACTGAGCGACTAACGCACACGGTTGCTTTACAGTGTTGGGTTAGTTTGTGCTGAACAGCAAAGGGAATCAGCTGTATGTAAACGTGTATCCTCTCTTTTTTGGATTTCCTTCCTATTTAGGTCACCGCAGAGCAGTGAGTAGAGTTATAAAAGACTGTGAATTTAAATTTAAAATCCAGGTTGGATTTTAGGAATTATCCCAGGCTTCAGAATTGGTGTTGTGTCTTTTTAAGCAGGCGTGTCCCTGCCTTTATTTAAGAAGGACTTAAGACAGAGTTTCGTTGCTTTATCCTAAAAGTCACTGAACCAAGAACTGAGTGGTCACCTGCTTGGCCCCCTGAACAGATTTAGTTTCTACTTTGGTCACGGGACAAATGCTGCCCCCTCGGTTTCAAATGACCTTGTGCCTCAGGGCAGCTGAGGCCCCCTAGACGGGGGAGCGTTGTTATTTCCCGAGATCTCGTGACAGGCGGTGCTGCCTGTCTGCCTCCCCTGCCCTTGAAAGAGGCTGTGAGTCACTCTCGCACTGTCCTCCTCCGCCGCCTGGAGGTGCCCACAGGGTCCTCAGCGAGGCCACCCCTTCTCGGTCAGACGTTGTCACTCACGCCTGGAGACCCACTGACGGTCCTGAGCAGGCCTGGCGGGCTGGGAAAGGGGCCGGCGCATGCCTGTGGGCCTCGGCTCGCTCTCGGCACCTTTGCGTCTGTGCTGTTAACCCCTTTTGATCGTGTCTTCTGCTTTGTTCCCCCTTTGCTTTCTCTTTTCTAGATGAGAATGGAAGTAAAAGTCTGGGCAGATTTCTTTCTTCTCCCACCAGAGAGAAAGGAAATATTCAGCTCTCTTACTCAGATGGTGATGAGTGTGGTGGTGGCCAGAAGATAATGACAAATATAACACTCATGTGCAAGCCAGGTACAAACGAAAAGCACAGACAGAAAACGTGGGGTCTCCCGGGCTCCTGCCAGGGGCACCCGTGCAGTCCCGGTTTCTTGTGTCCCTCCCCGGCCACCGCTGGGACGACGCGGTAGAGCGCTGAGGTCCAGAAGCGTCGCGGTGGCCCCGCTGGGTTCTATCGCCCCCTCCCCAAGCCGGCCCAGAGATGGAGAAACCATATGGTGTCCGAGGGGGTCATGTTGCAATTTTCCAGATGAGTTATGCTCTCGGCACGGCTTCCACTTCCTTAGGCCTGGTGCCGGCTGATCGTGGGGCCCCCTGACTTCCTCCAGCGGGGGACCATCACGAACGGCTCAAAACGTCGTCCATGACCTTAGCGGGCACACAATAAATACTCCTCTTGATCTGCCTTTATTTATAGGTTCACATTGTTTTCCAGGGGTCAGGATCTATATATATATCTGCACATTTTTTATGTTTCTCAAAACATGGCATTCTGTGAATGCTCTTCTGTGTCCCACGGTCGTTATTTATCATCTGTCGGGACTTCCCTGTTGCTGCTGGCTTGGTTTTACTATTTTTACTCATTTTTCTCTATTGTTGGATTAATAACATGTTTCCAGCATTAATTGTGCTGTGACATGTCCCCGCTGCCTCCTGTTAGAAGATTTCCTTTGGATAAATTCCCGGCTGTGAGATAAGTTCAAGGACCGGAACAGTATTTTATTTTTTTTAAGATTGTAAAATATACATAACATAAAGTTGACCATTGTGAAGGAATTGTAAAATACACATCTGAAATTCGCCCCTTTAACTGTAGTTCAGTGGCATTAAGCACCTTACGTTCACATTGTATGTTACGTACATTTACACCACCGTTCATCTGCACAACTTTCTCGTCCTCCCAAGCTGAAGCTGTGTCCCCATTAAACACTAGTTCACCCCCACCCTTGTCCTGACCCTGTCGGTGTGACCACTCTAGCGACCTCAGATCAGTATTTATAGAGCTGGTTTGAGAACCATGGAAGCTTCTCGAGACCGGATCAATGACGAGTCTGGGTATGCCCATCAACAGGTGACTTGGAAAGTGCCCCGGTGCTGACAACCTCCAGTGCTGACGGCTGCGTCTACGAGTTTGCGTGGCGCACGGCCGCGGCCTGCGTGCTCTCCAGGACCGAGGGGGACAACTGCACGGTCTTCGACTCCCAGGCAGGTGCGTGTCCGAGTGCCCTGTGGGGCAGCCTCTCCTGCAGCCCCTTCAGCTGGCTTTTGTTTTTTGGCTGTGCTGGATCTTCATTGCTACTTAGGCTTTGCTCTGGTTTCGGGGCTACTCTCGAATTGTGTGGGGGCTTCTCATTGCAGTGGCTTCTCTCTTTGTGGAGTGTGGGCTTCAGTGGTTGTGGAGAACAGCTTAGCTGTTACGCAGCACGTGGAATCTTCCCACATCAGGGATTGAGCCCATGTCTCCTGCGTTAGTAGGCAGATCCTTAACCACTGAGCCACCAGAGAAAGCCTGTTTGTTTTCTAACATTTTCTTTCTGAGTATTCAGAGTTGATAACCTGCTTCAGAATTTATAGGAATACTGTTTGACCAGAATTCTGAAAATCTGGTGTTTGAGGCTTACTTAAGATAATGAAAAAACCTCTCTGATAGTCATAGTTGCAGTGGGTTTGCTAATCATGAGCCCAAGGAACACGGGAAATAAATCATGTCTGGAAAGACATCCCGAGTGCCTTTCTGGCTGTGAAACCCACCGTAGCCTTTTCAAGGTCATTGTATTGTGGTTGTGGTCCCGCTTCTGACACACCAGTGGTTCATTCAGCCAGGAATGGTGGGCTCTGACTCGGGCATTGGGTGAACACGGCTGGAAGGGGTGAGTGAGGCGGTGGAGAAGGCCCGTCCCCGGGGGAAGGTCGTGACGTCTCCATGCCGTCCGGCCAGCCCAGCCTCTCCTGCACCCCCCGGTCTGACCCACCTGGGGCGCTCTTGGCTCTTCCCTAGGGTTTTCTTTCGACTTGACGCCTCTCAAAAAGAAGGACGCCTACAGGGTCGAGACGGACAAGTACGAATTCTACATCAACGTGTGCGGCCCGGTGTCCGTGGGCACCTGCCCGCCGGACTCGGGGGCCTGTCAGGTGTCCAGAAGGCAAGTGGCTGCTCTGCGATCCGGGTGCGCCCTTGGGTGTCGTGTGCGCGCGGATGTCCTCCTCCAGGACAGCTCTGCCACCTGCCGACGTCATTCCTTGATGATCCTTTAAACCCCGGGAGGGCCTGGACTAAGGGCATTTAGTTTCCAGAGGAGGGGCAGGACAGGAAGTGGGTGTGTGGGGTGGGGGGGCCCTCGCTTCTGTGCAGTCAGCACTTCTTGGCCTCCTGGGGGGATCTGTGCCCACAATTCTCCAAGTTCAGTGCCGCGTTAGCTCAGATGAAGGGAGCTGGGTCTTGAAATGGCGCTGACAGGTCTGGCGTTGGGGTGGGGTCACCTTCGCGCGCCCACTGTGCAGAGATCCTCCCGCCCAGGTCCTGGCAACCCCCACGCTCCCAGTGTCGCCCGGCACTGGCCCCACTCTTTTCTGAGAAACGCTTGGCTTGTTTTAGTGATAGGAAGTCTTGGAACTTGGGGCGCAGCAACGCTAAGCTTTCGTATTATGATGGGATGATCCAGCTGACCTACAGGGATGGCACGCCCTACAATAACGAGAAGCGCACGCCGAGAGCCACGCTCATCACCTTTCTCTGTGACCGAGATGCCGGAGTGGGTTTCCCTGAATATCAGGTGGGAGCCACGGGTGCTCATGTGACTCTGCGCGGCGACGGGGGCGAAGGAGGGAGAGGCTGTCAGTCTTGTAAAGGCGGGGGAAGAGGAGAGAGCAGGTGGAGGTGGGGCTCGTGACTCTTCGGGAGCAAGGGAGGTTCTGGTGGAGCTGACACGTGAGCTGGGATGGTCCCCGGGGAGAAGCTGTCACGCTGTCTGGCTTCCCGGGCCTTATCCAGGAGCCTGTCATGGGCCCTTCATTTAGAAGCATAGCCGTTATTAGTCTGGTTTCCTGGGCACATCCTCAGCTCCTTTGATTTTAATTAACCCTTTTAGATTTGCCAGGGGACATGGGCAGTGTGTATTGGTCAGAAATGACCAACAGTGGGCTGTACCACCTTCAGTCACAGCCCTCGACCCTGCTGGTTTGGGGTACAAATCGCACAAAAGCAACAGCCCTGCCTTATTCCCACTAACAGAAGCTAGAGTTCCATCTTAACTCGTTGCTGGGCTGTGCTCCTTTTAATAGAGCGAGAGGGGATGGACAAAGGAGATGAACTTGCCTCCGATTCTTACTGAGGAACAAGTGTCCCAGCTCTTTTGAAATGCTGGCTTTGTGTAACGAGTCCCCTTCTCTGCCATCCTTCCCATGTGTGTCCCGAGATTAGGAGGAAGATAACTCTACATACAACTTCCGGTGGTACACCAGTTACGCCTGCCCGGAGGAGCCGCTGGAGTGCATTGTGACCGACCCTATCACACTGGACCAGTATGACCTCTCCAGGTGAGGTGGGCCCGCCTGCCCTCAGCCTGGCCCCATCCAGTTGGGGCCGAGGTTGCTTAGGCCCTGCTGGTGGGCATGTCCCTGAGCCTGTGAGAGAGAGTGCAGGACCAGGGTGGGGAGCTCCAAGCTACATGAATTCTAATGATCTGGGAGCCTTCACAGGATCAGACAGTGTTTGCCAGGCACAAACCTCCGTCTTCAGCTGCATCCTTCAGAGTGATGCCTGTCAGTGCAGAGGTGTGGGGGTGGTCCCAGGTGTGCAGAGAGGGCTGTGTCTCATGAGGCTGGAGAGGAGGTGTGGTGGGCCGGCCTCTGCGGGTTTGATAGGCAGCGCAGCACCTAAGTCGTTAGGACTTAGAAATGAATTATCGGGCCTAAAGCTGTTGGCTGGAAAAAACGTGCGTTTCCCCCTTGACCTTTCAGGCTAGCGAAATCCGAGGGCGGCCCCGGGGGAAACTGGTACTCGCTGGACCACGGCGGGGCACGCAACACGTGGCGGAAGTACTACATCAACGTGTGTCGCCCTCTGAGCCCGGTGCCGGGCTGTGACCGCTACGCGTCCGCCTGTCAGATGAAGTACCAGGGCGAGCAGGTGAGGCGGCCCTGCCCTCCGTCCCGGCCCCGGGCTTCGTGCTGGAGGGTGGAGGGGACGGTCTGAATGGGTCCGGCTCGCGCCGAGAAGCCCCTTGAGACAGATAAGGGGGTCTCGCTGAGAATTCACCTGCCCACCCGCCCCGAGATTCAATCACCCTTGAATCGTTGCTCAGATTTAAAATGAAAAAAAAACCACAAAAACCCCTGGTTGTGGGGAACCACCTCTGCTCACGGTTCTCGGCAGAGGAAGTGACTCTGAACAGCAGACATCTGTCAAGGAGAGTAAGCTTCCAAAAGCTCTTACTTCTGGACTGATGAGAGGGGACGTCTGCTTGGCAGATCCAAGTGCCAGCCCTTCTTGCCTGGGTGCAGTCTGCACTCTGTCATCCGATGGAATGCAGTCCCTGCCAGAACCTCGGGAGCGCTCCCCTGGGTGCCTTGTTGTACACAGCGCCTCTTAAAATAAAGACGTCTGTGTGCTTCTTTAAAAATAGCACGTCGAGGATGTACTTTTCCTGGGTCCACTACACGGCAGCTCAGAGGTGTTTTCGGGGAAGCTGGCGAGCGCCCCCTGCTGGTTGAGTGGAGTGTGGTGGTGTGTTGGTGTGCACTTGGGCACATGTGTGCTCTGTGTTGGAGCAACGGCCTCCAAGGACAGTCCACTCTCGTTATTCATGGATTCTGTATTTGCAAGCTGTCTGCTTGCTACCGTTCATTCGTGACCCCGGATCAGTGCCTGAGCGCTCTCACGGTCTGTCGTGGACATGTGCAGAGAGGCCTGGCGTGGTTCTGCAGTTTTGTCTCAGTTCTGCTACCCAGAGGTCCAAACGACAGAGGCGTGAGGGGGCAGGCAGTGCAGTGCCAGACGCTCCTGGCTCCTGGCCACACATGGACCGGGCTTGGTCCTTCCTCGAATGCCTGGGAGAGGACTGGCCTTGGATGGGTCGCTTAACACGTCCGAACCTCGTTTTCACTTTTGTGAAATAAAAAGGATTTACCAGGGTTTTGAGGCTTCAGGATGGCAGTCTATGGGAGATAGATATCCGCAGAGGTCAATGTGCCCCCTCCCTCGGTGTGCGGGGAGTGGGTCAGTTCTAGGCTCCTGGCTGGTGCCCAGAGCCTGAGGTTGTGCAAGTCCGTGGCGGGCAGTGTTGTAGGGCTTGCACGTGCCCTGGTGCACATCCGCCCCGCGGCTCCTCTACAGATGACTCAGTATCAGCGCTGTGTTAGTAGACGCGTGTGGCTAACGTAAGCTTTGCTTTTTGGAGCTTTCTGGGATTTCTTTCCCTTGAGTGTTTTCCATCTGAAGTCAGTTGAATCTGCAGATGCAGAACCTGGGGGTTTCGAGGGCGGACTGAATTTCCCCTCTGCGGAGGAGTGGTGGTTCGCATTTGTAATCCAGCGTCTGTTGGCAAGTCTGTAGGACACACCTGCCGTACACAACGAAACACCCACCGTGTCAGTAACGAAGAACGCAGTTGGTCTCTCTCCAGAGGAAAAGCTAACAGCCACGTGTGTTCGCAGGGCTCATTCTCTGAGACCGTCTCCATCAGCAACCTGGGGGTGGCGAAGACGGGCCCTGTGGTGGAGGACAGCGGCAGCCTGCTCCTGGAGTACGTCAACGGCTCCGCCTGCACCACCAGCGACCAGAAGCGCACCACCTACACCACCAGGATCCACCTCGTCTGCTCCACTGGCAGCCTGGTGAGGGGTGGGGGCAGCGCCGCGACCTCGCTTGGTCGGGCGCCTCTGTCTGCACCGGACGCGGGTTCTGCTGGGTTCTGCTTCCGCGTGTGCTGCAGACCCGGGGAGGCCAGGGCCACGGCGGTGGTGCTTCTGCACCTGCCCTCCTCCAGTTTATGCCCAAGCCCTGCATGCTGGCCTGGGACGCGCACCGCAGGGTGTCCCCTCAGGGGTGAGCTTTCTCTCTGAGCCACGCAGATGCCATCCTGCATGTGCGCTTCTGTGAGTTCTGGAGGGTCCCAGAGTTCTGTGATCTGAGGGTCACACCTCATAGCAGATGAGGCCTTAGAGATGGCTCGGTCCAAACACCATGGCTCACAGATGAGGAGATGGAGGCCAGGCCCCGTGGGTGGACACGGAGGGAATAATAACGAATGGTCTGTTGGAAAAAGCAGGAATGAAATCTCTAGGCTGGGAAGTGGAGGAGGTGATGGAGACTGCAGGCAGGCCCGAGCTCCTTAGCCAGGGCCGAGCAGAAGAGAAAATGCGACGTGAAAATGCTTCGGGGTCATTATATACAGTCTGCTCTTTTCTTTTTTGTTTTTTTAACTTTTAATTTTATATTGTGGTTTAGCCGATTCACAGTGTTGTGATGGTTTCAGGTGGACAGCAGAGCAATTCAGCCATCCAGGTCTGAGTCACCATTCTCCTCTGAACTCCCCACCCACATGGCCACTTACGGTTGAGCAGAGTCCCCTGTGCCACACAGCGGGTCCTTGTTGGTTATCTATCTTAAAAGCAGCAGTGTGTGCCTGTCCCTCCAGACTCCCTAACTGTCCCTTCCCCCCATCCTTCCCACCTGGGAAGCCTAAGTTCATTCTCTTAACTCTATGAGTCCATTTTTCTTCTGTAAATAAGTTCATTTACTGTGTCATTTCTTTTTAGAGTCTGCATGTAAGGGGTTTCTCACGATATTTCTCTTTCTCTGTCTCCCTTAACTTCACTCATTATATACATTCCCTGCTGGTTTTTAAAAAGCAATGTGGTAGAAGATATATCAGTATAACACAAGATTTACCGTCTTAGCCATTTCTAGGTGTAGAGTTTAGCGGCATTAATGCTGTTGCAGTGCTGTACACCCATCACTGGGTCCATTTCCACTGTGTCCATTGTTATTCTAAACCTAATTGCTTTTTTTTTTAACCTGGAGTTTTACATTTATAATTGCATCACGTGTTTTTTGAGCAGTCACCAAGCCCTTCGATGGACATGCAGTGGGGATGATAGAGTTCACGTTTATCGTCAAACAGATTATTTCCGAGGGTTGGCGGCGCTTCGTAAGGGTCATTTGCAGCGTCCTCCACTTTGGTGGACGTGTTACTGGCCCAGTGCGTCTGCTCCACCTAGCAGGCGGGGGCTCGGTCACTTCCATCCTAGTCTTCCTACAGACGTCAAGTTCTCTCTGTCCTTTGCCAGCACACGATTTTTTTCCCAGGAGATCACGTCTTAAGAGCTTAAGAAAGTTGCCCTGATAAGGGGAGGAAAAGCCTTGTGGGCTGAGCTCGGCTTATACAAGCAAAGCTTTGCATAGCTGAGCCATAAACACACACTGATAAGCCTGAGCTGGGCTTCCCGAGTTCTGCTCTCAGCGCCAGGAAGGAATGCTGGCTGAGCAGCTGGGACCTCGCTGGCCGCCTCTTGGGGCCCCTCCGAACCCCACCCTGGGCCTCTCTCTCCCCTCTGCTGGGCCTCGTTCCCCTCCACTCCCCTCTCTGGAATCTCTTTGTGGTGGAAATACTGGACAGTTCTAGGAAGCCCTCTCAGACCCTTACTTTTTCAGCTTCCCTGGTCATCCTATTTGGATGGTGTTTTTCGGTTTTCACGGCGATTTCACTCTGTTACTGTATCCCTCAGCACTGGTCCATGGCCTGGTGCATTTCGTGGGCCCAGGCAGCATGGAGTGAACAAAGAGCCACGTCCCCCCGGGCTCTGCATGGCCACCTGGTGGAGCCACAGGGACTGCCGTGTTTGCAGTTCACTGTGGGTGATGCCATGGCGGAGAGGCTGGGGAGGTGTGGGGACTGGCGGCTGTGTCCCCTTTCCCCGCATGTTTGGGCGGGCTGCTCAGCTCCTCCATGACTCCCCTCTCCGCCCCACCATGTCCTCACCTGTCAGGGAGGGCGGCGGAGGTCCCCCCCGAGGCTGATCGCACCCCGGGTGTCCGGCTGGCAGTGGAGACTGTGCCCGTGTGGGAGCTGGTGCGGCTCACGGTAGGGCACACCTCACCCGTCGGCCAGCCTCGCCTGGGTCCACAGCGCTGTGGCTGTGCTCGTGTGCATCTCGCCCGTGGCCCAGCTGCTCTGCGTCTGGGTCTAGCTGAGTTCAGTTCAGTCGCTCAGTCGTGTCCGGCTCTTTGTGACCCCATGAACTGCAGCACGCCAGGCCTCTCTGTCCGTCACCAACTCCCGGAGTTCACTCAAACTCATGTCCATTGAGTCAGTGATGCCATTTGACCATCCCATCCTCTGTCGTCCCCTCCTCCTCCTGCCCTCAATCTTTGCCAGCATCATGGTCTTTTAAAATGAGTCAGCTCTTCTCATCAGGTGGCCAGGAGTTTCAGCTTTAGCATCTGTCCTTCCAATGAATATTCAGGACTGATTTCCTTTAGGATGGACTGGTTGGATCTCCTTGCAGTCCAAGGGACTCTCAAGAGTCTTCTCCAGCACCACAGTTCAAAAGCATCAATTCTTTGATGCTCAGCTTTCTTTATAGTCCACCTCTGGGTGTAGAATGGTATTCAAAAGCACAGCCTCGAACTCTGACCCAGATTTGGATCCCAGTTCTACCATTTACTCTTGGTGTGACCCCCCAGTAGATTCACTGGCATTCACGTGTAAGAGAGAACAGTCTCCTTAGTAGGAAGGATGACATCGTCATCAGATGAGGCTAAGCTCCTCACCTGCTCCACCGTATGTTAATCTACCTACTTGAACTCTTCCTGTTATCAAACTAGTGTTCTGGTGGTTAGAGAGCGTTTTACAGCCTTGAGTTGACTTGTATCCCTTGATTTGGCCTTTCAGCATACCCATCCCATATTTTCTCTCAATTGGGAGTGCGTGGTCAGCTTCCTGTGGAACACGGTGGCAGCCTGTCCTATCCGAATCACCACAGACACAGACCAGGTACGGATAGGGTCCCGGGCCCCCGCTGTCCCCGCCCTGCCTGCCCCGCGTCCCAGCCTCACCCCTCCCTCCGGCCCCTTAATCCCTGCCTGGATAGCAGGCGTTTGGAAAGGGTCCTGCGTTCCCCACCCTCTGCCCTGGCCCACCTCCCGGCCTGGGATGAGAACCAGGACTTCCCTTCTGCTCCCCGGTTTCCCAGACCCCGCCCTCTCCCTCCCTCCCGCTGTCCCTCCGGCCTCACGGGGGCCCCAGGGCGCTCTGCCATCGTGGGGACAGAGGCTTAATTTCACATCACAGCCACACCCGGGACACGTCAGTGCCCTCTCGGCTGTAGGATACGGCCCGAGTGGCTCATGTGACACTCGAGGTTTTCATGCCCTGACCCCAGCCATGCGCCTGCCTCTGCCTCTGCCCTGCCTGATGTCCTCACCTCTCTTTTCAAGTTCCCTCGAAGTGGCAGAGCTCCCCCAGAGAATGTACCCGGCTCAGGGAGGATGCGGGTGGGAGCCTGCAGGGCCCCACCCACTGGCAGGGCTTTCTGAAGCCGCTGTGGGGTTCTCTGCGTAGGGTGGGTAGGTGGAAGGAAGACATGGAGAGGGGTCTCACTGCTTCTCCTAGAATTGAGGAGAGACAGGGAGTTATTTGTGGATCTCTCATGGATCTGTCTCTGATTTGGGCTCCCCTGATAGCTCAGTTGGTAAAGAATCCGTCTGCAATGCAGGAGACTCCCAGTTCGATTCCTGGGTCGGGAAGATCCCCTGGAGAAGGGATGGGCTACCCACTCCAGTACTCCGGGGCTTCTCTGATGGCTCAGACGGTAAAGAATCCGCCTGCAGTGTGGGAGACCTGCGTTTGATCCCTGGGTCAGGAAGATCCCCTGGAGAAGGGAAAGGCTACCCACTCCAGTATTATGGCCTGGAGAATTCCATGGACTGTATAGTCCATGGGGTTGCAAAGAGTCGGACACGACTGAGCAGCTTTCACTTCACTTATGGGTCCTCACTTTTCCTAGGGGCTCAGCCGGGGTCTTGTTCGGGTGAATACAGCAATCTCGGGGTCTGGGTGGCACCGCTGAGCTGCTGTCCCCCCTGGGGCGCCTCAGATGTGGCACCAAAAGGGGCCGTGAGCTCGTCCGGGGCTGCTTCTCTGACGAGGTCGGTGCCAGGCAGACGTGGGCGATGCTCTGTCCCTGCCGTGTCTTCCAGAACTGGGTTTGAATGTGCCTCTTCGCCCCTTTCATTCCTGCAGGCCTGCTCCATCAGGGACCCCAACAGCGG
This sequence comes from Procapra przewalskii, assembly GCA_006410515.1. Classification (NCBI taxonomy): domain Eukaryota; kingdom Metazoa; phylum Chordata; class Mammalia; order Artiodactyla; family Bovidae; genus Procapra; species Procapra przewalskii. Next base: position 3,177,532 of record SJYF01000247.1, on the reverse strand, counting down.
GTACGTGTTTGATCTGAACCCACTGAACAGATCCCAAGGATACGTGGTCTCGGGCGTCGGGAAGATGTTTCTGGTAAGACTTGTGGGGTGCACTCTGATTTGCCTTGGAAGGATGGGAGGAGGCGCGGAGCTCACCCGCATCTCGTGACGGGGGAGGCAGGTGTCCTTAGGAGCCCCCAGGGCACGGATGGCAGCCAGGAGGAGGCGAGAAGTCCGAGTGTAAGGGGGGATGAGGTGAAGCCCTTGCCCCTTCCCGCTCTGCAGATGGGAACTAGAAACAGAAGGGCTGCTCCTGGCCCTGGCCCTGCGTCTGGTGTGGTGGCCAGGCCAGCACCATGCACGTGGCCTGCGAACTTGTGGCCAGGGCTGTGTCTCGGGGCTGGGGCCCAGCAGGCTGGTTCTCATGCCCACTGGGGTTTTGAGTCTCTGGTCAAAAGGAAATGGTGATCATGCTTGCCTATAAAAGGGAGACGAGCCGATGGCATGCTCCAGAATCTTCCGACAGCCCCTCCTTCGTGGGCGGCCCTGGCAGTATGTCTGGAGCTGCGAAGAGGAGAAATTCCACGTAGTGTGTTCCGTTATAAATCAAGCACTGCTGGACAGAGAGAAGCTTTTTAAAAATCCGTATTTAGGTTTAACTTTTTCTAGCAGAACCCACGTTGGAAGAAAAGAGTAACCTTTGAAGCGGGGATCTCATCCCAAAGGAAGCTGCGATGAGAATGTCATAAAACCAACACAGAGGGGGCATTGTAGGCACAGTGCACGTGGGAGGGCGTGCAGGTTCCTCCGGAGCCTCGAGACCCCCGATGGGGCTTGTCACCGACACATGGCGGGCTTGTCAGCCAGCAGCAGGGTCCTCCTGGTCCCTCCCTTCCCCACCTACTCTCAGAAGTTGGTGCCCTAGAGTTTGGCTCGTAACAGGTTGTAGTAGGTGACTGCAGTGTATTTAGCTGCCTGTGTGAGTGCGAGAGGCAGACAGGAACTTCAAGATCGAGGCCCTTAGGGGATTTGTCAGAAGAGGTGAGTCCCCTGGGGGGCTTGCCCGCGAAAGTGAGCCTGGAAGAACGTGCCAGAAAAGATGAGGACGTCTGTAGGGGCCATGCTGGAAGAGGTGATCCTATGGAGAAACGGCCAGAAAGGTTCCTTCTGTGTGGTGGCCTGGGGGCAGGAGGAGGTGGCGGTACAGGGTGGCAGACAACAGGCATAGGCTGCGGATGATGGTAGTGGTGGGGTGAGCAGGCTCCGGGAGCCAGGGCGCTGGGCTTTGTGCTGCCAGAGGGCCACCAGCCAACTACTTGGCGTTGCATCTTGGCACCTGGCCCTGCAGGGCTGGGCTGCCACGTGTCCTCCTGCGGGCTGCGTGGCTGCAGGCCATCGGCCTGGGTGTGTTCTCACGTGGCCGTTTCTTAGATAGGAAACTGTGATCTTAAGGAAAGACACTTTGTGTACAGAGATCTTAACTTTGTGTACATTGTCCATAAACACTGACCGGTGATAGAGAAGCCTGTCTGTGTCTCACACCCAAGAGCGAGTTCTGCTTCACTCTGTCAACTGTTGGATTTAAGTGGAACGGTGTCAGTAGCTTTGAGAGTTAGAGGGCCAACACAGTACTGTAAAGCTGTTATTCTCCAATTAAAAATAAAAAAGAAATACAGGGGTATCCACTTTTTCCAAATTTGGATGCATCTAATTACGTTTAGATTTGATTAACAATTCAGGTTTGGGGAGAAAAATCAAATTTTAATTTTTTGACAATAATGAATCTTCTCTAAAATGTCTACTAGTGTATAACTGAATAATAGTCTTTATCTAGTGTAAATGGATAAATCATTACATAAAAGGGAACCGGATAAAAGGTTAAATAACGTGCAGTTTTCTAGGTTGTATCTTACGGATATAAACTTAGAGCAAGAGTTTTCAGGAGCGTTGTGAGATTAGTATCAAGCAGGTTGGGAATGTGTGGGCATCGATCATGTTGGCAAATCGTACCTGTACTTTTTCTAAAGAACGAGTTATGTGTATTATATAACACACACATGTGTATTCACATATATATATATAAAACACACATATGTATATTCACATATGTCTTATTCATATGTGACTTTATAAAGCCATAGAAAGGTTTTTCCAGAATTTCAGAATATTTAAAACAGTTTTTCAGAACATAGAACAGGTTTTTACACAACAAAAGCATTTTATTTAAATAAAAAAAAACAGGGGTATCCCATTATATTTACTTTTTAATGTGACTTCAGCCGTATGTGCTTTTTCTTTTATAATCAAAAATACTGCAACATTCTGGCTGTATATATTGTTGCATGCAGACTGTCTCATACAGTTAAAGATAGAGGGCTAAATAAACCATTCGAGGCAGTTCTGTGGACATTGCTGTCTGGGCTTTGATTTTTGCTTTATGTACTAGCTTTAGGATTTAACTGCCCAGATGTGGCAAATTGGTCATTTGCATGAGATTGGAGAGTAGCAGCTGTCTGGCAGGGCAGGGTTTGCGTTGCGGGGTTGTGGCAGGGTTTGCGTTGTGGGGTTGTGTCTGCAGCGGGTCACGCAGCCTGAGCGGGTGTGCGGTTCTCGCCCTCTGGTCTGCAGTTCAACGTGTGCGGAGCGATGCCCGCCTGCGGCACCCTGGATGGGAACCCAGCTTCCGGCTGCGAGGCAGAAGCCCAGACGGACGACGTGAAGACCCTGAAGCCGGGCAGGCTGGTGGGCCTGGAGAAGACCCTGCAGCTGTCCACCGAGGGCTTTATAACCCTGAACTACACGGGGCTTCCTTCCCACCCCAAAGGTGAGCTCAGATCCCTGTTGGTTTAGCGACTCACCAGCGTCCTGGTGGTTTTGTGACTGTTGACCTTTCTGGCTGCCCTCTGGCCTCACATGCACCGTGTGTGTCTGGCCTCCAGGGTGTTCTCCCGACCCCTGAGTGCATTCTGCAGCTGGAGCGTCCCAGACTGCTGTGTTCTGTTCATACCCGCAACCTCCAGCATCTTCCCCCCGCACTTCCAGTGGCTCCTCTGATAGAAAAGTGCTCACTTGGCCTCTTGTCCCCTGTTTTTCAGATATTGAAGTGATGGGAGAAGATAGTAACAGTTTTGCCATCTTTACTGGGTTCTCATTTCTGCTCCTTCCTGCAGCTGTGACTGTAAACAGGAAGCTGCTGTTGTGGCGTCATCAGGTGTGACGCTGAGTGTGAGCGCCCCGGGGGACGGTGGTGGAGTAGCGGCTACCGTGCAGGCCTGCTGGCCGCCGTGTGCCGCGCCCATGTGGAGGTGCTGGGTGTGCTCAGCTGCTCGGTTCTCCACCAACCCCAGGCACCTCATTCTTGGCTGCAGCCCTTCTTAACCACCTCCTGGCATCCCAGGTGATGAAGGCCCAGGAGGCCTTGCGCCCTGGACAGAGAGCCGGCACTGGCAGCCAGGTCCCCTGCTTCTCATCCTGGTTCTGCCGACGGACACATTTACTCAGTGTTGAGGATCAGAGGCCCCCAGAGGTGCCCCCCCTACACACACACACAGCCTAGGGCCACACAGCTGGTGAGGAGCACAGCTGAGGTCAGAACCCACGTGGTCTGACTTCTGGATCTGCGCCCTTCTCACCGCACTAAGGTGGGCTCGGGAATGGGCACTCGTGTGATGTCTGGTGCCCAGAATAACAGGGATTGTCTGAGTCCATGTCAGAGGGAGCCGGGATCCAGAAGGGAGTAGGGATGGCTCTGCCTGTTTGCGGTTGTCAGCTCGTGCTGTGCACCTTGCCTCAAGCTGACAGACCCATTAACACACTGGGAAGAGGACTTGTAGTGTGTTGAAAGGCTGATTTTGGGATTCCTGGGAAGGGGGTTAAAAATCGGGGGTCTTGTTAACTTCGAGGACAGAAGACGTGGGTCTGGGGGCTGCTGTCAGGTCTGCAAAGGGCTGGCCTAGAAAGGGGATTGCTCTCGTTATGCCTCATTTGTTGGGGAGGATTCAGACAAGAGGGATGATTTTAGTCTTTTGTAGAGCCCAGGGGGACGGGAATCCTTTACTTTACAGATGTAAACTTCTTCACTTCTGGGTCCAAAGAGTCAGCTGCTCACTCGCCTCCATGTCCAAAAAGAAATGCGCTTCACTCTTGTTTTTTATTGACATTTTATTAAAACAAAATTTTTTTTTGGCCACCCTGTGCAGTACGTGGGGTCTTACTTTCCCATTCAGGGATTGAACGCATGCCCCCTATGGTAGAAGCTGAGACTCTTAACCACTGGACATCAGAGACCACCCTTCAGTCATGTTTATAATTCTCTTCATTTCCAGTTCCAGAGCATTGTTTAAAAATGGAATAGATTAGGCATCTATGTATCCTTTTATTTGGTCCTAATTTGGAAAATGACCCCACTGTTTAATAATGACCTAGATTAGACATTTATGTGTATGTGTGTGTATATGTACGTATGTATTTTTTACCCTAATTTGGAAAATGACCCTCGGTCTCTTGCGGGGTTATCAGTGTGGGCGTGTGGCTGACAGCCACTGACATTTCTCTGCTGGGTTGGGACCCAGGCGCCAGCAGCCCCCGGGGGTGCAGCGCGCGTCTGACCTTAGAGCCGTGTTGCTCCGGGCTTGCCCCTCCCTTTCCCTCTGCTTCAGTGTCCTCCTGTGAAAACCAGGCGTCTCTGGGGGCCCCTGTGGGACTCAGCGACTCGGTAATGGCGCCGAGGCTCTTCCTTCTGTGGAGCCTCCACCCACGTGGTCCCCTCCCCGCGGGAGCCTCTGTCGTGGGTGTGCCACCTCCGCTTCCTCCCTGCCCGCCTCCCCAGTGGTCGGTGCTCGGCCCCGCAAGTCGAGTGATGTTCGAAGTGTTGGGTTGTAATCGCTCCGGGCTTAGACCACCCCCTCCCAACCTGGGGTCTCCATGTGCCCTGAGCAGCAGCCAGGCCTGCCAGTGGCCACCGGCGCCCTGCTGCTCCTCGCTCGGGCCCCTCCGACCGCCTGCTCCTCGACCAGGAAGGCCTGCCCTCCCCATCTGAGCCCTCGCCCTTGGTGTTTGCCGCTGCTCACGGCAGTCTCCGCTCTGGATAGCCGGGTGGTTCTTTGCTTCCCTTCTGCAGGGCTGGGCTCAGATGGCGCCTTGCAGTGAGCCCAGCCGTCGTGCCTTGTCCCCCCTCCACCCCCTGCCCCCGCCCGCAAGCCCTGGGGTTCCTCAGCCCCACCCTGCAGTGTCTCCCTGCATTTCCATCTGTCCTGCCGAGGCTGCATGAAGTCTGCTCACTGTCAGGGCGCTGAGCAGCTTCCAGGGCCAGCTCCCAGGAGAGTGGGTTTCCTTCTGTTTCTCTCTCTCCTGTGTGTAGTACGAACGCAGTAAACGTTGAATAAGCTGTTGAAGGAGGGTGATGGTTTTCTAGTGTTTGGGTGGATAAATGGATGTAGCAGTCTCTTCCTTCTTGGAAGGGAAGAACACCAGGACACTGTGCTCATGGTGTGAGCCTTCCTTACGAGGGTCTCTGTTCCAGTGTGTGTGTGACCTCTTCTTAGCTCAGGTCCCTGGAACAGACTGGGTGTTGTGGCACTGTCTTAGCAGATGAGCCTGGAGGCTCATGTCCGGGCACGCTGTCCCCGTGACCCACGTGTGTCCAGCGACGCTGTGGCCGCTGCTATTTCTCAACAGTCTGGCCTTCTGTTCCCAGGGAGAGCTGATGCTTTCATCATCCGCTTCATCTGCAATGATGACGTTTACCCAGGGACGCCCAAGTTCCTGCACCAGGACATCGACTCCAGCCTGGGGATCCGGGACACTTTCTTCGAGTTTGAAACCGCGCTGGCCTGTGTACCTTCTCCGGTAGATTGCCAAGTCACAGGTGAGTCTGGTCGGAAGTGTGTGTATGTGCCTGTGAGCATATGTATGTGCGTGTGTGCGTATGTTTTATTTTCAGGCAGCATGACATTTGTGTTATGTGTTTCCCTTGACTGATGCGTAGAGTTGTAAAACGTCTCTTGAAGTGAATCTGGGTTCACGGTTTTGAGCTATCATTTGGGATCAGAAGCTGCTTAAGGACAGAGATGAAAACTAGAGGGGAAAAGCCAAGCGCACTGTTGGAGCTCCTTACTGGAGGGAGAAGAGGATAAAAGGATAAAGCTCGGAAAGGGGTCCCCGACGCTGAGCTGGGCCCTTCCTCTCTGTGGCGGCCCCCACCTCCTCAGCCGTGGTGCTCTGTTGTAACGGCTGGTTTTCTTGTTTGGTTGGTTGTTTCTGTGTTTGAATTAAAAGAAATTTTTAAAATTGGGAATCGCTAAACTTTTTTTTTAATTAAATTTTTTTGACTTAAAAAAAAAATTTGTCTGTGCCACATAGCACGTGGGAATCTTAGTTCCCTGCCCAGGGATCAAACTCTGCGTTGGGAGCTCCAAGTCTCAACCACGGGGCCGCCGGGGGAGTCCCGTCACGGCAGTTTTGAACGCCAGGGCTGCCGCATGTTTCTGCAGGAGATGCCGGTCGGCCTCCTGTGGGTCTGCTCGTTTCTGTTACGAGGGCTAAGTTCCTGCATCCTTGGCCTTTGGGGTTGAAAAGTAGTGTCCAGCACTACCAGGAGGGCAGGGCTCTGCAGCGCCCCTGTGTGTTTCAGACTCTGCCGGGAACGAGTATGATCTGAGCGGCCTGAGCAGAGCCAGGAAGCCGTGGACCGCGGTCGACACGTTCGATGAGGGGAAGAGGAGGACCTTCTACCTGAGCGTGTGCACGCCTCTCCCATACATTCCCGGCTGCCACGGTGCGTGCTGTGCCCCGGACTCACGTTCGCCCTGCCTTCCCCCCCGCCCTGCCACCTTCAACGCTGTCTCCCGGCCCTTGCAGGCACCGCCGTGGGGTCCTGCCTGGTGACGGAAGAAAACAGCTTGAACCTGGGCGTCGTGCAAATCAGTCCTCAGGTGGGCGCCAACGGTTCCCTGAGCCTCGTCTACGTCAACGGGGACAAGTGCAAGAACCAGCGTTTCTCCACCAGGATAAACCTCGAATGTGCCCACACGACGGTGCGTGTCCGTGCAACCTCCTTTCTGCCTCCCCCAGACTCCAGGTCTTGCGTCTGATGTTGAGCTTGCCGGAGGGTTCGGGGGTTTTAGGCTGTTGATGGGATTGGACTGGAATGTCCTGGCCTGGTGTGTTTCCTGAGGACTGTCCTTGTACTTCTCTCGTGGAAGTGAGGAGTTGGGTGTCCATCCTGCTACAGTCTGACTCCCTTCTTATGTGGATGAGCATGCGCTGAGAGCTAGTTTCCGTTGCAGGGCTCCCCGACCTTTCAGCTCGAGAACGACTGTGAGTATGTGTTTCTCTGGAGAACCGTGGAAGCCTGTCCCGTCGTGCGCGCAGAAGGTAAGACCTGGCCCTGCTCAGCCAGGTTGTGGAAGTGTGATGTAGGGCGTGCTCTGATAGCATCTTTGACACGAGGCGCCTATGCATTTATTAGTGGATGGACAGCTTCTTGTCCTTGAATTTTCCACTCCACTCCATTTCTTCCCTTCACCAGCGACATTTTCCTCCTCTGCTGGGTTGATGGGCTGTTGGCATCTCACACTTGAGAGCATGAACATGAGGTTCCGTTTTAAGTGGATCTTCATTCGTCCCGTGACCTAAGCTTTTCTAGAAGACTGGGCAGTTTGTCTTAGGCATATAAGCCAGAAGGAGAGAAGGTGGAAATGGTATTTAAGGCCTATTTTAAAACAGTACTTAGCTGATCAGAGGTTGCAGAAGTTTTGCCTGAAGCTGTCTGCCCTTCCCCTCTCACGTTCTTGAAGGAGACTACTGCGAGGTGAGAGACCCGAGGCACGGCAACCTGTATAACCTGATCCCTCTTGGTCTGAACGACACCGTGGTGCGGGCCGGCGAATACACCTATTACTTCCGGGTCTGCGGAGAGCTGTCCGCTGGCGTCTGCCCAACCAGTGACAAGTCCAAGGTCGTCTCATCATGCCAGGAAAAGCGGGGACCCCAGGGATTTAAAAAAGTGGCAGGTACTGTGGTTTTCTTCCTTTTCTTCTTGCAAAAGAATGGAATTCCATATGTAGGATGATTGATTATATCTTGTGTTTTAAGGTCTAAAGACGGTATTTTTCTTGAAAAAGAAGTACATCTGCTGTGTCCTGGTAAAACAGCCTGTTAGCGATGTTTCCGGTTTCACTTGTTTTTTGTGAAACCACCCAGGGCACACACTGACACATGTCGTTAAGAGCTTATTTCATTCTTACTTAGCAACACTAATTAGTTCTCAACTCATATTTCTTCTTTTTTTATCCCAGCTTTGGGACCCACTAAACGACTGGTGGGTGCTCTGGGGTGGTACTTTGTGGAACAGAGAAGGGTACATGTCTGGCACGGGGCTAGGCCGTGAAACTGGTAGGGCAGACTGTCGGTCCTCATGCTCTCTCAGCAGCTGGGCAGGTGGTGATGCACTTACGGATTTTTTGCAAATTGTGAAGTAGCTGACAGGGTGAGTCTGTGGGCCTCGCTGAGGAGCCGGCATCCTCTGAGCTCATCGGGTCGAGGAGTGCCTGCGTGGCATCCCTCTGTTGGTCTGTGGTCTGCGTGTCTGTTGGCATGGAGGTCACAGCCTGGGGCGAGAGGAGGCCTGGTTCAAGGGGCCGGCGGGCCAGGCGTGCTCGGCCTTGTCGGGGTCTGTGCAGGGCTTGCGATGGGCCGCGTGTGCTGGCCGGCCGGGGTCTTCCCGAGCCCATCCTTATATCCCCGGCCACTTCTTCGGCAGGTCTGTTTACTCAGAAGCTGACCTACGAGAACGGGGTGTTGAAGCTGAACTACACCGGGGGCGACATGTGCCACAAGGTGTACCAGCGCTCCACCACCATCTTCTTCTACTGCGAACGCAGCACACTGATGGTGAGTGTACTCAGGGCGGGGCTTCACCCTGGCTTCGCTGCCTTCGTTTTTCATAAAACGAGCCCGCTCTTGACCGTCTCATGCAACCTCCTGGCTAAACCTAGTTCAAGTGTGTGACTCACAGACCCAGTGCTCAGAACCTCGATCAGTTTTGTATCGAGCTTAACGAGCAGGCCCGTCCCTTCCTGTGTGCATCCTCAAGGCACCGGCCACGCAGGGTTTCCCGCTTCACGCACTCGTCTCTGCCCTTGCAGCCCGTGTTTCTCCAGGAGACTTCCGATTGCTCCTACTTGTTCGAGTGGCGCACGCAGTACGCCTGCCCGCCTTTCGACCTGATCGAGTGTTCGTTCAAGTAAGTTGATGGGGCGCTGACTCTCGGGGGCAGTCAGGTCTACGCGGTGGTGTTCTGCTTGAATAGTTAGTGGCTGGCGGGGACAGGGAATTAGATCAGGTGAGCCCCTAGGCTTTACTTCCTGCATGTTAGACTCTTGGATTGCTCTTGGCTTAGGTCCATTGCTTCTTGGGTTTTAGGTCCTCTGTTTTGTATTCTTTTGTTTTGTTGGAGTGTATCCTCCTATTCTGTGGAGAGGTTGGGTAGCAGAGAACCCAGGCATCGTCTGAAAATGCCACTGACTTGCTCTCAGATCTGATTAACTGGGACTGGGATTACGACAGAGTCAAATTAGTTTTCCTTCAGTTTTGAAGGCCTTGTCCCATTTCCGATAAGAATCATGCACGTTTGGTGAAAAAGTTTGTTGCTCATCTTCTGTGAGTTTTTATTCCATTCTGGAATATTTTCTGAACTTAAAAAAAAAGACTATCCTTTGGAAAGTTTTATTTTAAACCTCACATAAGTCCTTCTAATTATCTCTGAGGATACAAATTCTAACTTTTGTTTTCTTTTTAAAAAAATCTCATCATGCATTCTCTGAATTATAATCCATTTTCTTTTAACGATTGCCTTACACATGTATTTTTGATTTAACAGGAAGCTAAAGTTGACCCATAGCTCTACCCACCCCTCCAACAATGAAATAATGGAGAATGTTTTAGCACCAATCACACTCTCCCAAATGCCCCAGGACTGTGGGCTAGTGTTCTGGTTCTGACTTATTTTTTTTCCTTCTCACAAAAGTTGTAAGTTGTGGTTTTAAAAAATACTTGTTGGTTGTTTGACTATATAGATTTCCTTTGAAAACAAACAGAAATCTCTGTTTCTTTGGCTTACTCTTCCTTTTTGCATTGTACCCTTTCCTTTTGACCTAATTTTTATTCTCTAGGTTTAGTCTAATGCTCCGCAGTGTGCCTTTTTGCAGATTGCTTGCCTCTGGTCTCTGTTGGGGTAGGGAGTTTGTGCCGGGATGTCCCACTTGGACTAGGAAGGAGCTACTTACTGCACCTTCCGACCCTGGCTGCTCAGGCTGTTGGAGCTGGTCCTGGGGTCCAGGCCACACCGTAACACTGCCTGGCGGTCCTGTACCAGTAGGGAGTGTGTGGAGTTAAGCTTGGTCTTCGTGTGAAAAGGGTGAGTTTGATCACCACTTGCTTGGTACAGAAGTCCAGGAGCACACTTCCCATGTGTGCGCACCAGCCCTTAGGAGGTACGTCCGTCTAGGGCCGCTGTTAGGGAATCTGGCCTCTCGGTCCTAGTCCCATTCCTGGGTAGATAACCTGCCTTTTCTGTGTATGTTCTCTTGGCTTTGTTCTGTGGCCTCAGTCTGTTTTGCTTACACGTGGCTTTGTTATTTATGTTGCTTAGAAGGTGCTACTTTCTAAAACTGAAATGTATGCCTGTTATTCAGTTCGGGATTTTTTCAGTGACTGTGTTTTTGAAGGTTGCCTCTAACCTAGTCTGTGCCTTTTGTTCTGGGCCTTTTATTAATCGTATCTTAAACTTTGCCTGTTGTACGCACCGTGTATTTTGAATGTTTTTTTCATCTGTTTCTGTACTGCATTCTGTTTCCTTAGATCTCTTTCCCATTAACTGGTTCTCTCATCAGCTGATTCCATTTGCTCTTCTATCTGTTAGTTGCCTTTTTAATTTTCATGGCTGAGTTCTGTTTGGTACTCTTTCTCATTTCTCCCTCCACTTCATCATTTCTTCTCTCCACTCCGCCCCTCTTCTTTTATTATAGTTGCGGTTTCTTCTTTCAGGTCTTTAACCGTTTACAGTAAATCTCTATCCATTATTTGAAGTTCTTGAGTATCAGCTTCTGCAAATGTCTGAGTCTCCCACAGTTGCCGATGTTAATGCCAGCCCCATTCTTTCACTCTCATCCCGGTAATGGTCTCTCAACTTTCCAAGTACCTAGAGTTCTGTCTTCCAGAAGCAGCACCGCCCCCCCCCCAACCCCCCAGTTTAGACTGTCCCTGTCTCCCCCTGCACGGGTGCAGCGGTCCCTCAGTGATCCCCTGGCCACGGCGGACTGGCCTTGCACAGGGGTTAGAGGTGGTTTTAGACGAGACCAGCTGTGTGTGCAGAGTGGTACGGCCATAGACCAGAGTGGTCCTGGGAGACTGTAACTCAGCCCAGGCCGATACTGTCGTGACCCCGCGATGCGATGAAGCCCCCATGTTGCTTGGAGCTACCAGCTGAAGTCGGCTGGTGGGGGCTAGAACACCCCCCGCCCTGCTGCCAGCCTCAGCCCCCACTGTGCCACGGCTGCTGTCTGCTCTGCCCCGGCCACACGGGCCCCGTGTTTTCCTGTGGACACCCTGGCATTCTGAGCCCCAGGCCCCTGGTTCCCTCTGCTCCCTCCACCCGGTTCCCTGTGGGGCGGGCTCTTCCGCATCATCCCGAGCTTATTCAGAGATGGTCTCCTCAGAAAGGCCTTCTCTGGTCACTGTCTAAAAATTTCACTTCCTCTTTCCCTTCCCAAACGTCATATTCCCTTCCCTGCCTTATTTTTTCTTATTCCCTTCTGCCTTATTATTTTTGCACTCTGATTACCATCTGTTATACTGTACATTAAAAAAAAAATTACCCGTGGCCTCTTCAGACGTCATAGGATGGGCAGTTTTTTTTTTTAATCTGTTTCCATCGACACAGCACCACCCCCTTTGGCGTGTAGTTTGTGAACAAATGGCTGACTCTGGTCTCCTCGGGTAAAGTAGTGTCTCTAGCTGTCCTGTGTCTCCACCTGACTTGGACCCCGTGAGCAGACTGTGTGTCTTTCTCAGCCTTGACTCTCCACCTGGCAGAGGGCTGGCTCTCGGCACCTGTCCGTGCCTGGGGTTTGTGCAGGAAGTAAGCCTTCCCCCGAGGAGGTCAGTGCCAGCCCAGTTTACTTCGGGGACTGCTGGGGGCCTCCGGCTTGGGCAGCAGGTGGCCTGGCCTGGATGCCCCGGGCGCTGCGTGTCTCAGCAGTCTGTGTACCCGTCTCCTTACCGCCCTGAGCAGGGCGCACACTTAGGCTTTGCTTTTCTCTGTTGTTGTTGAGTGCAAAATTTCGTTGCACCAAGGCTTGGCATTTCGTGAGCTCAGGCTGTGTCGTTGCTGATTGCGCCTGGAGCTGGGAGACCCCAGGGGTCAAGTCCAGCCTCTGGTAGGGTCTGTTGCCCTGGGGCGTCAGGACTACACTCCTCTTGTGCACTGAGCCTTTCCAGCCGAGGCGCTCAAGACCGAGGCAGAATCTGGCTGCACCTCACCGTGGCGCGCTTGTTCTTTCCCTGCAGAAACGAGGATGGGAACACCTATGACCTCTCGTCCCTGTCGAGGTACAGCGACAACTGGGAGGCCGTCACAGGCACGGGGTCCACCGAGCACTATCTCATCAACGTGTGCAAGTCCCTGTCCCCGCAGGCCGGCTCGGGTGAGTGGGGGCCGCGGGGGCTCATGGTTCGTAGGGGGTTTGTGGGGGGAGGGAGGGAGTCAGGACGGATTCTTCAGTCATATCACTCTCTGACATGGGAGTCGGGTCACATTAGCCTGGAAATGGAAGCAGGACTTGGGTCTTGATGACCAGGCCCTGGTGTGGTCCAGGGTGGGTCAGTGCTGAAGGCGTGCTGGGAGCGTGAGGACTTGCTTGAAGTGCCAAGAGACGGAGGTTAGCGGGAGGCAATCACCGTGGTGGCTGAGGCCAGGGCAGGAGATTAGAAGGCGGGGAATGATTGTGTGGACACAACCCTCTGTATTTACTGACAGTAAAGCGGGTGGGGTCCTGGTACGATGCACCCAGACCCTTGGGGCCAGTGATGAGGTGAGAGCTGGTTGGGCCCAGGGGACTAGGAGCAGCAACCCAGAGAGACCCCGATGCCACCCTCAGCCTGCTGGGATCCTGAAGACAAAGCTTGTTCTGTCTCCCTGGCAGGTCTGTGCAGCCCCACTCACATCCTGAGTGATTTTTCTCTGCTGCATGCTGTGTGGGCACGGCCCACTTCCCTTTGCTTTGTGTGCTGGCCAGCCTGGTGACCCCACACTCTCGGGGCCTGCCCGTTCTTTCCCCAGGGCAGGTGACTCGGACATTTCCAAGGCTGGGAATTAGGCGCAATTCTTGGTGACTTCTGAAATAAAAATAGCACGTGAACATAGGTCATTTGCAACGTCCCATGGGCTCAGTCTGGGTATTCTCAGCTCCATCCTGTTTGGGGGTCAGAAAAATTGAGACCGTCCTGTCTTGAATTCTCCTGACTCTCCACATCTACCCCCCCTCCCCCAGAGTCCATCTGCGGTAAAATAATGTTTCATGCCGTGAGAGCTTGTGGCATCATCAGCATCTGACTTGAATGATGAGAATCACTGGTATTTTGGAGAGATTGTTAAGAGTCAAATGTGTCGCGTGCCGGACGCAAGGTGCCTTGTGAGTCCTAGTCTGGAAAGCGGCCGATGGTCACTGTTAACCATCTCTGCTTGTGCTACAGATCCGTGCCCTCCGGAGGCGGCTGCGTGTCTGCTGGGCGGCCCCAAGCCTGTGAACCTGGGCAGGGTGCGGGACGGTCCTCAGTGGAGCCAGGGCTTGATGCTCCTGAAGTACGTCGACGGCGACTTGTGTCCAGACCAGATTCGGAAGAAGTCAACCACCATCCGCTTCACGTGCAGCGAGAGCCACGTGGTAAGTGACCCCGCTGTGTCCACCCCGGCGCGGGCCCTGAGTCGGCGGGACTGACGCCTCACTTCCTGCGGGTGCGCGGTGAAGCCCTCAGGGTGAGTCTGAGGGCTCAGGCAGTGCGGCCTTGGGCCTGTGGCCCCGGGCGCCCACCCCGGCCGTTCAGCTTCCAGTTAGGGGCTCCGCTGGTGGCGTCGTGGTCTAGCATCTGCCTGCAGTGTGGGAGCTGCAGGTTCAGTCCTGGGGCTGGGAAGCCCCCCTGGAGAAGGGAATGGCTGCCCACTCCAGTATTCTCACCTGGAGAATCGCATAGACAGGAGACTGGTGGGCTACAGTCTGAGGGGTTGCAAAGAGTCCGACACGACTGGGACTCATCATCGTCAATGTCTGACTCCGCCCCCTGGAGGCTGGAGAGGGAACTGCCATCTGCCATTCTGCCCTTCATTCTCGGGGGTAAAAACGGCAGGTCGGGCAGACCAGGTTCCAAGCCAGCTCTCGCGTTTCCTGACCGTGCTCCCCAGTCCCTTCATCCCTCTCAGCTGGTCACTCGTTATCAACAACGAGCTCCCACAAGGTTAGAGAGGAGAGACCTGAGGCTCCGGGCCCCGCTGCTGGCTTGCGGTTGGTGCGTGAGGGCCGGAGTCTTGCCTCATCTCTGGGCAGTCCCTTCCCCAGAGGGCTGGTCTGTGCAGTGTGGAGGTGGGCACAGAATCAATTGTCTTCCTGGACTGGTTTCGTTACCGTGGGGACGTCTCCACCTGGGAGATGAAGGTGCTTTTGTGGGGGATGTGGGTTGTGGCTGCGGGCCATGAGGACAGGCTTAACTAGCCCACTCAGTGCCACCGTCCAGCTGCGTGTGGCCAGCGTTGGCAGTGAGGGAGCCCCAGGGAGCGGCGCCTGGGGGCCTGAGGCCTGCCCCTCTGGACGGGGTGGATGCTGAGGTTCTCCTCGGGAGACCGTGCGGAGGCTGAGCCTGTACACCCAAGCTGCTGGGGTGCAGACACCCTGGGCCCCCATAGACTCCCTGTGTGACTGAGCAGAGAGGCTCATGGCTGAGCAGGACAGTAGAGGAGCCCCGAGGGCTCTGCACGTGGGTGCCCGGGTCTGGGTTATCTGGGGAGAAGGGTCCTGCTGCACCAGTCTGGCCTGAGCCGTGTGGACGAGGCGCGTCCGAAAGGCGGGGAGTCTTCGTCGCCCGAGCAGTGCAGGGACCGGTCAGTTCACAGCCATCACTAGTCCTGGTGGCGCTTCCCCTTTTGTCCCCTGCAACAAACTTCAGTTCCGGTTTTCAGGACATGACCTCTGGTTTCCTCATTCGTAACTCACTGTGGCCCTCTGCTCATCCTTCGCCTGCCCTGTCCCCCGCGCCCCATCTCACCGCTTGGCTGCAGGGACATGCGCCTGGCCCCCGCGTGGGTCTAAGGCTTCGTCTCGTCCTGTGTGTGTCAGGGCCCTCGGGGGCATCTCAGGAGCAGACGCTGACCCCTTGCCTTTTCTGAACCTGCCCATGTCCCACGAAGACCCTGGGACGGACGAGTCACAGGCGGCACAGGGGAGCTCCTATTGACGGGGGTTGGCGCTGTCCCCTGCGGCCCGTCAACAGCCGTCTTTGTCTTTGCTCGTCTTTAGAACTCCAGGCCCATGTTAATCAGCGCGGTGGAGGACTGCGAGTACACCTTCTCCTGGCCCACGGCCGCCGCCTGCCCGGTGCAGAGCAACGTGCACGACGACTGCCAGGTCACCAACC
>SJYF01000247.1:3148244-3161344 GCA_006410515.1 Procapra przewalskii | reverse complement strand
CCGCTGCCTCCCCCGCCCCGCCCTGCCCCTGCAGTGAGGGACCCGCACCACCCCCTCTCCGGCCCCCAGCGTGACGAGAGGCCCCGGATGAGGTTGAGAAGCAGGCGGTGTCCTGTCTGGAGGTGCACGCTGGCCTTTTGTGCCGGCTCTGCGGGCTGCTGTTGACTGGGGCGTCTCCTTCAGTGGAGGGGACGGCCTGTCCTCCTGAGACCTGTGCTCCCACTGCCCCCGTTTCTGGGGCTGTCAGTCCCTGGCTCTTGGCTTGTGGAGCTGGAGTCGCTCTCTGTTCCTTTTCAGGGCTAATCTGGGCAGGGGGCGGGGCGGGGGGACCCCCAGGAAACTGCTGAGTCGCAGCACTGGAGACCTGGGAGGCCGCAGGGTGCTTCTCTGGAGCCAGAAGTGCTGTTGGGGCCTCCCCAACTCCCCCCACCCCAAATCACAGGGGCTGCTGAGGCCCGGCCTCAGGAGGACGCCCCACCTCCCTGCTAATACTCTCTAGCGGGTCAGGAAGGTTCTCAGAGCCGGGCTGGTGAAGGGGGAAGATTCATCACGAGGCGTCCAGGGCCAGATGGCCTGTGGGATCTGTGTCTGAGCAGGCAGTTGAGGGGTCACTGTGTCCCCCTGCCCACCCTGTGCAGGACACCTGTTTGACCTGACCTCTCTGAGTAGCCGGGCCGGCTTCACCGCCGCCTACAGCGAGAAGGGGCTAGTCTACCTCAGTGTGTGCGAGGAAAACGAGAACTGCGCCTCCGGCGTGGGTGAGTGCGACCTGCCCTGCACGCCCCTCTCCGGTGAAGAGATCACACGCCTTCATCGGCAGCAACCCTCTTGGGGTTGGGGCGGGGGCCGTGAGGGGGTCATTTGTAACCGTGGGGTGAAGTATTAGACGTGTATTGTTTGTTGAAATCGGGGAGCACCCCTGGGAGTGCCAGCTGTGGCTTGCAGCTTCTGGGTCTGCAGGAGATGCATTATCAGGAAGCAAGTGCTTTGGGTCCCTGACTGTGTCCTTCCCACCGGCTCTGTGCTGGGCACAGGGGCCTGCTTCGGGCAGACCAGGATCAGCGTGGGCAAGGCGAGCAAGAGGCTGACCTACGTGGACCAGGTCCTGCAGCTGGTGTACGAGGGCGGCTCCCCCTGCCCCTCCAAGACCGGCTTGACCTACAAGAGCGTCATCAGCTTCGTGTGCAGGCCCGAGGCCAGGCCCACCAACAGGCCCATGCTGATCTCCCTGGACAAGCGCACGTGCACACTTTTCTTCTCCTGGCACACGCCCCTGGCCTGCGAGCAGACGGTGAGTCCGGGGTGGCCCAACCCGCCCAGCCCAGGGGTCCTCCGCTTCTCCCGCAGGTCCCAGGGCACCCCCACCTGCTTCTCATCCACTCCCGTGGCCCCGATAATGCTGGGTTCAGAGTGCCCGATGCTAAATCAAGCAAAGCACGTGGCGCGGGGGTGGGGGTGGGGTTGATCCTCCTTTAGCGCGTTTCCCGTTCAGTCTAAATCCTCGCAGTGACCACTGGTCAGTGGTTAGGAGCTCAGTTGTCGTAGATGCCAGCGTAGGGGCGTGTTTCCCGTCTGACAGACCGAGTGCTCCGTGAGGAACGGCAGCTCCCTCATCGACCTGTCCCCACTCATCCACCGCACCGGGGGTTATGAAGCATACGACGAGAGTGAGGACGACCGCTCCGACACCAGCCCCGACTTCTACATCAACATCTGCCAGCCGCTCAACCCCATGCACGGGTTGGCCTGCCCCGCCGGCACCGCCGTGTGCAAGGTTCCCGTGGACGGCCCCCCGATAGTGAGTATGGGGCCCGAGGGCAGGGGCCGTCCCACAGGGTGTTTCAGCAGCCCCCCGGCGTGTTGTGTGTCTTGCTGTTGGTGGAGAGTCTTCAGGCAGAACGAACGGGGAAGTGAGCTGGGACTCTGTGATTCTGGGTCCGTCAGGGGAAGAGGAATGTGAGGGTTTGTGCATTGAGCTGTCGCTCGTTGTGATAGAAGTTGCGGAAGAAAACGTGAACATGTGTGCGGAGCTACGGCATTTTTGTATCAGGTCACAAGTCCCCAAGGATGTTGACAGAGCTCGGTGTCTGCTTGAATGCAGCTCTTGGGTCATTAAAAGCTTGTGAAACGCCAGCATGTTCTTTGGTAAATGAGTTTATAGTTAAGGGCATGAGCCAGTTGGCTAATACTAAGCATTCTGCCTGGAAGGCTTCAGTGTGCGCCAGCATTTCCCAGTGTAGGTCTGGGTCTCTCCAAACACTGCCTTCACGAGTTATGGTCACATTTTGTCCAGTTCTCAGCGTGTGTTATTCGAGATGAGATGCGCCCCAGGAGTGGTCTGTTTCTCTCTTGTTTTAACTGTGAGTCCAGTCCCGAGGGACCTAGATGTCCTTGAAATGGATGGACGTTACCAGTGGTGCGGGTGGGGAGAGACGTGGGCAGTGCTTGGGGACGTTGGCAGTGATGTGAGCTTGACCAGAGCGTGGCTGTGTGACAAGCGCGGGGCCTGGCCGATTGGTGTTGGCAGGAAGTGCTTGCGGTCAGCCTTCCCAGCGGTAGTCGGGGAGCCGTCTTCTCCTGTGTGGCTACCTTCTTCCAGGTTTAAAAATAATAGAGGAAGTGTTCTAACCAGAGAGGGTGGTGTGTCATTGTGGCCCCAGGGTGGTGAGCAGAGCGCGTTACGTGCTTCACTCACACACTGGCTTACACACTCATCTGTCACACACCACACACACTCATCTCTCACACCACACACACACACTCATCTCGTACACATACACACCTCTCACACACCACACACACTCATCTCACACACACCTCACACTCATCTCTCACACACCACACACACAGACACACACCTCACACTCATCTCTCACCACACACACACTCATCTCACACACACCTCACACTGATCTCTCACACACCATATACACACACACCTCATACTCATCTCTCACCACACACACACACATCTCACACACACCTCACACTCATCTCTCACACACCTCATACTCATCTCTCACCACACACACACACATCTCACACACCACACACACTCATCTCACACACACCTCATACTCTCACACCACACACACTCCTCACACACCACACACACTCATATCACACACACTTCACACTCACACATTGTACTCATCTCACACAAACACACTCGTCTCACATATGCACTTATCTCACACGCATACTCATCTCTCTCTCACACACACACACACACACACACACACACACACACACACACATACACACCATTCTTGGCCAATCACATTTCTTTCATTTGTGTGTCTATTTGCTCAAAAACACTGGCTGAGCAGCCGGTGTGTGCCAGGGGCTGAGCGAAGCCGGAGAAGGTGGTGGGGGTGTGTGTGCTGTGTGCCCCCCGCCCAGGACATGCCTCAGCGCCACTGAGGAGACGGGGCAGCGTATGGGTTCCTGCCTCCGGCCGGCAGGTCAAGGGACTAAGCAGCTTTCCCACTGTGACCTGACTCCTGTTGCCTAGAATCTTTGAAAGTGGACTCTGAGTAGATGCCTTGGTGATAAATTTGTCCCGTAGTCAACCGTTGGTCACTCAGTGGTGTCAGACTCTGCAACCCCATGGACTGTAGCCTTCAGGCTCCTCTGTCCGTGGGATTCTCCAGGCAAGGATACTAGATGTGAGTTGCCATGCCCTCCTCCAGGGGATCTTCCCCACCCAGGGGTTGAACCTGGGTCTTCTGCATGGCAGGCAGGTTCTTTACCATCTGAGCCCCAGGGAAGCCCAGCTCTGAGCAGAAGCACAGCCGCTGCTGCCCATGTAGCCGACGCCCACTGGCAAAGTGAGGCTCTTTTTTGTGCCTCACTGTCAGGACTTCTCAGGTGAGCCGCTGGTGACAGGGTTTCTCTAGGTGCTGCTTGTCCTCAAAACTGAGGACGTGCGGTTTTCGTGACTTGTCAGCCCTTACTCCTCTAACCTGCGGAACGATCACCTTCCCGCAACGTCGTCTGCTTTCTCTTTGTTCAGGATATTGGCCGAGTGGCAGGACCTCCGATCCTCAACCCCATAGCCAATGAAGTTTACTTGAACTTTGAAAGTAGCACCCCTTGCTTGGCGGACCGGCATTTCAACTACACCTCACTGATCACGTTTCACTGTAAGCGGGGCGTGAGCATGGTAAGTGAGCACTGGCGTACGAGGTAGGAGCTGGTGTGTGGGTCGGCCAGCCAGAGCCGGAGGCCCATGAAGCCCGTTTTGGACGAGGGCTGCCTGTGTTCACAGCGCCTGCCGCGTACCAGGTGCTGTATCAGTGGTGTGTAGAACCATTTCAGGTCCTAAGTTTAGCAATAAGTAGGCCCTCCCTGAGTTACCAGGGCAGATTTTGCACAAGGAGGCTTGTTGTAATAAATGCTCGAGCAAAGAAGTAGCCTTCACCTTTGCCTGGAAGTGAAAGAAAGTGTTAGTCACTCAGTCATGTCTGACTCTGTGCGACCCCATGGACTGTAGCCTGCCAGGCTCCTCCGTCCATGGGATTCTCCAGACAAGAATACTGGATTGGGTTGCCATTCTCTTCTCCAGGGGATCTTCTTGACCCAGGGGTTGAACTCAAGTTTCCTGCATTGCAGGCAGATTCTTTACTGTCTGAGCTACCTGCCTACCATCATGCTAAAATGCCGACTTTGGTTTTCTTTTTTTAAATGTTAACATTACTGATTTTATTCTTGTTGGGAAGTCAGACATTTTGGCAGCTGTAATCGTTCAGGATGTAATTCATATTTTGCAAATTAGCAAATGAAAGACCTTTGGGATCAGTAGCTAAGTATCAGTAGCTAAGATAGTGTACCATCTACTTTTAAGGAGGCCATTGATTTTTCTTTTATGTACAGTTAAAAAACAGCTTCCTTTAAAAAAGAGCGCTGTTTTGTTGTAAGGAGTTTTGTGTAAGTTTTCTCTTGCCCTCCGTCTGGGAACAGGAGATAAACCAGTGGTTTGCAGCTCCCATTTTGTGATGTCCTGGGAGGGCTGCCTGATGTCACGTGGCCCTGCAGGGGCAGGGGTCCCCACCGCTGCTCCACCGGAGAGCTCTGTGCTGGCAGCCTGGATCTCAGCCCCCTGTGCTGCCTGTTTATTTTGTATTAGAGTATAGTTGTTTAAGGAAAGAGGAGGAGATGGTCGGGTGGCATCGCCGACTCAATGGGCATGAATTTGGGCCAACTCTGGGAGACAGTGAGGGACAGAGAGGGCTGATGTGCTGCGATCCATCGGGTCGCAAAGAGTCGGCCACGACTTAGTGACCGAACAGCACAACGGCATAGCCACTAACAGTGTTGTGATAGTTTGGGGTGAACAGCGAAGGGACTCAGCCAGACACATACGTGCATCCATTTTCCCACCAAACTCCCCTCTCATCCAGGCCGCCGCTTAACATTGAGCAGAGTTCTCTGTGCTCTAGAGCAGGTCTTTTTTGGTTATCCATTTTAAATATAGCATTGCGTACATGTCCATTGGAAACTCCCTAAACTCTCTCTTCCACCATACTTGTGCTTCTGAAATTCCTAAACTGGAAAGCTTACAAGTCCTCTGACGGGAATGGGCGATGTGGGTGAGTGGACGGTGGCAGGAAGTGGCCCGCGGCCGCCTTCCCAGGAAGGGCTGCCATCCTGGGCGTCTGCATGGAAACCTCACAGCTCCTGGACCGACATGTCGCCCCCGTTCCCATGTTGCTGGGTGGGAAGGGAGTCCCGAATGACCGAGGTGCGGGCAGCCGTGATCCGCTAGCCTCTCTTGTCTCTGCACATGCGTCTGCGTGTCTGGGGGGAGGGTCTGGATGCATGTCCGCAGGTGCCCCCCAGACTTGTGCTGGGTCTCAGAGCGGTGGAGTGCTGAGAGCAATGAGTGGTGGGGGCTCAGAAGCAGGGCATCTCACGTTGCATGTGCGGTCCCGTTCAGAGAGACATTTAATGAACTCTCCTTCCCCTACATTATTTTATCATCAGTGGAAATACTTCTTCCATGTACATTAATAGGAAAACGCATTCTCAGCAACAATTAATGAAATTTCTCATCTATTTTTATGGCTGCCATGGAACGAGGGAGGGGAGGCAGTGAGGACGTTGATGGATATTTATTTAGATACTCGGCCTGTGGAATGTCCGGCTGGATCGTGTCTCGCCCTCAGTATAAACATCCCCTCAGTCTCCAGAGACGTGGGTGGGGACAGCCCCTCGAATGTACAGGAAATGCTTGCGCCCTCCTCTACCGCCGGAGACTATTCGGTGTCTCAGGCTTCCCTGTCGCAGAGTTTAAAGACTGCCCCCCTTTTCTCTGAGCTGGTGGTCTGGAGTGCTGGCATGCTACGTGCAGGGACACAGGGGCCTGGGGGGTGGAGGGGAGTTGGGTGCAGGCAGGCCTGCCTGGAGGGGCTGCTGCTTGTTCACCCCTAGTGAGGACAGTGGCTCCCTGCTCTTGGAGAGAGCCCACCGTGGGTCAGCCGGGACCCCTGCTGGTCTGGGAGCATCTCTGAACCCACAGCCCCTGGGGCAGGGATCCCCGGCCCTGCGGGGAGAGCGGGGAGGTTACTGTGCTTGTTAATCCACATGGATTTCATACCTGCCCACCCCCCCAAAAACAGGGGACACCAAAACTGCTGAGGACCAGTGTCTGTGACTTCGTGTTTGAGTGGGAGACCCCGCTGGTCTGTCCCGACGAAGTGAAGACGGAGGGCTGCTCCCTCACGGACGAGCAGCTATACTACAGCTTCAACCTGTCCAGCCTCTCCAAGAACACCTTCAAGGTAATGCTGTGCCCCAGAGCCTGTGACCTCGGGGCCCCTGTTGCCTGGCGTCGCTCTCAGTCTCCTCTGTGTGTTACAATGTGGCCTCCATGAGCACTGGAGAACTTGCGGTCCCTCAGACACTTTGGGGGTCTGGGGGATGGACACAGGTGGTCCTCACTCTGTCCCCGGTGTGGGCTCGGCCTGCCTGCGGGGCTGGATGGTATGCCAACCAGTCACGGCTTGTACCCTAGCTGTGCCCTGCAGTTCAGAGTGAGTCTTTCTTGTGGGCTTGGCGAGGATTCATTCATTCAGTGAGGAGGGTCACGGGGCCTGTTCCAGGTTGGAGATGGAGAGCGGAGAGCAGGAGGCCGCTCAGGGCCGTGTGAGTGACCACGTGCCCGAGGGGGCTCCGCCTCTGCTTGCCACCCAGAGACCACCCCCCAGCCCCGACCTGAGACACATTTGGGTGTCAGGGGCTGGTCCCGCCCCAGCCTGAATGTTGGGGGGCTGTGTGAGGGGCTGGGGCCCACATTCCTGTGGCATAGACGTTGCAGAGTCATGCGGCTGTGGACCAAGCTGTCCCTGCGATGTAGATGTCACTGAGTCACATGGCTCTGGGCCAAGCCCGCAAGATCCCGGCGCCTCCTGGCGTGTGGCAGCCGGGGAGCTGTGAGCTCTGAGTCGTACGCCCAGGTGCCAGCCGTCTGGCTCCCAGAACAAGATACCTCGCCTGGGCGCAGGCCCCCAGGACGGGTGTGCGGCAGCCTAGAGCCTGCTGAGGCGGGGCGGCCAGGGAGAACCGTGTTCAGTGAGGGCGTGGCTGCTCTGTGCTCAGCCCCGAGTCCTCAGCACTCTGTGGTTCCTGGCAGGAGACGAGGCTTAGGGTAGGGGGCGGGCAGCTGGAGGCCCATGGGAGTGTGGTCTGCAGTGTTGCACCAGGAGGCATGGCCTTGGTGAGGCGGGACATTCCGGGAGTGGCCAGGGCATCGCGCTCTGCAGGGGGACCAAGGAGGGTGAGCTCTCAGGCACGTGCACGGCCCGTGGACAGAGCTCCGCCTTCCTGCCCCTGCCCCCGCCCCAGCGCTGGCCTTGCCCCCCTGGAGACCCAGTCACAACACGGGGTGGTGTCTCCGCAGGTGACCCGAGGCCCACACACCTACAGTGTGGGGGTGTGCACTGCGGCTGCAGGCCTGGACGAAGGAGGCTGCAAGGACGGCGCTGTCTGCCTGCTGTCCCAGAGCAGGGGGGCATCTTTCGGGCGGCTGGCGTCCATGAAGCTGGACTACAGGCATCAGGACGAAGCTGTCATTCTGAGTTATGCCAACGGAGACACTTGCCCTCCGGGTAAGTCTTTGCAGGCGGGCGGAGTGTCTGTTCCCAGTAGAAACGGAATTAGACATGGCAGCAGGAGAGAACTCAGGAATGACGCTCCAGATGCCGTGAGCCCCAGCTCACGGAACGGCCCATCCTACCAGCCCTGAGTGTGAGTGCTCGGGCCCACGAACCGTTAAGTCAGTTTAGGGGGTCTTCCCTTGGGGAATCGTCGTTCAAGGTGACTGCCCCTGCCGGGCGCAGCTGACTTGGTGCGGATAATCAGGGTCACTCCGATTTCCCCTTCCCAGAAACTGAGGATGGCGAGCCATGCGTGTTCCCCTTCGTGTTCAATGGGAAGAGCTACGAGGAGTGTGTCGTGGAGAGCAGGGCCAGGCTCTGGTGTGGGACCACTGCCAACTACGACAGAGACCACGAGTGGGGCTTCTGCAAGCACTGTGAGTGGACGCGCCAGGGCCCCGCTGGCCGGTGTGGCAGCCCTGCACCTGCTGGAGGCCTGGCTTCATGCTCAGGGCTTCCTAGACTGTCTGCATTAATGGCAGCGCTTCTGTTGCATATGGTGTTTTCTCGCCAGGGCTATTTTCTGTAAAGAAAAGTCATCCTTAGCTGCTCTGGGGGGCCAGGTGACAGGTAGGTGTGGGGCGGTCAGCTCTCCCCCTCCCCAGCTCCAGGGGCTCGTGTCCGCATGCCAGCTTTTTCAGCACCAGTGGCTCACGTCCATGCTCGTTAGAATTGCTGCTGTCCCAGGCCTGCAGGGTGGTGAGGGGTCATCAGGTCTGCAGGGCCTCATCTGCTGACTGTCGGCTCTGCAGTGGGCTGTGCCGGGCAGAAGTAGGGGGGTGCTCTCAGTGCCCTTGCTGCCGTGGAGAGAATGGACCCACGAGAGTCTTAGTAACACACGGGGCACAGACAGATGTGAGATCTCAAGGAAAGTGACGGGACGAGAGCAGGACAAGCTGTTGAGTTCTTGTCAGTAGCCATGGAGCAAAATGATGCATGTTGAGGAATTAGGGCTTCCCTGTCGGCTCACACAGGACAGAAGCTGCCTGCAGTGCAGGAGACCTGGGTTCAGTCCCTGGCTTGGAAAGAGCCTCTGGAGAAGGGAGCAGCAGCCCACTCCAGTGTTCTTGCCTGGAGGATCCCATGGACAGAGGAGCCTGGCGGGCTACAGTCCGTGGGGTCACAAAGAGCTGGACACAACTGAGCGACTCTCTCTCACACACACACACACACACACACACACATACACAAGGAATTAGAAACATTAAGTCTACAAGGGACTACTGTAGCCTTCTTTGGAGGCTTATTACGACAGGATCTCTTTCCTGGTAGGTTAGATGACATATTTTTAGCTTATCACAGGATGCTTATCGTTATTGTTATCATTCGTACTTATCAAGCAATACCTGCTCGCAAGGAGTTGTATTGTTGCTGTGGGATGGTTAAGTGCAGCAGGGGAACGTGGTCCTAATTTTAGGGTGGAAGTGGGAATGAAACAGCAGGAAGTAGGGAGCGGCCGGGGACGGACAGCACCCCTCAGTGCCAGCGCCGCGGAGGTGGGCACCCTGGCCGGGCGGGGGGCCTGACACTCGCCTCGCGTTCCACCCCAGCCACCAGCCACCGGACGTCCTCCATCATCTTCAAGTGCGACGAGGACGCCGACACAGGGCGGCCCCAGGTCTTCAGCGAGGTGCGCGGGTGCGAGGTGACCTTCGAGTGGAAGACGAAGGTGGTCTGCCCCCCAAAGAAGATGGAGTGCAAGTTCGTCCAGAAGCACCGGACCTACGACCTGCGGCTGCTCTCATCCCTCACCGGCTCTTGGTCCTTCGTTCATGACGGAGCCTCGTGAGTACCTCCCCCTACCAGCCCTCCGGCCGCGTCCGTCGTAGGCGCGACGTCCCGACGGGGCGAGTGCGCAGCGCTTCAAACTCCGGTTCTGAAGGCGGGATGGGCTCGGGCCTCTGCTTGGGCAGGCCTGGTGC
The DNA here is from genome assembly GCA_006410515.1 of Procapra przewalskii. Lineage (NCBI taxonomy): Eukaryota > Metazoa > Chordata > Mammalia > Artiodactyla > Bovidae > Procapra > Procapra przewalskii. The sequence goes on along the minus strand of SJYF01000247.1, from coordinate 3,151,266 downwards.
ATTCTGGGGGGTTTGGAAGCAGAGGCAGCTAAAGCCAGCCTCGAGATCCCAGAGCAGCTGGTGAGCAGCCGCGGGCCTGATGGAGTCAGGCGCGGCTTGCTTCTTGTCTGGGACGCTGTCCGTGCCGGGCTTCCCAGGTGGCTCAGTTGGTGAAGAATCTGCCTGCAGTGCGGGTGACCCAGGCTCCATCCCTGGGTCGGGACGATCCCCTGGAGAAGGAGATGGCAGCCCACTCCAGTATCCTTGCCTGGAGAATCCCATGGACAGAGGAGCCTGGCGGGCTGCAGTCCATGGGGTCGCAACAGTTGGGCACGACTTTGAACCACCCATCCGTGTTGAGTTGATGGGGGTGTGAACTTGCCCCGCTTTGCTGCCCCGAGTACCTTGTCCGTGCGGGCCCGACCACCCCACGCCTAGAGCAGTGGGGAGAGTGGACCCGGAAGCCTCGGGAACCTGGAGACGGGGGACACCTCACCAGGGTTTCAGCCGCTGCCTGTCCTGACTCTCAGCCGCCTGAGTCTTGGGACTCACCCCCTGTGTCCCGCGCACGTTTTCAGCGTCCACCCACTCTCTGGCCTTTGTTTACCCAGAGACCCGGGTCAGGGCTGTGTCCAGAGGTGCTGGGAGACGCTCGGACGGTATCCTCTTCTGAAAGGGTGGGAAGAGCTGCCCCCAAGCGTGTCGGGACAGACGCTGACCTTGCTCACCTCCCGCGTGTCGTTCTGCAGGTACTACATCAACCTGTGTCAGAAAATATACAAGGGACCCCAGGAGTGCTCGGAGAGAGCCAGCGTGTGCAAAAAGAGCGCCTCTGGCGAGGTGCAGGTCCTCGGGCTTGTTCACACGCAGAAGCTGGACGTTGTAGGTAAGGCCCTGTGGTCACACGTGTCACGTCTGAGTTGGGAAGATGAGGGTGTCGTCCTGGGACTGGAGGTTCAGCGCTGGCTTCCGTCGGAACCTGCAGAAGTGTTATTCTCAGTAACCGTTTCTCAGGCAGCCTGGCGTCTCCTGAAGCATTTGATAAGCACTGCCTCATGTTCTCTCTCTGAGATGGCAGGTCCTGGTCTGTGTCTAGAGGGCTGGGTGGTCTTGGGATGTCCAGGGTTCCTATGAGTCCCTGCTCCAACTGTGGGCCGAGTGCCTGAGTCTCCCCATATACATGCATGGGTTTATTCGGGAGAAGCTGGACACGAAAACCTGGTCAGGACCATCCAGATACATCCTTGTAAATGTCTTAATAATTTGACATTGCAAAACAAAACTCTTTGTTAATAGTTCTGATGGAAAATTTCTCTTGCAGTTGGTTGTTGAGTGAAAGACTCTTTCGTCACATGAAGGGAGAAGGTTGGGCTTTCTTCTTTTAGGAACAGTCAGGGCTGGTGGAAGGGATAAGAAAGAAAACAGTCCCTGTGCCTGTTCAGCTGCGGGGCAGGGGGGCAGTCCCCAGGCTGTCCGGATGAAAGCTCAGGGAGACTTAGTCCACTCGAGCTATTGAAATGGAGAAAGGAAATTCTGGAGGACGACTGTCACCCTGGAGAGAAACCCCCTACTCTGCAGGTTGGAAGTGGGGGTGAACTCACCCCCCGCCTGGGCCCCAGCAGAAGTGTCCAGACCTCCCAGCCCGTGACCTTGGAGACCTTGGTTGTTGCTGCCATGAAGGGCACTGGGGGCTGAGGCTGGTTCTCTTCCTGTGCCCCGTCATCCTGTAGGCGTCTGACCTGGGTCTTCCCACAGCCAAGAGCAAAGACTAGGAGGCTGAAGGCTCCTGAAAAGCACAGTGAGACCCCCTGCTCTCTGACACTCCAGGTGGGATCTTGCCTCTCAGGCCCCAACAGGACAACTGTCTGAGGCCCGTCACCGTGACCCCACGTTCACTTAGGGGACATCACCTTATGGGGTGAAGAGACGGACTCTTATCACAGGAACCAACAGTCCTCAAAAACTGCTTCATACGTGTGTGTGTCATATATGTGTGTATACACGTGTAAACTTCAGCACTTCTCCAGGTCAGCGTCTTAGTCCATGTCTCAGGTTGAGTGCCTGAGGCCTGGGAGGTCAAGAGTGCTGCTCATCTTGTCTGCGGTTGGGGGAGCACTTCAGCAAGACCTCCACCTGTTGTTTCCATATTCTAGAAGTTTAAGCATTTCTTTTCGAAGCTGTGAAACTTCCAGAATTTTCCAGAGGAGCCCAGTTATTTATAACAAATTCACCCAGAGTAGCTTTGACCGTGACTGGGGCCGGGAGCCTGGGTCTCACCCCTCAGCTCCCGTTCAGTGGCTTCTGTGCCTCGGCCGTGCCTGGAGGACCCCTGGCAGCTGGTACTGCCCATTCTGGGCCCACTGCCTCTTAAGGATGTGGGTCGGGTGTGAGTGCCAGGTCTGAGGACCGCCCTGCGCCAAGAGCCAGGCCTGAGACCACTGTGTCCCGGCCCCTGGAGCCACTGTCTATCCGCTGAGCAGGGCTGGGCTCGGGCGTCCCCAGGGCAGCTCTCAGAACCTCTGGACCCTGGGAGCCAGGCTGCTGAAAGCGTGTCCCTGCTTCCCTTGGCCCCTACGGACTAGGGCTCTGCTAGTTCCTCAGCCACGCCCTCTTCAGAAGCAGGAAGAGCCCCGTGTGGAGCCAGGAGACAGAGCAGACCAGAGTAGTTCTGTGTGGGCCATCTCTCTGTGGGGTAGAGGTTTCACCCCTGCCCAGTTCATCCCAGGTGGCTCATGGGGCACGTAGGCGAAGCGCCAGGTTAGCACAGAGGTTGCTGGGGACCTCAGACTGCCGCCATGACCTGCGGTCTAGCCCTGCACGCACGCCGTGCGGGGGGCTTCCCGCTCAGCCCTGAGCCGCACGCCCTGGGCTCTCCCTGTCACACAGGAGAGTGCTCACAGGTGAGGGCTGAGGTGTGGCCCCTGGTCTCCTCTGTCCATGCAGGTAGTGACGCGGGCCGGGTGCGAGTCACTAGGCTGGCGGTGCTGACCGCCAGGGCGATGAGTCTCCAGAGCTACTTGTGACCTGGAGGCTCCTAGGATGC
>SJYF01000247.1:3064600-3117597 GCA_006410515.1 Procapra przewalskii | reverse complement strand
TCTAGAGGAGGACATCACTGAGAAGCTGAGCCCCTCGTTTATAGACCTGTTCCGCACGCCCATCCTGAGGAAGTACACCTTCATCCTGATGTACCTGTGGTAAGGGGTCTTTCTGAGGCCCTGTGCGCTTCCCTGCATGCCCGGGTACACGTCAGAGACGGTGGGCCAACTTATGGAGGGGGGAAAAGAGGCATGAAAAGCCATTTCCAGATGGCTTTCTGCTCAAAGATTAAAAAGACACCCGTATTTCTCCCTTGAGGACTTCCCAGTAGAAGAAAGGCCTCATTTTAGTAAGAAGAAATCCCCACGTAGAAAAGTCAGCAGTGAGCCAGAGGGAGGTGACGGGGTTGCCAGAAACCCCATGCATCAGGAGCCAAGTGCTGACTTAGCCCCGGTAGGTAGATGAGATTCAGGGATACCCCCAGGATATCAGTACTTCTCTGGTGGCTCAGACTGTAAAGCGTCTGCCTACATTGTGGGATAACTGGGTTCGATCCCTGGGTTGGGAAGATATTGGAGAAAGAAATGGCAACCCACTCCAGTACTCTTGCCTGGAAAATCCCATGGACGGAGGAGCCTGGTAGGTTACAGTCCATGGGTCACAAAGAGTCAGACACAACTGAGTGACTTCATTTTCTGGGCTGTCAAGGAGGAAGAAGACTTCCTCACATCTGAGGACTCGACAGAGCCTGCGGAAAGCACATGCGTGCTTTTTTCACACCGATTAGGAAACGCCTGTCCATGTCCAGCACCCCTTGCACACCCCGGGGCCGTGTCACCCTCCCCAGTGGCGTCCTCGAGCTGGGGTCTTCTCCCTCTTCCCCTGGGGGGCTGGGTCAGCTCCCCACATCAACGCTTGCTCCTCCACACCCCGGTGGCCCTTCAGTTATTCCTGGAAAGCCTTGGGGCAAGTAGCCAGGTTCTCCTTCCACTGGGGTCACTCTGCCGCCCTGCCCTTCTTTGCCCTTCTGTGAAATAAGGGTTCCAATGACGAGGGCAGCGCCTGGCACATAGCAGCCGCTCCGTAAATATTTGTGGAAGCTTAAATGAGTAACCAGTGTTCCACAGAGTCCATCCTGAGTTCTCTAGACGCTGGGTTGTCTCCTGGTCCCCAGGCCCTGTGTCTGCAGGTTGGCCCTGGGAGCCCTGTGCCTGCCGTGTGAGGGGCCCAGGAACCCGTGCAAGCATGCCAGGTGCCTGGTGCCTGGTGCGATTCTCAGCATCCGACTCCGTGGTACCTCTTGGGTTGGAGGCCCAGGACCCCACAGACAGGAAGGCTTGCTCCCCTCCTGTATCGGCCCGGGTCCCAAATCCACCCCTAGCACTCCTGTCGAGGCGGTGATTCTGTCTCCTCAGCTCTCTCACACCCCTCCACGCAAGCTTTCCGCAAATCCCTCTCTGTCTTGAAAACCTATCCTGAGTCTGCCATTTTCTCATCGCCTGTGCTCTTAGGCGTGAGTGTTGCAATCTCCCGTCCAGCTCGTCGCGGTAGCCTGCTTGCTGGCCGTCTGCTCCCACTCCTGTTCCCCCCTCCCCGGAGCACAGGCCACGGATTGCATCGCCTCCTTGTCCACATCCTCATAGTCTTCCTAATCCAGCGAGAAGAAACCTAGCTTCCTTCCACGGCCGGCAAGGCTTCATGCCCTCTGGCCCTGGACACCTCTTACTGTACACGCCCCCCCCCACCCCGTCCGCTCCGTTCATTACAGCGACTCAGGGCCGGGGAGCCCATCACTTCCTGGCTGTGTGGCCTTCAGGAAGCTTTGTGATCTCTGTGACTCAGTTTCCTCCTCAGCCAATGGAGGCAATGATAGGATCTACTCACGGGCATGTCGGAATGATTAATATGATAATGCGTGTGAAAGGCTTAGAATTTAGGAAACGCCCAACAACAACAGACTGCTATTTTTATGAGTGTGAGAAGGAATGGCAACCCACTCCAGTATTCCTTCCTGGGAAATCCCATGGACAGAGGAGCCTGGCAGGCTACAGTCCACGGGGTCGCAGAGTCAGACACTTGGCGGAAAAACCGTCACCTCTACCCGTAGCCGTGTGTACATGCAGTTTGTGGGTTCTGCCAGAAGATGGCAGCATTGCACATTGTTGACTGTCCGCAGTTTGGCTGGTCAGTGGCCAAGTCCTGTCCAGCTCTTTGGGACCCCATGAGACCCCATGGATGGCAGCACGCCAGGCTTCCCTGTTCTCCACCATCTCCCGGAGTTTGTTGTGATTTGGGGTTTTTGTTTATTTGTTTCTACAGGAAAATCAGGGTTCTTCATTCCTTTGTCTTAGGTCAGTCGCTTTATGAGTAGACGACTGTTGCCATTTAACCATTTAACCCGGCATAGAGAAGCTCCCCTTTGCCCCACCAGGCTCATCTAAACTCACCGAGCTGCAGGCAGTACATTCTTATTTTCTTGACACTTTGGTTCAAACCGGAATAATTTAGGACTAGAAACAGAAGCATACCAGACTCCCCTGAGTGCAGCTTTATAAAACCAGGGATGAAGGGAGTGAAGTGAGTGAAAGTCGTTCAGTCATGTCAGACTCTTTGCAGCCCTATGGACTACAGCCTACCAGGCTCCTCTGTCCATGAGATCTTCCAGGAAAGAATGCTGGAGTGGGTTGCCAGTCCCTTCTTGAGGGGATTTTCCCGACACAGGGATCGAACTGGGGACTCCTGCATCGCCGGCAGATCCCTAACCGCCTGAGCCACGAGAGTTGGACCTTATAAAACCAGGGGGGTGTAGTAATGAGCAACGTCCCCTGTGATCTCAGTTTTGGAACTGATGGACAATTTGCATTTCTATAAGTAATTTCTTATACACCAAAATCTCTTCCCACAGTCAGTACTTCATATCTGCAGGTTCTGCATCTGGGGATTCAATCAACTGCAGATAAAAAAATAGTCAGAAAATCCCAGACAGTCCCCAAAAGCAAAACTTGAATCTGCTGCATGCTGGCAACTACTTACGCAACATTTATATTATGTTAGGTGTTACAAGCAATCTAGCGATGGTGTCAGTCTTACGGGAGAGTGCCCATCCTACACTGATTCATACGATTTACATGAGGGACTCGAGCACCCTTGGATTCTGGTACCCGGGGGTCCTGGAACCAGTCCCCTGTGGTACGGAGTCATTCACTGTTCCAAAATTGGGCCGTTTGCCCAAAGGTGACCCGTGGGATGCGATGTTTTCTCCTGAGTCGGAGTGACCGAGCTGGTCCCCATCCTGTGCGCCATGTGACATGGTTGTTCTTTCCTCAGATATGGGTGAGTGGGTCGTGTGCCGTGGGATGTGGGGTGAGAGAGAGGAACAGAATACTGCTGGTTCAGGATGGGGTGAGGTGCGCAGGGGCCCCCACTGTGGAGCTGGGAAGACTTGGCTGGCTCCTCCCTGCCGTGGTGCTCTGGATCCCGGCTGGGAAAGACAACCGTGACAGCAATGAAATCTGCTTTTCTCTGAGTGCCCAGCTACACCAAGCCCTTCTGGTCCACGGCCTCAGTGAATTCTCAAGACAGATTCACAGCTGAAGGAACTGAGGCACAGAGAGGCTGGTCCACTTACTGAAGACCACGCAGCTCAGACAGCAGTGTGAATCCCGAAACTGCTCACTCCCCAATGCTGTCTCCCGCCCTCCTTCCCCTTGGAGGCTTGGGGCATCCAATGAGATAGGGCCCGTGTGGTGTTCAGAGCAGGGCTGCCCGCAGGGGCAGAGTAAGGAGTAAACGATGGTCCCTACATCGTTTGCCATCTCTTGGAAACATGGGTCTGTCCTGTAAGTCACAGGCTCACAAAAATCATGGAAGGAGCTTCTCAACCAGGAGGGCCCCTTCTGGATTTTGACGCCACACCACCCCCCACCTCTTCTCATATTATGACTTCCCAGGTGGCTCAGACGGTAAATTGTCTGCCTACAATGTGGGAGACCCAGGTTTGATCTCTTGGGTTGGGAAGATCCCCCTGGAGAAGGAAATGGCAACCCACTCCAGTGTTCTTGCCTGGAAAATCCCATGCACAGGGGAGCCTGGTGGTCTATAGTGCCTGGGGGCTCAGAGTCGGACGCGACTGAGCGACCTCACTTGCTTTCTTCTCATATTGGTCTAGAACATTCTACATCCAGCAGTGGATGCTTCCTTCCAGCTCGCAGGGGCCTCTGTCCTCCCGGCCAGTCTGCGGGATCTCTCTTCTTCCGAGGAGCTCGCCTTTGACCCGCCTCTCCTGCCACCCAGGTTCACCAGCTCCGTGGTCTACCAGGGCCTCATCATGCACGTGGGCGCCACTGGCGGGAACCTCTACCTGGACTTCCTGTACTCTGCCCTGGTCGAGTTCCCCGCGGCCTTCATCATCCTCGTCACCGTCGACCGCTTCGGCCGCCGCTACCCGCTGGCCACGTCCAACCTGGTGGCGGGGCTGGCCTGCTCCCTCATGATCTTTATCCCACATGGTGAGTGGTCCACGCCCATTGTCTTCCGGGCCGTTGAGCCGTGGGAAGAGTGTTGGAACAGGAACAAAGACAAGGTGTTTACCTGAGTCTAGAATTACCTTTTAAAAAATTTTAAGTAGAGGTACAGCATACTGACAATGCGCCCTTTTAAAGTGTTCAAGCCAATGAATTTTCCACCTGTATGTATGCCTGGGCACTGCGACCTACGCCAAGATAAAGAACTTTTCCAGCACCTCGGAAGGCCCCTCACCCTTCTTGGCCACCAGCGCTCACCACCCCTGCCCGGGTCAGCGCAGCTCTGGTCTCCGCCACCGCAGATTAACGTCGGCTGCTCTTGAACTTCATACAGTTGAAGCATACTGCACCTACGCTTTGTATCGCCTTCATCCGCTTACCGCGGCATCTGCAAGGGTCACCCATGTTGTCCCACGAGGGTGTCGCTTATGCTTTCTCACTGCTGGGCAGCCTCGCATTGTAGGAATCCCTCACCCTAAATCCAGGCCTCTGTTGACTTCAGGCCTCCTAAGGTCACCCTGGACCACCGTGCAAAGAATTAAAGTCCCATCCCTCTTCCTCCTTCTCTTTTCCCTCTAGAACTTAAGCTCCAAGAAGCGGAAACGTTCTCTGCTTTGCTCACAGCTGAGCTCCTGGGGCAGAGACGCCACTCTGTCAAGTGCAGAGCGGAGCTTCCCGGGTGGTGCTGCTGGTAAAGAGCTGACTGTCAGTGCAAGAGGCGTAAGAGACGCAGGTTCAGTCCCTGGGTTGGGAAAATCTAAAGTCATCCAGCGTCTGCCTGTTTGGATTAAGGCTACAGCGAACATCCAATGCATCTTTTTGTGGACACTCACTTCCCTTGCTGGGTCAGGGGGGTGGGACACAGGTTAGTTTCAGTAGATACAGCCAGACAGCTTTTCAGTTCACGCTCCCACGGTGACGCCTCAGCTTTCCGGTGGTTCCACAGACTCACTAGCACTTGACATCACGAGTCTTTTCAACACCAGCCACCTTGGTGCCTGTTTGCTTGAGTCCATAATTCTTAGCAATCCAAGATAAGCCAAAGCGGAATCATCTGGGCCGTTTCGATTTGAGTACATACATTGCTTTTCTCATTTGTTACATTTAGAAATGTTAAAAAAAATAGAGCAGATTTGCTATTTTCTCAGTTTTTATTGCTTGTGCTCGGCAGTTGTTGGTTTAATGAGTCATTTTGGCAGGCTTTGGGGGCAGGATATTATGAGAAACATCCCATGAAATCCCTGTTCTCAAGAATTAGACTTTACAGAGCAGGCTGGAAATTTTAAGAGGTAGTAAAAGGTAGCTCAGGTTTTTTTCTCCCTCCTTTCATGAGCGAGTGAGTGAGTGACGTCGCTCAGTCGTGTCCGACTCTTTGCGACCCCACGGACTGTAGCCCACCAGCTCCTCCATCCATGGAATTTTCCAGTCAAGAATGCTGGAATGGGTAGCCATTTTCTCCTCCAGGGGATCTTCCCGGCCCAGGGATTGAACCGGGTCTCCCACAGTGCAGGCAGGCGCTACACTGTCTGGGCCACCAGGGACAAAGAAGACAGGAAAAGGGGCTGAGCATCTGAAATTGGTTTCCCCCGTTTCTGCCTATCTCCCTGTTTCTAGAATCCTGGTAAAGCTGAATGAATGGGTAGAGGTGTTCATTGTTGCTGTTTCTTATATAACAGCGCCAAGTACCGAGAGGGAACCTGGGATCTGAGGCCATTTGGTTATCATCTGGAAGAAGCTTGGGTACTGCGTCCTCTGTCCCGCATCCTCCCAGGACCCTCTCCTGGCTCCCACTCTCGCCACTTGCCTTTACTGGTCCTCACTGCATTTGATGACAAGCTTTCGTCTCCTGCTCCAGAAACTCTTTCAAGTACCTTTTATGTACTTGCGTGAGTGCACGCTAAGTCGCTTTAGTTGTGTCTGATTCTTTGTGACCCTCTGGAGCAGAGACCCTGTGGAGCCCACCAGGCTCCTCTCTCCATGGGATTCTCCAGGCAAGAATACTGGAGTGGGTTGCTGTGGCCTCCTCCAGGGGATCTTCCCGACCCAGGGGTTGAACATGCATCTCTTATGTCTCTTGCTTTGGCAGTCGGGTTCTTTACCAGTAGCACCACCTGGGAAGCTCCTCTGTGTACTTGACAGAGTGGCGTCTCTGCCCCAGGATCTCAGCCGTGAGCAAAGCAGAGAAAGATTCCACTTCTTGGAGCTTAAGTTCCAGAGGGAAAAGAGAAGGAGGAAGAGGGATGGGGTATTAATTCTTCGTATGGTGGTCCAGGGTGACCTTGTTGCTGCTAAGTCACTTCAGTCGTGTCCAACTCTGTGTGACCCCATAGACGGCAGCCCACCAGGCTCCCCCATCCCTGGGATTCTCCAGGCAAGAACACCGGAGTGGGTTGCCATTTCCTTCTCCAATGCAGGAAAGTGAAAAGTGAAAGTGAAGTCGCTCAGTTGTATCCAACTCTTAGTGACCCCACGGACTGCAGCCCACCAGGCTCCTCCATCCATGGGGTTTTCCAGGCAAGAGTACTGGAGTGGGGTGCCATTGCCTTCTCCAGGGTGACCTTAGGAGACCTAAGTGAAGAGGGGTCCTTGCTCTGGCTGTTGGGTAAGATTATTCCCATTTCATAGCTGAGGAGACTGAGGCAGGCAGAAGTAAGCCATTTGCCTTGCCAGTCTGGTGACAGGAGGCACAGCTGAGATTCAAAAAAGCACATTCTTTCCTCCGCACAGTGAAGTCTTCCCTCAAGTGCCATCAAGCCCCCAGGTCTCTCAGGACCCCGTTCAGTGTTGCTAGTGGTCGCTGAGTCCTGTCTGACTCTTTGGGACCCCATGGACTGTAGCCCGCCAGGCTTCTCTCTCCACGGGATTCTCCAGGCAAGAATACTAGGGTGGGTTGCCATTTCCTCCTCCAGGGCATCTACCCAACCCAGGGATCAAACTCAGGTGTCCCGCACTGCAAGCGGATTCTTTACCATCTGAGCCACCAGGCTCAGTTTACTGATCCAAATCGGGAGGGGTCGGATAAGACAGCCTTTCAGGCCCTTTCCGGTCTTAAGTCCAAGCTCCCAGTCACGGCGTCCCCTGGCAGATCTGTGGGTACAGCCCTCTAGCTCTCACACTCTCTGTCTCTTTCCTTCCAGATCTGCCCTGGTTGAACATCACGATAGCCTGTGTCGGCCGAATGGGGATCACCATCGTGTTCCAGATGGTGTGCCTGGTCAATGCCGAGCTGTTCCCTACATTCATCCGGTGAGTGTGTCCACGGGGATGGGGTGGCTAGCTGCTGACAGGGCTGTGGGCCAGCCGGGCTCACTGAGGACCACTCTTAAAGATGCCCCCCAGGGTGGATGGGTTGACACTGAGATGGGGGTTGGGCATCAAAGGCAGAGCCCACGCCTGATGCGGTAGAGAAGGTGAGATGGACAGGTTAAAGTGGGCTCAGGGTCGCATCGTGCCCCGTACGCAGGGCCAACGCAAGAGAAAAGACATCTGGTTACGGGCAGTTCCTATTTGGACCGTGACATATAGAGCATTGCCGCACGTAGCGTGCACGTCATCCTGTAAAATCGCTGTTACCCGCCTTTCACGTGTGAGCAGGCCGAGGTTTACAAAGGGAAGGCGACCTTCCCAGGGTCACTCAGCTAGAAAGTGGCAGGGTCCAGGTAAGAACACACTGCTTCACACCTCTTATTTTTTTTTTTCCAATTGAAGTACGGTTGATTTACAGTGGTGTGTGTGAATTTCTGCTGCACAGCCAAGAGATTCAGTTACACGTACCCATAGTAATACATTTTTTCCCGTGTTCTTTTCCACTGCGGCTTCTCCCAGGGTAGTGAGTGACGTCTGCTGCGTTCTACAGTAGGACCTGGCTGTTTGTCCGCCCTGTTTACACTCGTTTGCATCTGCTAGGCCCAACCTCCCGCTCCATCCCTCCCCTCCCCCTCCCTCTTGGCAACCAAGAACGCACTTCTTTCTGCCCTTGAAGCTGGTATTTCCCTACAACGACACAATACTTTGTAAGCATAGCAATGGGCCCAGATCATTCATTGTTTCAAGTCAGGTTTATTGAGGTAGAGTTTTCTTAGAGCAAGATTCACCCTCAAAGGCACAGTTTTGATTCCTTCATTTCACCAGCACCAAGATTAAGGTGACACAGACTCCATCGTGTGCAAACGCGCCCTCCTGTCCCTTTGTGATCTGCCTTCTCCCCTCCCACCTCCAGCACCAGGCAAGCCCCGTTCTGGTTTCTCTCCCCATGGCTTTGCCATTTCTTGAATGCTGCATACATGGAGTAACTTGGAGTGTAGGCTTTTGTGTTTGGCTTCTTTCGCTTGACATCAGGGGACCCATCCAGGCCGTGGCTCATATCATACTCCATCCCTTCTTATTGCTGAGTGTGTTTTCCATGCGTGGAAGATGGACCATGGTGTGTTTCTCTGTTTCTCAGTTCAGGGAGGTTTGGGCTTTTTCCAGACAGAGTGATTACAATACAGGTGCCAGTAAGTGTTCACTTATGGGTTTATGGGTTTCCTGGTGACTCAGCTGGTAAAAACTGCCCGCAGTGCAGGAGACGCTGGTTCTATTCCTGGGTCGGGAAGGTCCGCTGGAGAAGGGAAAGGCTGCCCATTCCAGTGTTGTTGGGCTTCCCTTGTGGCTCAGCTGGTAAAGAGTCCGCCTGCAATGCGGGAGACCTGGGCTCAATCCCTGGCTTGGGAAGATCCCCTGGAGAAGGGAAAGGCTGCCCATTCCAGTGTTCTGGCCTGGAGAATTCCATGGGCTGCATATAGTCCGTGGGGCGGCAAAGGGTCGGACACGACTGAGCAACTTTCGCTTCACTATGGGTCTTTGCGTGGACATACGTCTTCATTTCTCTCAGGTAAAAACTTAGGGATGGGTCAAATGGTAGTTGTGTTTGAATTCATGAGAAACCATCGCAGTGTTTTTCAAAGTGGCCGCACCGTTTTCTATCTCACCAGCTACGTGAGACACAGGTGCTGCCCTGCGTCCTCCCCTGTCCTTGGTGTCCCCAGCTTTAAAGAAAATGTTTGAGCCATTCTTGGAGGTGGTGGTATTATCGTGACTTCGATTTACGTTGTCCTAACTACTGATAATGTTGATCACCTTTGCGTGTCCTTATTACCATCTGTATCTTAGAAGGCTTAGTCTAAATGAAGAGTATCTTTATTGTACAGGATTAACCCCCTTAAAGTTTAAATTCTGACCTTTGTTAGAGTTGGGCACATTTCTGCGAACTCTTCCCCCCCTCCCCACTTTATAAATTCTTTCTTCTCCCCATATCATCAGACCAGTGATGTCTAAGAACTATTCCAGTTCCCCATCCTTCTCTTACACCTGGGCAGTCCTCAGAACCCTTTCATGAGCCAGAAGACAAAGGTGACTCTGATTCACTCTTTCCTGCACATCCCTCATTAAAAGGCCCTGTCTCATCTGGAAAAGATTGTTCGGAATGGGTACAGACAGATAAAGGCAAATGAAGGAGAAAAATTTACAATTGGCAGTTCTGAGCCCAGAGTCTAAAACAGCTGGGCCAAACAATTCCGTTGTCATGGCCGCTGGACCCAGGGGACTGACTCAGAGTGTAAACTGCCAGAGGTCCCAAGTGCCTGGTCCAAGGCGGAGGAAGGCCAAGGGGCCCATCCTCAAGGGGCAGAGCGTCCATGTGGTGAGGATTCTCAAGGACCAGGAAGGAAAGCCAGATGTTCAGAAATAACTTTAAACTTGATCCACAGACATCACATGCCAAAGTAAGACAGTCATGAAAGTTTGGGTCTTTTCAATCAATTGAATCAAATCTAAATTGGAAAAAAAAGGATCATTTCTGTTCCCTTATTACTTTATAATCGCTTCAGGTTGACACAGTTTCTATTTAGACCATTTTGACGCTGCTTCTTATGCAGGAGGCTTTAGGGTTGAACAGCATCCTCCTTCTAACCGTCTGCAACATATCCTGTCAAGACCCAGGTGTCACCAGTGGTAAAGAACCTGCCTGCCAGTGCAGGAGACACAAAAGACGTGGGTTTGATTCCTGGGTTGGGGAGAGCCCCCTGGAGGAGGGCATGGCAACCTACTCCAGTATTCTTGCCTGGAGAATCCCAAGGACAGAGGAGCTTGCTGGGCTACAGTTCTTAGGGTCGCACAGAGTTGGACACGACTGAGGCGACTTGGCACGCACGCACGCTCTGCCTTGTATTGAAAACCATCCACCCATTTTTACCTCTTCTCTATATCATGCGCTCCTTGAGCACAGAGACTACATAGGGTTCTTGTCTGCACCTCCTGAAGCTGCTCGGTAGCTCTACTAACCACGCGCCTGGTGCTTGCAGAATGAACGGCTGGAGTGTCCCAGAGACCTGAATTTTCTTAATTTTATTTTTTAAGATATTTATTATTTTCAGTTATTTTTGGCTGCACTGGGTCTTCACTGTTGCACGCAGGCTTTCTCTAGACGAGTGGGGACTGCTCTCCAGGTGCAACACGTGGGCTTCTTGTTGCTGTGGCTTCTCTTGTTGCAGAGCATGGGCTCTAGAGCACAGACTCAGTAGTTGCGGTGCATGGGCTTAGCTGCTCTGTGTCCTGGGGGATCTTCCTGGGCCTAGGATGAAACCGTGTCCCCTGCATTGCAAGGTGGATTCTGAACCACTGGACCACCAAGGGAAGCCCTGTGAGTTTTAAAGATGGAAGCTAGTTTCTCACTTCTTCTAGCTTCTGTGTGCTTGTAAAATCTTTCTCTTTTTTAAGACTTATTCTCTTAAAATTATTTTTTAAATGGTGATTTTTTCCCCTCCTCTTGGAAACCACACTAAAGCTACTAGAAGAATGAGAGGAGTGCATGAGGGCATATCTTTATTTTTTACTGCTACTGCATGAGAAACTACATTTTTTTCAATGAAAATTTCAACAAAAATAATTTAATAGCAACAAAAAGGAAGGAGATGCAGAAAAGAAAAAAAAAAAAACTGCAAATGCCATCTTTGAAAGTAGGATGACCTTGAAAGAATGTGTAGGAAGAAGAGCTGCCTAGTACAGTGAACATAAAAGGGTCTAGAAGACTCCGGGGAGGTCCACTGGGACAGCAAATTTGAGACAAGGCCAGAGGTTTTCCAAGGTAGGAAGGGAGCTTGAAGGCTCTATCCCACAATCCCTTGCTGGAGGAACAAGACGGGTGCAGGGGCTGGCGGTACGTGTCTCCTTCTTTGGTTGCTGTGTGGCTGGAGGGGAGGAGGGCCGGGCGGGTTGTGGGAGCACACTCAGGAATCTCGGGGGAGCACTGCGCTGTGGCGCAGGATGGAGGGGGGATGCCCTGCAGGGTGAGCAGCTCCACACTGTCTACCTCCACTGTTGCTCGGTCGCTCAGTGGTGTCCGACTCTTTGCAACCACAGAACTGCAGCACACCAAGCCTCCCTGTCCTCCCCTATCTCTCAGGTCCATTGAGTCAGTGACGCTATCTCGCCATCTCATCCTCTGCTGCCCGCTTCTCCTTTCGCCTTCAGTCTTTCCCAGTAGCAGAGTCTTTTCCAATGAGTTGGTTCTTCTTATCAGGTGGCCAAAATATTGGAGCTTCAGCTTCAACATCAGTCCTTCCAGTGAATATTCAGGATTGATTTCCTTTAGGCCATCCTTAACTACTGGCTTGATCTCCTTGCAGTCCAAGGGACCCTCTAGAATCTTCTCTAGCACCACAATTTGAAAGCATCAATTCTTTGGCACTCAGCCTTCTTTATGGGCCAACTCTCACATCCGTACGTGACTACTGGAAAAATCATAACTTCGACTAGATGGACCTTTGCGGCAAAGTGACACCTCTGCTTTTTCATATGCTGTCTAGGCTTGTCATAGTATTCCTTCCAAGGAGCACGCGTCTTTTAATGTCATGAGTAGGGATAAGAGAGTCAGAGCATCTAATCATAGACAGCTCTGGCCAGAAAGAGAATTTCTAATAGCTTAAACATGCCCTGGTCCTTCTCCATAAATACCTCTAAAATAGCTGCTACAGGAAGAAATAATAGTGTTGAATGCTGAATCACAAATAAAAAAGTGACTTTCCCAGGAGCTATACAGATATATCATGAGATAAAAAGGAGAAAGGAAGAGGAAAAGCAAGTGACAAATGAAGAAAATGCATAGGGAAAATATTATCAGAAAGCAAATGAAAAGTATAGCCAAATGTACTATGACTAAGTGCAAAATAGTAATGAATTAGCCATCTCTGTAAAAGAAGAGTGTAAAGCAGAGAATGTAAGCTCTTGGGAGAATGTGTGGTAAGACAAGAGATGAAGTCAGCTCAGGCTAAAAAAAAAGAAATATTAAAATATTTCACAAATGAAACCCACTTTGAAAGCAGTACAAGGGAGAATTGATAAAGTAAAGGAAAGGTAAGATAGAACTAAGAACTGCAAAATAAGACTGAAATAAAGAGTTTAAAAGGCTTAGAGATTATGCTTATACATATGTCCCAAAGAAGATCATTGAAATAATGAAACCAAAGAACTTAAAGAAATTAAAAAAGAACTTAAAAGAACTTCTGGAAATAAAAGAATGCTTGGATCTATGATTTGAAGGTGGCATACAGTGAGAGTTACAGGAAAACTTGATTCTGAGCAATATTAACAAATAGTCCAGTAAAGTTATTGTGCTTCAGAGATAAAGAAAGACTTATGAGGTACCCAGGCTGAAAGTGTAAGTCACATGTATCAGGAGAAAATCAAACTGATACCATTTGATGAAGATGGTGAAACATCCTGCAATGATCCCAAGGAGAGGAAATGTAACTCAAAGAATTTTATCCAAACTCTCATTCCCAAATAAAAACAACATCCAACTATTTTGTTCCTTAAAAATATGGTTACTATAAACTTTTTCCAAAAAAGCTATTAGAGAAAAAAAAATCCTCAGTAAACACAGTAAGTGGAGTAATGCTTCAAAGTTATTGATGGTGATTACTGAACCTGAGATTAAACCCCTCAGTTTCTGGTTTGATTACAGAATATAAATTGACAATACAGAAATGCTATAACTAAAAATGGACTTTAGCTTTCCAGGCTTCTCTGTCCATAGAATTCTCCAGGCAAGGATGCTGGAATCATTTCCTTTCCCAGGGGATCTTCCTGACCCAGGGATAGAGCCCAGGTCTCCTGCATTGCAGGCAAATTCTTTACCATCTGAGACACCAGGGAAGCCTAATAACTAACAAAAGTTGGAAAGGGAAGAGAGAATGTTGGAGATGGTGTGATACACTGATTTTCTCAATACTTTCTCCAGGAAAAAATATAACACTAAAAGCTAATAAATTAAGTAGTTTTATAGGCATATTTTAAGAGATGAAGGCAAACAGTAAAAACAACGATATTATTAACTACAGCCAGTGCATGGAGAGACGATTTGAGGAGAAAGTAAAAATGCACTAATTTTAAAGTTGTTCGTAATAGTTAACCAGTACTATCTAAAGAAATAGAGTATTAAGTATATTTTCAAACCTTCCAGATTTTCAGAAAAAAATACACATAACCAACACAAATTGAGAAATAAAAGACACAGAAAACAATAAAAAACATGGCATATGTTAAAATATTTATAAAATATTAATAAACAGTTAATGACAGAATTAAGAACAAATATTTCTGATATTTAAATAAATATAAAGAGACTCAACTCCTTTATTGAAAAACAAAAGTAAAAAGGTTCTAATTTCATTATAAAGCGAAATCCAACAATTTGCTGCATAGTTGAAGTATAACTTTCAGAAAGGTTGAGCAGCAAGAAATGCACAGAAGCAGGGGCTTCCCCAGGGGCTCAGAGGTAAAGAATCCACTTGCAATGCAGGAGACTCAGGAGTCATGAGTTTGACCCCCTGGATGCCCCGGAGGAGGAAATGGCAATGCTCCAGTATTCTTGCCTGGAGAATCCCACGGACGGAGGAGCCTGGCGGGCTACAGTCCTCGGGGTCGCAAAGAGTCAGACAGGACTGAGCACACAGCACACACATACTGGGTAAATGGAAACAAAACTGTAGCCAGAACCACGATTTTATCAGGCAAAGTTGAATTTATGGCAAAAATGTATTAAGACAAAGAAAACCCTAGATCGTAGTTAAGAGAGAATCCATAATGCTTTCACAGGATAGTTTTACAAAATATTTAATTAATAGAAAACTTCAGTGATCCCCAGTTCTAGAGTCTAGGAAAAGGAGGACGTTTTAAAAAAAATTTTTTATAAAGCTCTCATGATGTTGGTGTCAAATAGCAACAAAATAAAGGAAACAAAATTACAACTATTATTTGTGAATGATAAATTCAAATCTTAAACAATGTATTATCAAGCAGAATAGTGGAGCGCATTAAAATAATAATACATAGTATCTAAGATGAGTTATTCCAGGAATACAGAGATGGCTTAATATTAGAAAATCATAGTATAGTTCATGCTAATAAATGAAAAGAGAAAATTGTACTCTTCTCTCCATAGAATAAAAAAGGCATTCAATAAAAGTCAACATCTATTTTTGTTTTTTAAATCTCTCAGTAAACATGGATAGATAATTTTTCATATAGCTTTCTCAGTATGTTTTCCAGCTAAAAAGAAAGATATTATTGAGAGCTGGTGAATCAAGTAAATTACAAAGCATATTTAATGATTATAATGGCAAACACTAAATAAGTAACTAAACTGAGGTCCTAGAGGGAGGCTTCGGGAAGGGAAGAGAAATGCACTGATGTTATAATTACTCATTTTAGGGAGTAAGAAATTGTGTGAATAAATGTAATAGAAGAAGCTTAGAAGGATAAAACTTTTCTTGATTTTTTGTTCCTGGTTTAACCATGTCTTCGACGCAAAGCTCAAGATTATTGACAGGAATACCCTGAAGTGGCTATATTCATATAAGACAGAATCATCAAAAACTATTGTCAGGGATAAAGAGGTCATTTCAAGTAGACGGTTTCCTCCCTAGCTTTCTTTGTCCTTCATTTCTTAATCTCCTCTCTTTATCCTTCCCCGTCCCTCTATGTGAAAGCAAAAACTCTAGTCAGACCAACCGGTTCTCCAAATCTCCAGACCATTGTTATAATCCAGTTCTGACATTCAGTTCAGTTCAGTCACTCAGTCCTGTCCGACTCTTCGTGACCCCATGGACTGTAGCATTCCAGGCTTCCCTGTTCATCACCAACTCCCAGAGCTCGCTCAAACTCATGTCCACTGAATTGGTGATGCTATCCAACCATCTCATCCTCTGCTGTTCCTGTCTCCTTCTGCCCTCAATCTTTCCCAGCATTGGGTTTTTTTTCCAGTGAGTCAGTTCTTCGCATCAGGTGGCCAAAACATTAGAGTTTCAGCTTCAGCATCCGTCCTTCCAATGAATATTCAGGACTGATTTCCTTTAGGATGGGCTGATTTGATCTCCTTGCAGTCCTAGGGACTGCAGCACCACAGTTCAAGAACATCAGTTCTTCGGCACTCAGCTTTCTTTATGGTCCAACTCTCACATCTACACGACTACTGGAAAAACCATAGCTTTGACTAGATGAGCCTTTGTTGGCAAAGTGATGTCTCTGCTTTTTTATGGGGAGGGAGGTGGGAGGGGGGTTCAGGATTGGGAACACGTGTATACCCGTGATGGATTCATGTTGATGTATGGCAAAACCAATACAGTATTGTAAAGTAAAATAAAAATAAAAAGAAAAAAAGAAAAGAATCTAAAAAAATAATAACGTGCTGTCTAGGTTGGTCATAGCTTTTCTTCCAAGGAGCAAGCATCTTTTAATTTTATGGCTGCAATCACCATCTGCAGTGATTTTAGAGCCCAAGAAAGTAAAGTCTGTCACTGTTTCCACTGTTTTCCTATCTATTTGCCATGAAGTGATGGGACTGGATGCCATGACCTTAATTTTCTGAATGTTGAAAGCCAACTTTTTCACTCTCCTTTTACACTTGAATCAAGAGGCCCTTTAGTTCTTTGCTTTCTCCCATAAGGGTGATGTCATCTGCATATCTGAGGTTATGGATATTTCTCCCTGCAATCTTGATTCCAGTTTGTGCTTCATCCAGCCTGGCATTTCCCATGAAATCCTGACATTAACTACCCGGAATTAGCAACCTCCCTTCTGGAGTTCATTCATTTGCTATACGGCCCATGGAACTCAGGGAAGCAGTTAAACTTACTCATTGGTTATAAAGGTTATGAGCAGGCAACCAGAGGAAGAGGCTTGCAAGCAAGGCTAGCAGAGTCCCAGCACAGGCCCTTCCGTGCCCTGGAGCTGGGAAGTGCCTTTCTCTTAGCATGTTACATAGGCGCGGTCGATGAAATCATCAGTGATTTTTTTTTTTTGAAGAATATTTGTTTGTTTATTTTTGGCTGTGCTGGGTCTTCGTGGCTGTGCTCGGGCTTTCTCCAGTTGCCGTGAGCAGGGGCTACTCTTCCTTCAGGACCACGGGCTTCGGCAGTTGTGGCACGCAGACTCGGTAATTGTAGTGTACCAGCTTAGTTGCTCCACGGCATGTGGAATCTTCCCGGACCAGGCATTGAACCCATGTCCCCTGCACTGGCAGGCAGATTTCTATCCACTGTGCCACCAGGGAAGTCCAGTCATCAGAGATTAACCCCATCGCCAGCCCCTCTCCCCTCCCTAGAGGTTGGGGAATGGGCAGTGTAATTGCTGTAGCGTAAGTTTGCCATTTGGAAAACTGATTCACAGAAATGTCATCTTTTTTGGTCTCTGTATTTTACCAGGAACCTTGGCATGATGGTGTGTTCCTCCCTGTGTGATGTGGGTGGGATTCTCACCCCATTCCTGGTCTTCAGGCTGATGGAGGTTTGGCAAGGCTCGCCGCTGGTTTTGTTTGGTAAGACTTCATGACATGTTTGTTATTTCTTATTCACAGCCCAGTGTGAATAGTCGATAACTACTGGATGAGTGAATGGTACCCCTCAGTGAGGGTACAGAAGGGAGGGGTGGTGCCGGCCCTTTCATTGTCTCCTGGCTCCTCTGTCTTGCTTCATGGGAAAGATAAGATGCCGTTCTTACAACATGGGCCGGAGGTTTATGTCCTGTGGCTCTGGAGTCCAATAATTCCTTCTGCAGAATAGAACAGGAGAGCATTTTTGATGTAGCCTCCTGGTTTCTTGATGAATTTGACGCCCAACTTTGGTGAACTTAACATGTGATCGCTAGATGTTTGAAGATGTTAGGTTGTCATTCCTCGTCTGCTTCCAGATCTTAACAATTGACAACAGACACAAAGGGACAATGGGAATCCAAGTTTAGAACCTGGTTTGTTACTGATTATGTTAGATTAGAGGAGGAGGGAACTCATCCACTTCTCCCCAAACCTACCACTCAGCGAAGGGCAAATCGACTGCCCATGTGTGCAGAGCTGCCATGTCTGGGCCAGGTGAACCCCTGAGGGTAGGTGGAGTGGGAGTGGGTGAGTAGCAAGGGAGGCGCACACCGCCCCCACACACGCCACCGAGGCTCCATATCGTGTATGTGCAGCAGCTGTAATATACACTGTATAGTTTATATACAGGCGTCCCAGGTGGCGCAGTGGGAAAGAATCTGCCTGCCAGCGCAGGAGATGTGGGTTCAGTCCTTGGATTGGGAAGATCCTTTGGAGGAGGAAATGGAAACCCACTCCAGTATTCTTGCCTGGAAGATCCCATGGATAAAGGAGCCTGGAAGGGTGCAGTCCATGGGGCCACAAAGAGCCAGACATAACTGAGTGACTGAGCATGTGTGCACAGTTTATATTATGCAATTATATAATGTATCATATTACATTATATTATATACATGGATCGGAGAAGGCAATGGCACCCCACTCCAGTACGCTTGCCTGGAGAATCCCATGGGCGGAGGAGCCTGGTAGGCTGCAGTCCATGGGGTCGCTAAGAGTTGGACACGACTGAGCGACTTCACTTTCACTTTTCACTTTCACGCGTTGGAGAAGGACATGGCAACCTACTCCAGTGTTCTTGCCTGGAGAATCCCAGGGATGGTGGAGCCTGGTGGGTTGCCGTCTATGGGGTCGCACAGAGTCGGACACGACTGAAGCGACTTAGCAGCAGCAGCAGCAGCAGCACATATGTAAATATAAGAAGGGCTTCCCAGGTGGTGCTAGTGGTAAGGAACCTGCCTGCCAGGAGACATAAGAGATGTGGGTTAGATCCCTGGGTTGGGAAGATCCCCTGGAGGAGGGTGTGACAATCAATTCCAATATTCTTGCCTGGAGAATCCCATGGACAGAGGAGCCTGGTGGGCCACAGTTCATGGGGTCTCAAAACGTCAGACATGACTGAAGTGACTTAGCATGCATGCACGCAAGTATATAGTAGTTGCTACACATACACTTTATATATATAGTTACTAGTCAAAATTGAGTTTCCTATTGTAACCGAATCAATAAATCCCCGTCATATTTAAGCATCAGTTGCTCTAGAACTGTATTATTAGGCAGATGTACAAGAGGCTTTCTGGGTAGCTCAGCTGGTAAAGAATCTGCCTGCAATGCAGGAGACCTGGGTTGGATTCCTGGGTTGGAGGAGGGCACGGTAAGTAACTACTCCAGTGTTCTTGCCTGGAGAGTTCCATGGACAGAGGAGCCTGCTGGGCTACAGTCTAAGGGATCACAAAGAGTCGGACACGACTGAGCAACTAAACACAGCCCAGGTGTACGAGGAGGGAAGTGTTTCCTTTTCTTACTCTGCCATTTCCCCGTTATCGTCTTGCTTTTCGTTTTCTAGACATCGCTGGCTTTTTGAAGCGGCCCTCGCACACGTATCGCCTACGCATCTCTTTTGTTAGCTGTCATCATCTGTGAATGGTGTTGGCCACGCTCTAACGGCTCCATGTTGAATTTGTCTCGTTTGAAGCTGCCTTGGGGCTGGTTGCCGGGGGAATGACGCTGCTTCTTCCGGAGACCAAAGGGGTCACTTTGCCAGAGACCATTGAGGATGCCGAGAACCTGCAGAGGTGAGCGCTGGCCACTGGGGGACCCAGAGCCCCATGTTAGACTTGCCCTCCCTGTTATGAACACTGTCCATTTCCTGTCTCCTGGGAGGGCTTTACCGGTCTTGTTCGGCCTGTTATCACCCCAGAGCTGCTTCAGAGAGAAACACAAAGCAGTGACTGTTGGCTAAAAAGGAAAGCAGGGAGAGCCAAAGTGTAAGTTTTTGGTTGGCAGTCATCTGCTCTAAACCGCGAGACGCAAGGTTTTGTTTATTGTTTATGATGCTGACCATGCGGAGCACCACGGCCCCTAGCTCACCCCAGAGTTGCTGGGAGCTATTTTTAAATCAATCTTCTGTCTTTTTTGTGACTGTTGGTTCAAATTCCTTAGTGACTTTGTTCACAAAGAAGAATGACTTAAAACTTCCACTCCTGTAACAGCGACAAGCGCTTCAGTGAAGTCTCAGGTCCTACTCTTAAAGCCATCAAACAGGAAAGGGAGAAACAGTGTCTGATGATGTAGCCATCGCAGGCTTGGTTCTCTGGATTCTATGTAAGGACCCACGTGTCCCTGGGAAGCTGAGTGAAGAGACTCTGGGGACTCACTGAGGTTTAGGTTCAGGCCAGGGGCAGCCACCTACTTGGCCATGCGACCTTGGGAATATCATTGAGCCCTCTAACCTTCATTTCCTTGCCTGAAAAATAGCCACAATAATACGTAATTGGGAAGTGTGCTGTGAACATTCAATGAGGTTAAGTAGGTGACAACGACTTTTCCACTGCCTGGCACATAGTAGGTGTTCAACAAACCTTGGATTCTTGCCATTCTTCATACATATTATGTGATTTCCTCAATGATTCTCAAATTTACTCTGCAGAGAAGTCACAAATGGAACTTGCTAAAATGCAGATTCCTAGGCCCTTTAGGCTTTTGACTTCATAAGTGAATGGGGAAACATGATCTTTTTATGATGATCAATACCCATCAGTGCACCTCACTTTGAGAAATTCCTCATCTCTCAGTGCTGAAAGGGACACACACTCTGTGTGAACTGTAAGCACGTTTTGTCATATGTGTAGTAGACACACACAGCTACCCGTTTGTCCTTGCTGACAGTATCTTCCTCTGGTCCCAGGGAGTAGACACACATAGCTAAGGCTGACTCCCTGATTTTGCAAAGTTTCATTATAATTCGTTAACAGGCACCTGGTCATCTTTCACGATGTTGTGTTTGTGCCTTCACTCCATCATCAGAGCCATTCCTGCCCGGCCAGGGAAGGCCAGGGCTTCTGCCTGGAGCTCCCTGCCGCCACGGACACCCTCTGTTCTTGATAATGCCCTTCCCTATGTATAATCACCACTTATTCCATTATCTGTCTTCTCTGCTATACGAATTTCATAAATAGAGAGATCATTTCAATGATACCTTCTTGGGATGTCCCAGGTGGTCCAGTGGCTAAGACACCACGCTCCCAAATCAGGGGGCCCAGGGTCAGTCTATGGCCAGGGAACCAGATTCTACGTGCTGCAACTAAGATCCCTCGTAGCCTAATCAACTGAAATTTTAAAAATGACCCGTTCTTCCCTACTGTCCAGCAAACAAGCTCAGGGGATGGGAGTGACAGGAGCTCTGGCTAATAGACGTCACCCTGTGTCAGCTTCACTGAGTTTCAGGTGCCGTCTCACCCCATCCTCACAAAACACTGTGAGGCAGCTGCTGTCATCAGCACACCTGCTCTACAGATAAAGGAAATCGTGGTAGATGCCCCCGAGCCCCAGCTTCAAGACGGCATGCTGACTCTCAGGGGATGCTGTGAGACAGAGACACACCGAAGCTCTGTGGAAGGGTCAGAAACCCTTTCTGTAAAGGACCAAGGAGTAAATACTTCCGGCTTCGGGGATGTGCAGTCTTTGTCCCCAGGTTCTGCCCTTTCAGAACGAAAGCGGTCACAGTTCATAAATGAATGGATGTGGCTGGGTTCCAGCACAACTTTATGTATGGAAGTTGACATTGAGATTTCATCCAGTTTTCAAGTGTCAAGAAATAATATTTAACATTTGACTTTCAAGAACTATTTTAAAATGTAAGAAACCATAACAAAACAGGCAGAGAACCAGAAACTGGCCACCCGAGGTCTCTGCTGAGCCTGTTCTTCGTCACCTGCTATGCACGTTCTCACCTTCTCTTTTGAGACTTATCCCCAGGTGAAACTTTGCAACAGATTCTTAAAAAGCCATTATTGATTTTAACTTAAAAACCGAAAAGAGATATTTATTTCTTTGGCTGCATCAGGTCTTAGTTGTGGCAGGCAGGACCTATTTCCTTGACCGGGGATTGAACCTGGGGCCGCCTCCTTTGGCAGTGCGGAACCTTAGCCACCAGACCACCAGGGAAGTCCCTATTGTAACTTAAATTTTTCTTTTTGGTCACTGCAGGAAAGCAAAACCCAGAGAACACAAGATTTACTTTCAGGTTCAAACATCAGAACTCAACACACAGACGCCTGAGAGAGATGCTTCACAGGGGACCGCGTGGCAGAAATGAAGACCGAGTTCTCACCCTTTCAGAAGCCCTGGATGCTTCCTCCACCTGCCTGCCCTCAAATCAATATCAGTTCTAGAGAATGCTAACTGTGCTTTGCTCTAGTTTATTTCCTTGAAGTCTCTCAAAGCTCTGGCTATCTTTTATCTACTTATCTTCTCTAGAGAGAGCTATTGATGGTTAGCAGGTACTTGCTTATCCAAAGTATTTTGAAAGCCCAGTAGCATTTAAATAGTGTTAGACGAGAGGCTTCTGTCATTGTTTTCCTAGAATAACTATTGTTTTATTCACTCTGAAAGAAAACGTCTTTGTAGGCATCATGTTGGCAAAAGTATTTTAGCATGTAGGCTCCTTGGAGGACTACTGGTTTATGAACATGGTGACTCTTCCAGCCAACTCTACCCCAGGCACACTTATACACCTGTGATGGCACAAAACAGGCTCCTTATTCCAAGACCAGAAGGTCTATAAGATTTTTCTGGGGAAGAGTTTCAGCGACCTGCATTTTAGGAATGCTCCATTCTATTTCACTCTTGCTTTTAGTTCTTATCGGTGATTCTAGGAGGTGACCTCATATGCCAACAATGGAATATCACAGTGAAATATAAAAAAGTTCTTACTTCTTTTTATAATTTTTTAAAGAAATGTTTTGACTTCACTGCATGGCATGTGGGATCTTAGTTTCCTGACCACAGACTGAACCCATGTCCCCTGCATTGGAAGCGTGGAGTGAACCCACTGGACCACTG
This sequence comes from Procapra przewalskii, assembly GCA_006410515.1. Taxonomy (NCBI): domain Eukaryota; kingdom Metazoa; phylum Chordata; class Mammalia; order Artiodactyla; family Bovidae; genus Procapra; species Procapra przewalskii. Next base: position 3,094,886 of record SJYF01000247.1, on the reverse strand, counting down.
GGGAGGTCCCAAGTTCAATTTACTCTGAGTTAGTAGTAACTGATTCAAGTTCTAGTTCAAGAAGTGATTTCAGTTCCTGGAGAAAACAGAAACTTTATTTATTTTAAAAGTTCTTTATTCGTGAGACAAACCACAAATGAGGACCCTTCAGAACACACTGTGGGAGAAAAGATTCTAATGCAAATTGGAGGCGTGATCAGACATGTGGTATTGCCTTATAAACACTTCTGGCCACGTTGGCTAAGCCAAGGGATGGATGGCCTCACGGACTCGAGATATTGGGATTTCGTTCTGGGCAGCACTGATCTTCCTTTGAGAGTGGATGTGGGCTAATTGGAAACCTGAAACTCTGTCATTGGTAAAACAACAAAAACAAAAAAATCAACTAGATTCGAATTTTTTAAATTGTAAATAAATAAAAAAAACAAAACCACATCTGGGGCCCATGGAGGGGACCTAGCGCTCCATTTCAGCTTCTCCCAACAAAGCCCTGATTCTGAGTCTTCTCTTTCTGACTGTCAGAGTTAGACTTTTTACTGGTAGCAAATATGTTAATTGCAGGCTTTGAATCAGTTTTTCAAATGTGTATTAAAAAATACCCTCTTTAATTTTTCTTAGAATCTTGGGCAAAACTTCTGAAGAAGGCTTTAGACAGAGAGGTTGCTGCTGTTTCTCAGTCTCTAAGTTGTGTCTGACTCCCTGCAACCTCATGGACTGCAGCACACCAGGCTTCCCTGGCCTTTACTATCTCCTGGAACTTGCTCAAACTCATGTCCGTCGAGTTGATGATGCCATCCAACCCACTCATCCTCTGTCATCCCCTTCTCCTCCTGCCCTCAATCTTTCCCAGCGTCAGGGTCTTTTCCAATGAGTCAGCTCTTTACATCAGTATTGGAGCTGGGTCATTGTTTAAAACAACAGCAAAACCTCTGATTTTCTTTCTGCTCAGAAGACATGTCTGGACAAAGTAGACATGTGGTTCTGGGAGAAAAGCAGGCCACCCTTGAACATCACAAGGGTTTGGATCAGACTGAAGCCTGTCTGAACCATGAAAGAGTGCTTCTCTGCTGGCCCGGGAACAGCTTCTCCAGGGCACAGGAGGAAAGCCATGTGTCAGGACAGGGCATTGGGCCCCTGACTCCTCGCTGTAGCTACAACAGAGCCGGAGTCAGTCCTGCCGGGATTGGGGGGGTGGGGGTGGGGCACAGAAGGCACGCGAACACTTGGAGCGCCTGGGAGGTGTGACTCAGGCCTCAGGACGCAGGCAGCTCCTGGAAAGGGCCCCAGGCCTCCTCCCTGGAAGAAGTCCTGTTTCTTCAGCATGCATCTACTGAGCACCTGCTGTATGCATGCCTCTGTCATCTTGGCCCCTTAGAGAACCAGAAGGCAGCTATAGATGTGCTGGGACCAACGCCCACATGAGGACTCACAGTAGAAATGAAGCCTTTGTGAGGTCATTTCAGTCATTGGACGTGGAGGAGCAGCACAGCCAACCTCATAGGAAGTGGAGGGATGGGAGGGTCTCAACATCAGCTCCCCAGCCTGCCCCATAGTTTCCTGCAGTGTCTAGATCCCCACGTTTAGAGATTTCTCCCTGCAGGTCTTGAAAGCTAACCACTGGTGGTTGAGCGCTAACCACTGATGAGATGGAGAAAGCAACGGGGCGGGGCTGCCTGCCTGGTCTGACCCAATGGGGACAGGTGGGCGGGGCCAGTGTCTACAGAGGGCGGGTGATTGCAGGACAGGAAGCGTGCTCCCTGGGACACAGCGTGGCCCTAAAGCGGCAACGTTATGTCACAGAAGGGGACCCAACCCTGGAATGAGCCGAATGTGACTCGCACGCCTCCTCCACCATCTTCTGATTTTATGGCCTCATCCCAGTTCCAGGTCCCTGGTCCCCACATCTGCATGGCCCAGGGGACCCTCTGAGCTCCAGCTGGAGAAATCACTGACCCATCCACTCCGCAGTCCCTGCACTGGTTGCTAAGGGCAACGTGTCCCAATTCCACCCCACTGTGTCTCCTCTCTGTGGGTGAAGGTCCAAAATCTGATATTTCAAGATGTTGGTAGACTTCCCTGGGGGTGCGTTAGTCTAATGCAGTGGTTTAAATTTGCCTGTAACTGAAATCTCCCAAACATCCGAAGCTTAAACAAGATAAAAGTTCTTGCTGACATTGAAGAAGTTCGAGGCTTTCTGTCCGGTGCTAGTTGATGGCTTGGGGACTGGTTCTGGTGCCACCATCTCATTGCTCTGCTGGACAGGGCTTCCCAGGCCCCAGGTGGCTGCTGGGGCACACCCATTGTACCCTCACCCACTGCTGGGGAGGGGGCCAGGCCCCACTGCAGGGGACAGGGCACAGCGGGGAGGATACTTCCTGGAAGAACGAGGACTTCAGATAAAAACTAAATCCGAGAAACACAAGATTGCATTTCTCACACATTTGAATTTCGTGGCCTGAGAACTCGTGAAGTGATGCCATACATATCGGTCTGCAAGTTAACTTTCTACCATTACAGCCACATGGGTCTGATTCTTTATAATGACTGTACAGTGATGCATTGAGCAAGAGAATTTATTCAACCACTACAGTTCCTAGAAACGTCTGTCTACAGTGCGGGAGACCTGGGTTTGATCCCTAGGTTGGCAAGATCCCCTGGAGAAGGAAATGGCAATCCACTCCATTGTACTATTGCCTGGAAAATCCTATGGACAGAGGAACCTGGTAGGCTACAGTCCTCGGGGTCGCGAAGAGTCAGACACCACTGAACGACGTCACTTTCACTGGAAATCAAATGATAGTGTTTTTGTTGTTGCTGTTGACTCTCCTGCCCCATCCTGCTTTGCCACATTCTCTCTGCATGGCCTGACTGTCCTTGGAGTGGCCAGGCTTTCCCTCCTGGACAGTCCATGATCTAGTCCTGCCCTTTCAAGCATTCTGTGAGCTAAACACATTTTTATTGCTGATTCAAATTCTGTTTGTCTCATCTTACCAATTCATTTTGTTCTCTCTCTCTTTCTCACACATTTCACATGGCATATTATGTTACATATGAAAATAACCCCAAACATACAAGACTGAGTGTAAAATTTCTTAGCAGGTACATTTTCCAAAATTCTCCAAGCAAGGATTCAACAGTACACGAACTGAGAACTTCCAGATGTTCAAGCTGGATTTAAAAATGGCAGAGGAACCAAAGATCAAATTGCCAGCATTTGCTGGATCATAGAAAAAGCAAGAGAATTCCAGAAAAACATCTACTTCTGCTTTATTGACTATGCCAAAGCCTTTGGCTGTGCAGATCATAACAAACTGGAAAATTCTTAAAGAGATGGGAATACCAAACCATCTTACCTGCCTCCTGAAAAATCTGTATGCAGGTCAAGAAGCAATAGTTAGAACCAGACATGGAACAACAGACTAGTTCCAAACTGGGAAAGGAGTACGTAAAGGCTGTATATTGTCACCTTGCTTATTTAATTTATATGCAGAATACATCATGCAACATGCTGGACTGGATGAAGCACAAACTGGAATCAAGATTTCAGGGAGAAATATCAATAGCCTCAGATATGCAGAATATACCACCCTTATGGGAGAAAGCAAAGAAAAGAGCCTCTTGATGAAGGTGAAATAGGAGCGCGAAAAAGCAGGCTTAAAACTCAACATTCAGAAAACTAAGATTGTGGCATTTGGTCCCAACACTTCAAGGCAAATAGATGGAGGAACAATGGAAACAGTGACAGACTTTATTTTCTTGGGCTCCAAAATCACTTCAGTTGGTGGCTGCAGCCATGAAATTAAAAGATGCTTGCTCCTTGGAAGAAAAGCTATGACCAACCTAGACAGCATATTAAAAAACAGAAACATTACTTTGCCAACAAAGGTCCATCTAGTCAAAGCTGTGGATTTTCCAGTAGTTATGAATGGGTGTGAGAGTTGGACCATAAAGAAAGCTGAGCTCTGAACTGATGGTTTTCAGCTGTGGGTTTGGAGAAGACTCTTGAGTGCCCCTTGGACTAAAAGGAGATCAAACCAGTCAATTCTAAAGGAAATCAGTCCTGAATATTCATTGGAAGGACTGATGATGAAGCTGAAACTCCAATACTCTGGCCACCTGATGCAAAGAACTGACTCATTGGCAAAGACCCCAATGCTGGGAAAGATTGAAGGCAGGAGAAGAAGGGGATGACAGAGGATGAGATGACTGAATGGCATCACCAACTTGATGGAAATGATAATGAGTTTAAGTAAGCTTCAGGTGTAGGTGATGGACAGGGAGGCCTGGCATGCTGCAGTCCATGGGGTTGCAGAGTTGGATATGACTGACCAACTGAACTGAACTGACATTTTCCAAACAGCTCAGCTAAAATTTTTGCTCTGTTTTAGTTAAATAACTCCCCTCCCACTAGGTACTTTATTGTGGTTCTTGTTTAGTCCCTAAGTCTTGTCTGATTGTTTTGTGACCCCAGAGACTGTATTCCAGCAGGCTTCTCTGTCCATGAGATTCTCCAGGCAAGAATACTGACGTGGGCTGCCATTTCCTCCTCCAGGGGATCTTCCTGACCCAGGGGTTGAACCTGTGACTCCTGCATTGGCAGGCAGATTCTTTTCCGTTGAGCCACCGGGGAAGCCCGCTAGGTGCTATACTTACCTCTCAAATGCAAACAGACGTGTTTTGACCTTCGGGCCCTCGAGGGATGTGGAGGGAGGCTGCTGTCCCCTTGAGAAGTGACCTTGTAGATCCCAAGAACCACGTGGCCTTTTCTTTAGCAAATATGCCTCCTAGATCCTTTTGGGAAGGAAAGGTGAATTGGGAGGGTGATAAGAAAACAAAGAGCTGGCTAACCTGTAACTTGTAAAACTGGAAGCTCAAAGCTGCCTTCTAGGTTAAAAATGGAGGGACAAAGGGCATCGTTAGAAGAAGGGAAGAAAGTTAGAACAAAGATGTGCAGCTAGGGCACATCTGAGCACGTGAGCCCCGCAGAGGTCAGGCAGTTCCCATGTCCCACCCACCACCTCCTTAACTTGCCAAGAGAGAAGCAGGCACACAAAAGACAGCCATGTGTCCTCCAGCTCATTCTCAGTTATGACAATGACAGGGTGAGGTCTGCCGTACGCCTCCTCTCATCCCAACCACAACACCCTCCACCGTTTCCCCCCCAGCAGCCTGAGAACAGAAAGGATCACAGTTGCCAAGAGGCCCGGAAGGTACACACCACCTGCTTTTCATGAACCCTGGCTGCTGATGTCAGGTGGAGTCTCTCCTGGCTTCAGGGGGTATCATGGGGTATTTCAAGAGCTAACGAGCAGCTGAGACGAGAACTTGGTGATACACGGGCCTTTAAGTCTGATTCTAGTTTTGTTTCTGCGTAACCCTGGAAGGAGGGTCTGGACTTTTAGAGGATCACACCTGCTCATTCAGTTAGCCTTGTCCAAAGAAACCCCAGTGTCCATCTGTTAAGGACACCGCTAACTGAAAGTGCCCAACCTGGCCAGCATCATAGTAAACCACTGACATGAGTTACAGGAGGTCCTGGTGAGGAAAGTGGAGCTAACAAGCGACCACCAATGGGAAGAATTGGGGAAGGGTCGAAAGGAGACACAGTCCAAACGTCCTACCAACCTCCCAGAATCCACCTCTCTGGAATCCATCTTGGCGCCACCAGGAAGGGCCCTGAGTCAGAACGGTTGGCCAGAGACAACCCGGAAACTAACCCCGTCACCATAAGACCCAGGCTGTGAGCCACACAGCCTCCTGGGCTCCCTCACCCTCCTGCTCTCTGCTCAGGCGCCCCTTTCCAATAAAGTCTTTGTTTTGTCAGCATGCGTGTCTCCTCAGCCAATCCATTTCTGAATGTGAGACGAGAGCTCAGTCTCAAGCCCTGGAGGCGTCCTCCTTCTGGTGGCGTGTCTTTGCTCCAGGGAGCCCCTAGCTGGGCTAAGATGCTCCTCCCCTTCCTGGGAGGATTTCAGGCCCTTCAGCCTCCATCTCCGTGACTTCTCCTCCAAGTGCTGACGTCCCCTCTGATTCCAGACACTGGTGCCCGTGATCCACCCTTTGCAACTTACTGTCCAGCCCCAAACTCCTGACCTCTATTTGTTCAGAGAAAGTTTGGTTTTTATCTGCTCTGTTATCATAGTCCCAGACACTAATATTAGTGATAAAATCTAGAGTCGCTAATCATTAAAAACCAAAGCAATATTGTAAAGCAATTATCCTTCAATTAAAAATAAATTAAAAAAGAAAAAACACCCCAAAGAATCACAAGGAAAAATCAGGGCAATTCATTGCACCAAAAATGAAATCTCTAAAAAAAAACCCCATATAACATTAGAAAGGCCAAAAAAGTAAGTGTTCTTCAAACATTTGCTAATTGATGTGTGAACGGCAAGCTTTTGTGGCCTAATCTTGGTCTCAGTACAAATTTGAACTTTTGACTAGTTATCTTCAAAATATTTGTAATTTCACTCAGAGCTGAGGCTCCCTCTGAGGCCTCTCTGCCTGCTGTCAAAACCTATTGACCCATCTCACGTGTGCTTGAGGCACCCAGATTTCAGTCTCCCATACAGTTTGTCTAAAAGAAATTGAGATCCCAGGAAGAGCTGCTGTGCTAGACCTAGAGACAAGGAAAATCCAAAGTTCAAAAGTGGGAGGAAACGTTTTTGCCAAACAACAAAGACTGTCAGAGATGGTTAAGGTCGTGTTCAAAAGAGAAAGATGCCTGCAGTATGGAGGGCTCCTCATGGCCCAGCAGGAGCAGTTTCAACATCATAAAATTATAGCAATTATAGTCTATTGAAACAAGCTGAGACTATAAAAAGAGTCACAAGTCCATGATAATACTTAAGAGGAACACACAGGAATTGTGCCAATGAAAAAGGACGCATCCATTCCTAATAAAGTTTATAAGGCATTCTGTCAATTGTTCAACACAGATAATGAATTTGCTACTCAAAGTTAGATTAACATCAAGGTTAACAACCAGAAATAAGAAACAGATATAGAAGGAAAGAAAGCATGCTTAAAATATATAATATCTATGATTTGATTGTTTTATTTCATTTTTTAACATTAATTCTTCTGAACCATGATCATAGTAAAAGTTTGTGGCTGCGAGCAGTGAATGATAGCAGGATTCGTGGCCTCCGGAGGAGAGGAACTCCATCTTGAGCTAGAGATGAGGCTTGATCACTCGGAGCTTTTGGGAGCAGAGTTTTATTAAAGTATAAAAAGAGATAGAGAAAGCCTCTGACATAGGCATCAGAAGGGGACAGAAAGTGTGCCCCCTTTCATATCAGTTAGCAAGCTACTAATCAGATAAAAGAAACACCACAAGACTGAAAGGGTCACACCAGGCCCCTCTCCCACAACATATCTTTTGAGATAGAATGGCACAAGGGGAGTCATCTCCAGCCATAAAACAATGACATGACTCTTGAAGAAAGGCAGATTTCCAAGCAAATACAGTTTCATTAACATAGTTTAAGAAAACATTTCCAAGAGTAAAACATACTGGTTTGCTGAGACATGATAAACACAAGGTTTGGGGAAAATATTAGTTTTAAGCAGAACTGCTTTGAAGAAAGGCAGATTCCAAAGTAAATCAGTTCAGTTCGGTTCAGTTGCTCAGTTGTGTCTGACTTTTTGCATCCTGAGGGACTGCTGCACACCAGGCCTCCCTGTCCATTACCCACACCTGGAGCTTACTCAAACTCATGTCATCAAGTCAGTGATGCCATCCAACCAACTCATCCTCTGTCGTCCCCTTCTCTTCCTGCCTTCAATCTTTCCCAGGATCTTTTCCAGTATGTCTTTTTTTTTTTTTTTTTTTGCATCAGATGGCCAGAGTATTGGAGCTTCAGCTTCGCCATCAGTCGTTACAATGAATATTCAGGACTGATTTCCATTAGATTGACTGGTTGGATCTCCTTGCAGTCCAAGGGACTCTCAAGTCTTCTCCAATATCATAGTTCAAAAGCATCAATTCTTCAGAGCTCAGCTTTCTTTATGGTCCAACACTCTCACCTATATATGACTACTGAAAAAACCACAGCTTTGACTAGGCAGATATTTGTAGGCAAAGTAATGTCTCTGCTTTTTAATATGCTGTCTAGGTTGGTCATAGTTTTTCTTCCAAGGAGCAAAATCTTTTAATTTCATGGCTGCAGTCACCATCTGCAGTGATTTTAGAGCCCAAGAAAATTAAGTCTGTCACTGTTTCCATTGTTTCCCCATCTATTTTCCATGAAGTGAGGGGACTGGATGCCGTGGTTTAGTTTCTGAATGTTGATTTTTAAGCCAACTTTTTTACTCTCCTCTTTCACTTTCACCAAAAGGCTCTTTAGTTCTTTGTTTTCTGCCATAAGGGTGGTGTCATTTTTCAGTTCAGTTCAGTTCAGTCGCTCAGTCGTGTCTGACTTTGCGACTCCATGAACCGCAGCGCGCCAGGCCTCCCTGTCCATCACCAACTCCCAGGGTTTACCCAAACTCGTGTCCATTGAGTCAGTGATGCCATCCAACCATCTCATCCTCTGTCATCCGCTTCTCCTCGTACACTCAATCTTTCCCAGCATCAGGGTCTTTTCAAATGAGTCATCTCTTCGCGTCAGGTGGCCAAACTATTGGAGTTTGAGCTTCAACATCAGTCCTTCCAATGAACACCCAGGACCAATCTCCTTTAGGATGGACTGGTTGGATCTCCTTACAGTTCCAGGGACTCCCAAGAGTCTTCTCTAACACCACAGTTGAAAAGCATCAATTCTTTGGCACTCAGCTTTCTTTATAGCCCAACTCTCACACTCATACATGACTACTGGAAGAACCATAGCCTTGACTGGATGGACCTTTGTTGGCAAAGTAATGCCTCTGCTTTTTAATATGCTGTCTAAGTTGGTCATAACTTTCCTTAAACATATTTTAATTTTATGGCTGCAGTTACCATCTGCAGTGATTTTGCAGCCCCCCAAAATAAAGTCAGCCACTGTTTCTATAATTTCCCCATCTACTTGGCATGAAATGATGGGACTGATCTTAGTTTTCTGAATGTTGAGCTTTAAGTCAACTTTTTCACTCTCCTCTTTCACTTTCATCAAGAGGCTCTTGAGTTCTTCTTAACTTTCTGCCATAAGGGTGGTGTCATCTGTCATCTGTCATCTGAGGTTATTGATATTTCCTCCCAGTAATCTTGATTCCAGCTTGTGGTTCATCCAGCCCAGCATTTCTCATGATGTACTCTGCATATAAGTTGAATAAGCAAGGTGACAATATACAGCCTTGACGTACTCCTTTCCCAATTTGGAACCAGTCTGTTGTTCCACGTCCTGTTCTAACTGTTGCTTCTTGACCTGCTGACAGGTTTCTCAGAAGACAAGTAAAGTGATTTGGTATTTCCATTTCTTTAAGAATTTTCCACAAGCTGTTGTGATCCACATAGTCAAAGATTTTAGTGTAGTCAATGACGCAGAAGTAGATGTTTTTCTGGAATTCTCTTGCTTTTTCTATGATCCAATGAATGTTGACAATTTGCTCTCTGGTTCCTCTGCCATTGCTAAATTCAGCTTGAACATCTGGAAGTTCTAAGTTCATGTACTGTTGAAGCCTGACTTGGAGAATTTTGAGCATTACTTTGCTAGGGTGTGAGATGAGTGCAATTGTGTGGTAGTTTGAACGTTTTTTGGCATTGCTTTTCTTTGGGATTGGAATGAAAACTGACCTTTTCCAGTCCTGTGGCCACTGCTGAGTTTTCCAAATTTGCTGACACATTGAGTGCAGTACTTTCACAACATCGTCTTTCAGGATTTGAAATAGCTCAGCTGTAATTCCATCACCTCCACTAGCTTTGTTCATAGTGATGCTTCCTAAGACCCACTTGACTTCACACTCCAGGATGTCTGGCTCTAGGTGAGTGATCACATCATCATGGTTATCTGGGTCATTGAGATCTTTTTTGTATAGTTCTGTGTATTTCTTGCCACCTCTTCTTAATATCTTCTGCTTCTGTTAGGTCCATAATGTTTCTGTCCTTTATTGAGCCCATCTTTGCATGAAATATTCCGTTGGTATCTCTAATTTTCTTGAAGAGATCTCTAGTCTTTCCCAGTCTATTGTTTTCCTCTATTTCTTTGCACTTATCACTTCCAAAGCAAATACATAGTTTCATTCACATGGCTTAAGAAAAACATTTCCATAAGAAAACTGCACTGGTTAGCTCAAGCTTTGAGAAAAATTAAGTTCAGGTGGAACCAGGTGTCATCATGGCAACAGAGGAATAAGAGAAAAGAAAGAAATGCCTGCCACTTGCAGTTCATTTCCTCATGCCGCTTGGGGACCCCTAGCCTTCCTGACTGTTAACCTTCTCAATAGTGTATCTTTTCTTTTATTATTTATTTTTGAAACTTACTTTACTAATTTTTGCTGCCCTGGGTCTTCATTGCCGCTCTTGGGCTTTCTCTCCTGCAGTGAGAAATGGGCGTCTCATTTTGGTGGTTGCTCTTGTTGCGGAGCTTGGGCTCTAGGTGCGAGGGCTTTGGTGGGTGTGACACTCAGGCTTAGTTGCTACTCAGCATGTGGAATCTTCCCAGATCAGGGATCAAACTCACGTCTCCTCCATTGACAGGTGGACTCTTAACCACTGGATCACCAGAAAAGTCCAGTTTGATCATTTTAAATGGAAACCTGTTGGTCATCCAGAAGTAAACTCATCGGAAAGTGAAAGTGTTAGTCGCTCAGCCGTATCCAAAACTTTGTGACCGCATGGACTGTGGCTGGCTGGGCTCCTCCATCCATGGACACCAGGCAAGAGTACTGGAGTGGGTTGCCATTCCCTTCTCCAGGGGAATCTCCCCAACTCAGGGGTCAAACCCAGGGCTCCCGCAGTGCAGGCAGAATCTTTACCATCTGAGCCACCAGGAAACCCCAAAATCAGGGCAGGTGGCCCCCAAACCCTTCCTTTCCCAGTGAATATCCCAACCCTTCGTTTGCAGGGAACAGAACCGGCTTGCTGAAGAAACCCGGGGCAGCAGCTCCTCACCTGCTCGCCACTCTCCCTCTCAGAGCATATTCTTGCTGAAATAAAATCTCACTTAACTTTCTTAACCTCCCTGCTTCCTTTCTGAGTTCCTTCATGATGAAGAAAGACCCTTACAATTCACCAGAAGCAGCTTCGGGCTTCCCCTGAGTCCCACAGACAGCAGAGGAGTGCTTTGCTCAGGATGGAATGGGGGTGGGGGTAGGCGGTCCTGGGAGTGTGGAAAGAGCAAGTGGGGCGGGGAGCCCTCCCTTCACAGCAAAGGTGTGGCGGCACCCAGAGTTATTGGGTCAAGACAGAGACCTTCCATTTTAATCACACCAAAGGTACTTCTCAAGCAGGGAGGCAGCCCATTTTGGTAAAAAAAGAAAAAAAAAAAAAACTATATGTGAAAAATCCCCCCCTCCCCCGCCATGCCAAACCCCTAAAACGCCAGAGGCCAACTCCAAGACACAAATTGCAACTCAGCAGTTGCAGAGGCAAAGTAGCAGCAGTAAAGACAAGTCAAACCTCTCTCTCTCAAGGCCTTCCTCGCCTCTCTCTGACACTGTCTGCCCTCTTCATCTCATGCTGTCTATTCAGCCCAGTGCAGTGACTTGCCCAGTTTGCTCTATTGGAGAACCCTGTTTAGTCGGCTTCATGGGACTTCCTTTCATTCCGGACATTTGCTCTGGATGAATCCCCCTTCTCTGGATGCTTTAGAAAGAACGGCTCACTAGTTGAACTTGGCCAAGTTCTCTGGAGCTACATTTGGAAGAAGGGACAGGGAATCTCTTCTTTAGACTTCCCCCTTTGTCCTCTCCTTAACTTAATTACCACGCCCACCGCATTTAGCTGTCTCTTGACTTTGGAAGAGAGAAAACCGTGATTTTAAGAAATGTTTGAGCTGAGACAGTGATGCGTCAGTGTCTGACCCTGGACAGTGACTTCCAACAGACAGCTGGGCATGGCTTTGGAGCAGCACCAGGGGCTGCTCTCCTTTGAAGACCCAGGAATAGATGTTTTCCTGGCCTCCCAACTCAGCATGTCTCCGAGAAGAAAACAACCCACGTTGTCAGCTGTGGGAAAACATTGCTGTGCCGTTTGTGTGATAAGGGGGTTAAACAGAGCCTGAAAGGGGGTGGAGCTTTGGGACTTTCTCCCTGTTGACGGTCCCACCAGGAGTTAGGAAGCCTGGGGCAGGGACACGGGGATGTGTGGGACAGCCTCTCAGATCAGAATCGGCCGACATGCTAGCTATCTGTGACGGCTGAGGCTGAGTCTAAATGGTCATCCGGGATAGGGAATTAGAAAAAGAACTGCAGAATAAACCCAAAGTAAGAAAAATGAAGATGAAGATAAAAGCAAAAAGTAATAAAAATATAAAACAAAGATGAAAGTAGAGACCGAAATTAACTGTATTTCAGTAACATTTTAAAAATATAGTTTTTAAAAAGTTGGTATTGCTAAAATAAGACCACAGGCCCCAAAAGGATTCACTTGTATTACATCAGGCTACCGAACCAGGGCTTAATACCTAACTTAGCTGAAGCTTCAGACTCCCCCAGAAATGCAGCCTTAACCTGTCAGTCAGATGCCTTCTGGTCAGCACCTTCTCCATCCCCCAAGGAAGGTGAGGTGGTGCGCCTGAAAGACCCCTTCTCCCCCCAAGAAAGACGATCTGAATCTGAAACAATTTTGTTTCCATGTTTATGACTTCCTTGTCCTGCCTTTGGGGTTTCCCAGGTGGCTCAGTGGTAAAGAATCCACCTGCCAATGCAGGAGACGTGGTTTCCACCCCTGGGTCAGGAAGATCCCCTGGAGAAGGAAATGGCGACTTACTCCAGTATTGTTGCCTGGAAAATCTCATGGACATGGGAGCCTGGCGGGCTACAGTCCATGAGTTTGCAAAAGAGCTGTACACGACTTAGCCAATGAGCACACACACACTCCCTCATATCCATCCGGTCTTTAGAAAATTTCTCTTTCTGTCACCCTTTGAAGCTTCTTGCCACACAATGCGTGGGATGCTGCCCGATGCCTGAATTGTTCAATAAAGTCAATTAGATCTTTAAAATGTACTCAGTGGAATTTTTGTTTTTTAACAGGATGCATACACACACGTGTGTGTGTGTGTGTGTGTGTCTATCTGTCTGTCTGTGTGTTGTACATTAGAAACGAGGAAATTGGAGAGACAAAATCTGGGATTGTTGTTACCTTTGGTGTGATGGAGGCTGGACCAGGAATGAATTCAGAAAGGAAATCTTAATCGGTGACCCATCAATCACATGTATTTTTATAGGCACCATATCCTGCCTGACACATGTTTTTTTTTAATACATGCATTGCAGAAAATTGAGGAAATACCAAAGTTATGAAGAAGAAAATGTAAAACTACCTTCCTCTCAGTCTTAATGGTATTTCTCTTTGGACCATTTTGGATGAAAGTGTTTCTAAAATGTCTTTTATTTTTCCTTTCTTTCTGAAAGAGAATACTTGAACTTGTTTTTGTGATTTCTGGTTGCTTTGTGGACAAAAATTCCTGCGTGATGCTCTCACACTGATGGCCCCGGGACCTCTGAGCCTGCTCCTGGAAGTGTCCCCAGGCTGCCGAGCTTGTGCAGTTAGTGCTAGAGTGTTCGTTATGGGATAAATCTCATTGCTGTGCTCTTCTTAAATGTCCCTTTAGCCTCTGGCTCCACAGCTAATAGTCATCCTTTTCTTTTCTCCCTAAATCTCTCTCATCTGTCCGCTTCTCTTGGCTGCGTGCCTTCTGCTGCCCATCCCATCTCTCCCTGCCCAGCTCTCTGCCCACAAGGTCAAGGTTGGGCACACCTGGCCACTCTGCCTGCCTCTCCCGCTCTGCCCATGCTTATCCTCAGCCTCTCGGGGTATTGTCCCCAAACCCCAAATTGTCCTCCAAGTATTCTCCTTTGTCTATGAACTCCTAGAACTGCACCAAGTATCGGCTCCCCGGGGAGACTTGTCCCTGCTCAAGAAGCAAGACCAGCTTGACTTTGGCAATCTGGGCACCTCCCTCTTGGTCCCCAAGCTGGCTCCAGCGCCAGGGTATTTCCCCCACCCACCTGCAGCATCAAAGCCCACACCCAGCTTGTTCATCTTGCCCTGGTGAACAGCATTCCCGAGCAGAGGAGAACCCCGCACTCTGTGCCGTGGTTAGTAGTCTGAGGTTGTCTCCCTGGTGATGAGGGACACCCCGACAGGGTCCTGGATACAGCGCCTGTTTGTTGTGTTTGAGCTGGGCCCCTGCAGGGTGGTAAGCTCTGGGGGCTCAGGCACTGGGTGGCCTCTACTCCCTCTGTGGTTTCTGACCCTAGTACTTCTGCTTGACAGGAAAATCATCACCGAACATCTGTTCTGGGGGTAAAATATCTGTAATATTCCACAAGATTTCCTGGGGATGACAGATGGCTTAGAAAATGTGCAACAAAGATATGAATATGGACCTCTACAGAGTTCTTCCTCTTTTCAAAATCTGAAGATGATAAACATTTTTGTCATTGGCAGTAAAATCTCAATGAGAAATGCTGGTTACCAGAACCCTCACTCTAAGCAGCTAGAGTTGCGTCTGAGTCTGCGACGCTATGGACTGTAGCCCGCCAGGCTCCTCTGTCCATGGGATTCCCCAGGCGAGAACACTGAAGTGGTTTGTTATGTCCTCCTCCAGGGGATCTTCCCGACCCAGGGTTTGAACCTGCATCTCTTATGTCTCCTCCATTGGCAGGCGGGTTCTTTATCACTAGCGCCACCTGGGAGGCCCACAGGAACCCTCAGCACGTCTAAATAGAGACGTCCGGAGCTGGGAAGTGTTCTGGGCTGGAGGCTCTGACCTGGGAATCCAAGCCAGAGCTAGTGTTCTGAGTCATTGTTTTTAGGAGTTTCTGGACATCTAAGCACTGAAATGACTGAACACTGGGATGGAGACTGCTAGTTCCCACAACCCAGCAGAACTGGTTTCCAGAATTACACCCTTTGCCCCACAGGTCGCTCCCCAGCAGAGCCCTAAGATTCTGGGGCATGGAGCGGGTCTTTTTTGATGAGGGGCCAGAGGGGAGACTGGCTTGCTTGCTTAGTCGCTCAGTCATACCCAACTCTTGTGACTTCATGGATTGTAGCCCTCTAAGCTGCTCTGTCCATGGAATTTTTCAGGCAAGACTACTGGAGCGGGTTGCCATTTCCTCCTCCAGGGGATCTTCCTGATCCAGGGATCGACCCTGTGTCTCCTGAACTGCAGGCAGATTCTTTATTACCTGCTGAGTCATTGGTGTGGCCAGGGAGGGTGGGCGTGGGGAGGAGGAGAGGCAGGGAACCTGGAACACGGACACCTCAATTTTGCCAGGCCCAGTCGTGATCGAGGTGGTGTCCTTGGGTGCTTTATGCTTGAGGGCAAGCACTCCTGGGGCAAGATGCGCTGGGCTCTCTGCAGGGAAATGCAGATTGAGGGCACATGGAAATCACACAGACCCTGAAATTACAGCAGTCAGAGAGTGATGGACGTGGTCCCCTCTCACTCCACATCTTCCTGCCTTAGAGAAATCGTTGCTGGAGACATCTGAAAGTGAACCTGAGCCCGAGACCCGCTTGCCTGATGGTGTAAGTGTAGAGTCAGACTGTTTGGGGAGAGAAGTCTTTGCCAAGTCAGTTTTGATTTCAGAACCTTTATGGGGGTCACCCAAGTTCATAGCCTCAGAGTTCTGGTTAGCTGAGGATACTCTGCTAAGACCTGCCAAACAGGGGAAAGGGAAGACAGCTTTACTCTTGGGGTTTGATCAGGGTCCTAGGGTTTTAGACATATTGTCCTATTTGTCAAGCTTACATGAGAGAAACAAGGGGAGTTCTATGTTTTGTTTAACATGGCGGCATTGGGCTTAGAAGGAACTCTTGAGAACAGCCTCCAGGGAACTGGTTTACAGAGCGACACCCCCCACCGCCCCCATGAATGTGAATTCTGTGTCCCAGTGAAGCAGGATGCCTGAGTGTGTCTGTAAGGGTGTTTCAGGATGAGATTGGCATTGGAAGTGGTGGACTCAGCAAAAGCAGATGCCCCCGCCGCCAACAACCTGGGTGGGCACCGTCCAATCCATGGACTGAGCAGGAGGAGAAGGTGAGGAGGGAGTGTTGCCCTGGCTGCCGTCCCCCCTTCCTGCTGCTGTGAGCAGGCATCTGTCTTCGGCCCTGGGACTGAGAGTTACAGCATCAGCTCCCCTGGTCTTTACAGCTGGCTTTCCGGGTCTCTGGCTTATAGATCGTGGGATTTCTCAGCCCTCACAATTGTGTAAGCCAGTTTCCTTTCACGTATATGTATATGAACATCGTGCGTTGGATCTGTTTTCTCTGGGGAACCCGGATGGGCACACCTTCTCTCTGTGAAATTGGAACAGATCAGAACCCCATGGGACCTTCCTGGGGCAGACCCCTCCCCCTGTCCTCTGCTGTAGCTCCTCCCTGAAGCACAGATCATGGTATTTCATGCTTATTTCCTGAGTTTTTCAGATGCTACCTCCAAAGGGAAGAAATTAACTGCTTGAGGATCTGAGCACTGTAACCCCCAGGTCTACTGGAGCCTAAGGATTGCTCAGGCCTGCCCCTGCGACACTGCCATGCTGCTTTCCCATCAGCCAGTCAGAAATGATACAGGAACTGATCACAAACCCTGCCATCCTTCCCACCCCTGTCTTTGCAGAACTCCTTCAGGGAGTTGATGGGTTTTGGGGGCAGGAGACATGCATTCTCCTGGCATGATTCTGGGGTTTGCAATAAACCTTTCTTGGCTCCAAACTCTGACATTTAGGTTTGTTTGGCCTCACTGTGTGTAGGGCACACATACTTGCATTGGGTAGAAAAACCAGCTGGAGAAACCTCAGCTCAGTTAGGTGGCCAGGTTCTAATGTGACCACCCATCTGTGTCTCTTAGTTGAGTTACAGGAGGACCAGGGATCAGTTAGATTTCCTCCTAAATCTGTTTTTTCTCTTTGAACGAGATACTGTGATTACCTAATTTGATGACATCATGTATTCTGATGAACTAGAAAGGTAAAAATGCATTTTCAATACCCAATCCAATTAAAGTAAGTCAAATCAGCAGTCCCCTACATTTGGGCACCAGTGACTGGTTTCATGGAAGACAATATTGCCACTGGCCTGGGTGGGGTTATAGTTTTGGTTTTGCCTGCCCAATGCTCACCTCCAGCTGTTCATCCCAGTTTCTAACAGGCTACAGTCTGTGGCCTGGGGGTTGGGGACCCCTGAATTAAATGCTTTCTCAATATTCAATAGAGTGAGTCACTAAAAATGTCATGTAAATGTGGACAAGTCAAATATTAAAGAAAAAAAGTATGGTAAAAATCTGGAATTTTGGATCCAGGTTGTTTCAAAGTGTTTTGAGTTTTGGTTCTACTTTTAAGATACTCAAATTGCAAATGATCAACAACGCATTGGGAACGTGGCTTACACCAGAAAAAGCCGAAGAGCTCCTAACAGGAGACATATTCTCAGAGAAAAGACGTTCTTCCTTCATTGAAGAAATAAAAATACATTCTTTTTTGTTTTAGGTTAAATGAAAATAATAGTCTTTGATGAGTGGGACTTCTTAGATAACGGGGCTTCTACTGAGCACCTCTTACAACGTGGATAGAGTGGTCCCTGACTCTTCCCCTCCCAAGTCGCCCCTCCCAGTTTACATGGCCACCCCAATCTGCATGGCCCACCTAGTTCTTTTCCTCAAGAGTGCTGGGGCTTTTGGGAATCACCACACCCAGAACACGCCCCGAGGCCCCTGGGCAGCCCAACCCACCTCAGGGCACAGGGAGGCAAGCCACAAGGGGCCCTGTGCATAAGCGTGCTGGCCTAATATGAGCTCTTCCTTCCAAACTGCCACCTTCTTACCTGACTTCTTGCCTGTTTGCTTACACAACTGGCGTTGCGTTCCAGGCACACAGAAGGAACGCAGACTTTAGAATGTTAATAGTATTGCCTTCTCTGTGTTTTTTTTTTTTTTTAATTCCAACATTTCTTTCAGTTTACAGAGGTGGGATTCTACCCAGAGGTCAGCAAACTTTTCCCGTAAAGGGCTGCTGTGCTGTGCTTAATCACTCAGTCATGTCTGACTCTTTGCAACCTCATGAACCGTTTCCCACCAGGCTCCTCTGTCTAGGGGGATTCTCCAGGCAAGAATACTGGAGTGGGTTGCCATGCCCTCCTCCAGGGGATCTTTCCAACCCAGGGATTGAACCCAGGTACCCGCATTGCAGATGGATTCTTCACCACCTGAGCCACCAGGGAAGCCCACGAATACTGATGTGGGCAACCTATCCCTTCTCCAGGGGATCTTCCGGACCCAGGAATTGAATTGGGGTCTCCTACATTGCAGGTGGATTCTTTACCAGCTGAGCTATCAGGTAAGCCCCATAAAGGGCTAGATAGAAATATTTTAAGGTTTGTGCATCAAAGAATCTTTGCAGCAGCCACTCACTCTGCTGCAGTGGCTGCAAAGTTGCCTTAGACAATGTAGAAGTCAATGGATGTGGCTGTGTGTCAATAAAACTTTATTTAAAAACAGGCAGCATGCTGGATTTGGTTTATGGACTGAAACTTGTGTCAACAGCAAGAGTTCTTAACTGAGTGAGGGATTGGTTAAAGCCTGTGAAAGTATATGCAAATTTTGGGTATGCAGTTTTCTGGGCAGAGGAACCATAGTTTCCTTCGGATGTCAAACGCATTTTGAACATTAACTTTAAGAAACATTGTTACAGAGAAGTGGCCTCTTCTGGGTCCCCATAGCATTTCATTTTAAAAATTTTTAATTTAAAAAATTTAAAAAAATTTAATCTTTTATTTTGAAATAACTAGATTCACGGGAATTTACAAAGGTAATCCAGAGAGATTCTGGGTCCCCTTCACCTGGTGTTCCCCAATGGTTCCATCTCACATAATTATAGAAAATATCAAAACCGGGAAACTGACATTGGTGCTCTATGTGAATATAGACCCATGTCGCTTTATCACACATGTAGACTTACGTAACCACTACCGTAATCAACTACTGATCTGTTTTCTATCTCTGTAGTTTTTCCTTTCATGAGTGACCTTTGGAGACTGGCCTTCATCACTCAGCCTAGCACGCTTGAGATCCATTCAAGTTGTGTGTGTCTTGTTGATTTGTTCCTTTTTCTTGCTGAGGAGTGTTCCTTGGTATGAGGGACATTTTGATTATTTCCAGATTTTAATTAGAGACAAAAACTGCCACGAGCAATTGTGTATGGCATTTTGTGTGGATGTATGTTTTCCTTTCTCTGGGATAAATACCCAGGAGGGCAATTGCTGAGTGATATTGTAAGTACAAGTTTAGTTTTTAAAGAAACCATCAAACTATTTCCCAGTTAATCATTTATTTTTTAAACCAGCATGAGCATGCCACAGATCAGCACATGAAAAAGTAAAAATGCAAGAATTGCAGAAAAAGTAAAATCCTTCTAGTCGTTCCTATGTACTGCCAGCCCCATTCCTCCCCTAGATCATTAATTAGATGCATGTCTTATTATTTCTACATCCATATTCCAAAACTCACCTTAGCCCTTCACCATGAAGGTCTTTATATGGAGTGGCTATATATCATTTTCACTCTTTTTCAACTGATGATTTGATATACCATAGTTTATTTAAGCATTCCTCACACACAAGGATTTTGGTTATTTTCAATTTTCGCTCTCATCAACAAATGATGCAATGAATACCTCTGAGATGAATCTGTATACACTTCAGTGTTTCACAAAAATAGATATCTAGTGGTGAAATTGTTGAATCCAGATGTGCACATTTCTAATATGTGCACGGACATTGCCAAACTACTTTCTAAAGACGAAACCAATCAACTCATGCATGCCAGCAACGCACGAAAGTTCTTTCATATCCTCATCCATACTTGATATTTTCAATTTCATTTTTTATTAATTTTATTAATTAATCTGAAGAGTGAAAAATATTTCATTATTATTTCCCTAACAGTGAGGATATACACCTTTATATATATAAAAAACCTAACCATTTTTTAAAACTATTTCTATAAATAACTTTGTATTCTCGAACCATTTTTTTCCTATGGTCTGTCTAAAGGATTATCATTTCTTTATTGACTTTTAGTAGCTTTTGATTTATTTTGAATATTAGCCCTTTAATATTTTATATGTAGCACATATTTCCCCAAATCTGTCACTCATCCATTAAATTTACCTTTGGGGTTTGTTAAACAGCTAGCCTCATTTAATTTAGCCTTGTTTTGTGTAGTCACATCAATCAGTCACTCACTTTATGTCTCTTGGATTATGCGTTTGCCTAAGAAAGTGAAATCGCTCAGTCGTGTCCAACTCTTTGCAACCCCATGGGCTGTAGCTTACCAGGCTCCTCTGTCCATGGGACTTTCCAGGCAATAGTCCTGGAGTGGATTGCCATTTCCTTCTCCAGGGGATCTTCCCAACACAGGGATCGAACCCGGGTCTCCCGCATTGTAGACAGACGCTTTGCCTAAGAAGTCCTCCTTATTTCAAATTGTGGAAACATACTCACATTTTTCCTCATGTTGTTGTTCTGCTAACTGTTGGAGCTGATGCTAGATGCTCCAGCCAGCACATTAAGTCTAGAACCTTGGGTCAGAGCACTGATATCAGTAAATCTTACCTGACTCATTATTATGTTTCATCCTCCTGGGCCTTGTATCTTTACAACTCATTCCTAAACTTGTAGCCAGATTTCTGCTGGTTTAAATGATAAAATCTTGACATTCTTTTTATGTGTAAGCTATTTCTTTCCTAGGCAGACTTTTTGTTTGTCCCTTGAGATATTCTAGAACCTACTCTGGAAATATCTGGTCCAGAGGAGTACTGGCATCCCCTCTTAAGGTACCTATGTAAGATGAGGTCATTGGGAGTGTTCAAGCAAGTGAAGATTGCAGGAGCTCGTCCTAGAGGCAGATTTTCATACAGCAGTACAACAGACTCCATTTGGTTATAGATCAAAGTTAATAGTGTCCAAACAGAAGTAAGGTTGACATGTATAGGCTTTGTGGTGAGAGCAGAAATCTCTGATTCTTCCCTTGTTATTGTCAAAGCAAACTAGAGCAGCTCTCTCTTCTTAATTTAGTGATGTGTCTAGTTTCTTGACTTCAATGTAAATCATCTTTTCTTTGTTTTTTCCTGACCTGCAATAATAAAACAAAAAGGGAGAGAGGAGAAAGAGATTATGAAGAGCTGAAAATCAAGATAAAGTGGATAATAGAAAAATGGAGCAACAAATGAGTATAAGCTTTGTCCAGGATCAGTCTTGCCAAGTGTTCCTTATGGTGATGCTCAAAAAGGAAACGGACAGAGCATCGTGAGCAGCTAATGTGGACGGAGCCTTTCCTAAAATGCTCTCCTAGGAGTGGGACTGGCCCACGTTCTTATTCAAGGTGCTTCACTCCTCTCCGTAACAGAGAACATGGTAAACATCCAAATTTAATTTTCTATCACTTAGATGAATGCAAAATATAGACACTGTTATCATCTGTTCTGCAAATAGGACTTGAGAAACAATTTTTACCGAAGATTATTGACTTTTCAGTAAAAGCAAGGAGCAAATAAAAATTAATTCAAAAAATTTTCAAAATGCAACTCTTCTCAGTCATCTTGTTTTTGTGAATATTAGGATCTTGCTGACACTGATGTGAAAATGCTGCTTTCTTCACTGCTCTTCCCAGCCACACCCTCTTGGCATGTTTGTGTTTATAATACTGAAATCCAGCTTGGGGCTGCTCCTGGGTCCCCCAGCTCCTCATAGAATGCCCCCCACCTGGAGGGGCTTAGTCTTGCCTCAGTCTCTGGATCCATCTGAGGTACAGAGAGGAGCAGAAGCTCGCCTGAATCCAGGTGGTTCTGGAGTCCTCTCAGACTCCAGATGCAGGGGCCCAAGCTCAAGAGCCAAGCTCCAAGGGCCTCCTTGTCAACAGTGGCAACAACAAAAATGATAGTTGCATCAGCAACAGAAGCAACAGCAGGAACAACAGCAGCAACAGAAACAATAGCAGCAGTAACAGCAACAACAGTAACAGTGGCAGCAACAGCAGCAACAACAGCAACAGATACAGCAACAACAGCAACAGCAGAAGCAGCAACAGCAGCAGCAACAGATGCAACAACAGCAACAGCAGCAGCAACAACAGCAACAGCAGCAGCAGTAACAGTGGCAGCAGCAACAACAGCAACAGATACAGCAACAACAGCAACAGCAGAAGCAGCAACAGCAGCAGCAACAGATGCAACAACAACAGCAACAGCAGCAGCAACAACAGCAACAGCAGCAGCAGTAACAACAATAGCAGCAACAACAGCAACAGCAACAGATGCAACAACAGCAAGAGCAGCAGCAACAACAGCAAGAGCAGCAGCAACAACAGCAAGAGCAGCAGCAACAACAGCAAGAGCAGCAGCAGCAGCAGCAACAGCAACAACAGTAACAGTGGCAGCAGCAACAACAGCAACAGATGCAGCAACAACAGCGACAGAAGCAGCAATAACAGCAACAGCAGCAGCAGTAAACACAACAATAGCAGCAACAACAGCAACAGCAATAGCAGTAACAGCAACAACAGCAACAGCAGCAACAATAACAGCAACAGCAGCAGCAACAGCAACAGATGCAGCAACAGCAGCAGCAACAACAGCAACAACAGTAACAGTGGCAGCAGCAACAACAGCAACAGAAGCAGCAACAACAGCAACAGATACAGCGATAACAGCAACAGCAGCAGCAGTAACAGCAACAACAGTAACAGTGGCAGCAGCAACAACAGCAACAACAGAAGCAGCAACAACAGCAACAGCAGCAGTAATAACAGCAACAGCAACAACAACAGATGCAACAACAACAGCAGCAGCAGTAACAGCAACAACAGTAACAGTGGCAGCAGCAACAACAGCAACAGCAGCAGTAATAGTAACAGCAGCAGCAACAAAAGCAACAGCAGCAGTAACAGCAGCAGAAATACAACAGCAACCACGGCAGCAGCAGAAACTATTGTTGCTGCAACAGCAGCAGTAACAGCAGCAGAAATACAACAGCAACCACGGCAGCAGCAGAAACTATTGTTGCTGCAACAGCAGCAGCAGCAAAGCAGCAGCAACAGCCAAGGCAGCAGCAGGCGCAGCCAGGGCGCTGGTTGCAAGGGCCGCCCTGCACAGGGCACCTTGCACGCCTCATCCCTCTCGTGAACTCAGCCCTCTGGGGTGAGGTGTGTCCATGAACCCCGGCCTTGGGCTGCCAGGATTGAAACCTTGGCTTGTTACTTACTGACTTTGGGCAAATTTCTCTTTTTTATTCTGTCGTCAAATGGGGTTAATGACACTACCTACTGCCTACGGTTGTTGCAAGGATTAAATGAGGTGATACAGGAGAAGGGCTTGCAAAGCACTAGATGAAAGCTCTCAGGACATGTAAGCTATTGCAGCTCAATTTTACAGGAAAGGAAACGGGCTAAAAGGGTGAAATAGGTGAATGGTAGTAAGTCAGAGGCTCTCTGCACCTACAATGGGCTCAGGGATTGAATAACTTGAGTGGTGGTGGGGTTCCTGTCCTCCCTGGTCTTGCCCGTGCTCACTCAGCGCCTGGGACACTCTGCCTGGGTGGGCGAGAAGCATGCCTGACCCCAGGTGCCAACTACAGCTGCCCCCTCTCCTGGGTGCCTGCCTCCGCCAGCTGGCCCCTCCTCATCTTTCTCTGCATGGGAGCCTCCACCCCATTCGGCTTCGGCCTCCATCTTCTCACATGGCCCTCCTGTCATGCTCTGAGCCCTACTCATCTCTCTTCTGTCTTTGGAAGGTGAACTGGGTTACACAAGACAGAGGATAGAGAAGTGCAGATCTTCATAGATGTATTTGCAGATGGCATAGTTAACAAGAATATAAAATCACAGCAGGAATAACATTGCAAAATATCTCTTTAGCTTACTTTGAACCAGTCTGATAAAAATGGAGAATTCTTTCAAGTACAGGCATATGGGTGTATCACTGAGCTGCACTTCCCTGTCTCAAAACCATTCAGCTTATATTTAAAAATTTGATTTCCAATAAGCCATCTGGGTACCTATTTTATTGTTTTGTGAAACAGCTGTGAAAACTTCTATGAATAGTCTTGGTGGTTATTGAACATGTACTAATAGCCGGGCACTTTACATGCATTATTCGCCCACCAGGCTCCTCTGTCCACGTGATTTCCCAGGCAAGAATACTGGAGTGGGTTGCCATTTCCTTCTCCAGGGGATCTTCCCAACCCAGGGATCAAACCCACATCTCCTATGTTGCACGTGGATATTTTTACCTGCTGAGCCATCAGGGAAGTACCATTTAATCATTACAAAAATTCAATGAATAGGAAATCTTGTTCCACTGACAGATGAAAAACTGAGCCCTACTGGAGAGAAGATAACATGGTAGGAAATACGAGGACCCATAGCCCAGAAGGACCCTATGAAGCCTTTCCAGAATAGACACCCGCCATGACCTCTACTTGCCTTTGTCTGTACAAAAACTTTAGTCAAAGAATAAATTTAATCAGAGAAGTAAGAAAATGCAGAAAAAAAAGAAAAACAGCCAAGCAAGACAAAATAATACTTTAACCATTAAATAAAGTCAAGGGCTATAGATAATATTCTGAGCCATGTCCTTTGAGCTGTTCTGCAGATACTGAAACTCCACCAGATGGAAGAAACTACCTATGCTGCCATAAACTCTAGACCCCAGACTGGTTGGAACCAGAAGCTTGATGAGGCTGACTCCCAAGTACCTCACCACCAACCACTCAGAATGTCCATGAGATGGTCACACACCCCATAACCCTCTTCCCTCACCTTGTTTTATAAACCTTTCCTTGAAAATCTTCAGGAAGGTTGGGTCTTTTAAGCACTAGCTGCCCTGGACTCTTTGCTTGGCACCTGCAAAAAAAAGCTATTCTTGTCTACTTTACCCCAAAACTCTGTCTCTGAGATTCAGTTCAGAGTCAGTGCACAGAGGCTGGGCACTGGCATCACCCGGGCCTGTTCCTCACCATCACGTGTTGCTGCCTTGGCGACACTGGAACTGGAAGGGGAAAACCTAGGGGCGCCCCACACAGGGGTGCTGTAGCAGGAGCTCCGCATTTATTTCACAAATACTTGGTGAGTGCCTGCTCTCTGTGTGCAGGGCCTATGCTTAGCTCTAGACATGACCATAACCGATGTAGAATTTCTGTCCTCCAGAGAGGCTCTCATGTGCTCGGGAAGATGCAGTGGACAAGGGCTGTGGGGGTTGGTTGATCAAGATCAAGGCTCTCAAACTCAAAGGTCCACACTCACCAGACGGAAACCAGAAGTGTCCTAGGCACCAAGCGTAGGGAGGGCAGGCCCGTGGCTGGCTCCCCAGGTGCGCCCTTCAAAGAGCGGAGCTGTCACCACCCAGCTCCTCCAGACTGTCAACAGGAGGAAACTGCCTGCTCAGTGTTTCCCAACTCTGATTTAAAAAAGTAAAGCAGATTCTGGAAATTCACTTTATGTGGAATTTCCCACTTACAAAAATTATGTGGGCCAGGCAAGGCTCTTGAGACCCCAGTGTCCCATCAACTGCTAGAGTATGACCTCTGGCTGAATTCGAAGCCTCTTCCAAGTTCTAGGAAAAGCCTCAGACCACTGTGACTCCTCTGCTGTGACCTTTGCCCAAGTACTGAATCTGTGAAATGTGAAGGGTTTGTAGCATGGGTACAATTCAGCTCAATTCATGGCATCAGTGGGCTGAAAATGGACTATGGATAAAACAAACAGTTATAGCTAAACATGTTACATAAACAGATTCGTGGGGGAGTGTGTCATATATGTTTCTCTGAATGTAGATCTTTTAAAAATTGTTTTATCTATTTATTTGTGATTGCACTGGGTCTTTGTTGCTGTGCTTGGGCTTTCTCTGCTTGCGGCCGGCGCCGGCAGCTCTCGGGCTGCGGTACGCGGGGCTTCTCACTGAGGGGGCTTCTCTCGCTGTGGAGCAGGGGCTCTAGGCCCATGGGCTTCAGCAGCTGCTCCGTGCAGGCTTCGGCGGGTGCGGTTTCCTGGCTCTCGGGCATGGGGGCTCCATAGTTGTGGCTCACTGGCCCTAGAGTGCGCATCTTCAGTAGTTGCGGCCCACAGGCTTAGTTGCTCTGTGGCAAGTGGAATCCTCCTGGACTAGGGATCGAATTTGTGTCCCTTGCATTGGCAGGCGGATTCTTATCCACTGTACCAACCAAAAGGGAAGTCTCTATTTTTGATTTTTTAAGGTTACTTTAAAAATAGAATTGTATGTGTTCAGAAAGTGCAAAAAGTATGCACTGAAGAGTCTCCCTTCCACTTATATCCCATAGCCATCTAATTCCATAGATGATCAATGTCACGCATGTGCTTCCAGAGATAAAGTAAATTGCATGTATAATTTATATATATGTTTCATATAGATTTAAGTTTCACATACATGTATTTTGCTCTTTGTACACAAATGATTATATACCTTTCTATGTTTTGTTTTTTTTTCCCCATTAATAATACATCTGGGAAAATTTCCTTATCAGTGTATATATGTCAAGGTGCCTCGTTCTTTTTAATAACCATGGAGTATTTTACTGAATGGCAGACCATAATTTACCTAAACTGGTCTCCCAATCGATCGACGTTTATGTTGTACTCACTCTTTGGATACATAAAAATTGCTTTAATGAATAATCCTGTGCAAACACCATTTTACACACATAAATTTCTACAAGTATGGAACTGCTGTATACAAAAGTAAACATATATACAATTTTGATACTATTGTCATACTGCCCATCAGAAAGGTTTTAAGGACACTGCCTGACTCTCTACATCTTTTACCAACACAGTACAGTTGATCCTTGGACACACAAGTTTGAACTGCATGTGTCCACTTACATGTGGATTTTTTTCTATAAAAAAGTTGAAAAATTTTTGGCAATTTGTGACAATTTGGAAAACTTTCAGATGAAACTTGTAGCCTAGAAATTTTGAAAAAACTAAGAAAAAGTTAAGTACATCATGAATGCATAAAGTGTATGCAGGCATTAGTCTGGACTTCCCTGGTGGCTCAGTAGTAAAGAATCCACCTACAGGGCAGGAGGCGCTGAGTTTGATCCCTAGGTCGGGAAGATGCCCTGGAGGAGGGCATGGCAACCCACTCCAGTATTCCTGCCTGGAGAATCCCAGGGACAGAGGAGCCTGGAGAGATACAGTCCATAGGGTTGCAAGGAGTCAGACATGACTGAGGCAACTGAGCATGCATGCATGCACAGACTTTAGTCTATCCCTACAAAGGCATAAGGTGAGTGATATTTAATACAAAATTAATAATGTATTCATTTTCTTATTGTTTTATAATTTTGCTTTCAAAGAATTACATTATCTTACATTACGCCTCTCTCGATCATACTGGATAACCTGCCTATCATCACAGGTAAGTGTTTTTTTTTTTTTAATGTAACAAATGTTTCCAATACTGTATTATGAATATGACCGTAATACCGTATGGCACAAAAATTTCATATCCATGCATTCATTCATGTATAGGCTAGGCTGCTGTGAGCAGCGGAGGGCAATAGCATCAGTCAATTACAGTAGGCAGCCAGAAAGCAACCACATAGATACTGCTTCGGTGTCAGTGTGTGAATCACTACATGGTGGCCGAGATTCAGTCGTGTCTGACTCGCAACCCTGCCAGGCTCCTCCGTCTATAGGAGTTCCCCGGCAAGAATACTGGAGTGAGTTGCCACTTCCTGCTCCGGGGATCTTCCCGACCCAGGGATCACACCTGTGTCTCCTGCATTGGCAGGTGGATTTTTTTTTTTTTTTTTTTTTACCACTGAGCCACCTGCAAGCCCATGAATCACTATATCTGTAAATAAATGTGGATTTCTTTTTTACATTATCGTTTCATTTTTGATGTCACTTGTTAATCACGTACAATCTAGTGTGTTCTTAATTTTATTTCTTTAGTTTTGGCTGTGCTGGGTCTTCCCTGCTGCGTGGGCTTGCTCTAGCTTTGGCGAGCAGGGGCTACTCTTCACTGTGGCGCGGGCTTCTCACTGCGGTGACTTCTCTCGTTGGGGATCACGGGCTCTGGGGAGGGCAGGCTTCAGTATCTGTGGCACGTGGGCTCAGGAGTCATGGCCCCCAGGCTCTAGAGCACAGGCTCAATGGTTGTGGCGCCTGAGCTTGGTGGCCTGTGGCCTGTGGGATCTTCCCAGCTCAGCGGTTGAACCCACGTTTCCTGCATCGGCAGGCCAATTCTTTACCCCTGAGCCATCAGAGAAGTCCTACAGTGTTTTGTATCATATAGGAAAATGTTCATGTAGGTGCTGACAGATGATCTGTCTTATAAACAGATGATGAAAATTTATAAATTACAGAATTGATAAACAAGGAGTGTGCGTGCTAAGTTGCTTCAGTTGTATCTGACTCTGTGCGACGCTATGGACTGCAGCCTGCCAGGCTCCTCTGGCCATGGGATTCTCCAGGCAAGCATATCGGAGTGGGCTGCCATGCCCTCCTCTGGGGATCTTCCAGGCCCAGGGATCGAACCTGCACCTCTCATGTCTCCTGCATTGCCAGGCATGTTCTTTACCTCTAATGCCACCCGAGAAGCCTGAAAAACAGGCATAGTACCGTAAACGTATTTTATTTTCCTTATGATTTCCTTAATAACATTTTCTTTTCTATAGATTACTGTAGGAACACAGTATATGATACATACCACATACGAGGTATGTCTGAACTTCCCTATGTGACTCATAAGCTTCTGATTATTAGCGGTTGGGGCTTCCCTTGTAGCTCAGTCGGTAAAAGATCAGCCTTCAGTGCAGGAAACCTGGGTTCGATTCCTGGGTCGGGAAGATCCTCTGGAGAAGGAAATGGCAACCCACTCCAGTATTCTTGCCCGGAAAATCTCATGGACAGAGGAGCCTGGTGGGCTGCAGTCCATGGGGTCGCAAAGAGTCGGGCACGACTGGGTGACTAACACTTACTTACTTACTTACTTATTAGCAGTTAAGTTTTGGGGGAATTGAAAGTACATGGATTTTGATTGCATAGGAGGGTGACACCCCTCACTCCTGTGCCGTTCAAGGGTCCACTGGATGTTTTCAAGCAGTTTGATCTTTGACAATCCCAGGGAATAATAGTACAGGGTAACTTGCAATTCTCTTACTATGAAGGAGATTGGGCATATTAGTATATTTTAAAGCTGTTTTTTTTCTTCTTTTCACTAAATTATGTATTCAAGTCCTTTGTCCATTTTTTCCTGCTGAGTGATTTTTCTTATGAATTTGTTTGTACTCTTTATACATTAGGAAAATTAGCCCTTTTTGGAGGAGTAAACATTTTCTCTAAGTTTGTTTATCCTTTTTTAGCTTATGGAAGTTTTTCAACACAATTTTAAATTTTTTTGAAGGTGAACTTTTTTTCCTAATGGGTTCTGGATATTTTTGGTCAAATTTTAAAAGTCTTCCTCACTGTGAAAGGGTAAAGGTCTTCCCTATAATATCTTCATTCTCTTTTACTGTTTCTTTGTTGGTACATTTTAATCTTTGATTTCATTTGAACTGATCTCCATATACAGTGTGAGGGATAGATTCAACCTCATCTTTCTTTCCAGCTGGTCACAGAGTTTTCCCCAAACATGTATGGAATAGTTCATGAAGAAATCTCAGCTCCCTACCTCTTCATGTTCTCAGCCTCTTCAATGGTCTCAGGCAAAGTCTTCCCTTTGGTTTCTGGGAGCAACAACACCAGTCCTCCAGCAATCAGGCCAACCGCAGCTGAAAACCAAACAGGAAAGATCACATTCAGGGCTGACGCATGCCACTTCTGAAATTAGAGCTCCCCTTGTTTCTTAAACAATTTTTTTGATGATTTCCTATATACTTACAGATTCCTTTGCCATCTCAGACTGCCCTGCTCCCCATCATAAATATTTTGCCCGTTCCAAACTCCGCTGAATTACAACTCCTTATAGGGAAATGAAATAGTTCACATTTTGAGTCAAAGTTATTCTAGGCTAGAGGACATTGCCGTGATATTAAGAGACTTTAAAGTTAGAAAATAACTCTGAAAAAAAAATGCTAAGAAAAGAAAAAATATATCCCTGCCAATATAAAGCACTTAGTAAGGAAAATGAGTTAGAAATTTGGATTGTTACCAGCAAATAAAAGTAATGAGTCGCATAT
>SJYF01000247.1:3042768-3064535 GCA_006410515.1 Procapra przewalskii | reverse complement strand
TTTTATTTTATTTTTATTTATTGTTGCTTTTTATTTTTTATTTTACTGAAGTATAGTTGATCTACAACATTGTGTTAATTTTAGGCATACAGCAAAGTGATTCATATATACATTTTTTTAATATATATAGCTTTTAAATGTATACATTTATATATAGCCTTTTTATGTATATATAGTATCTTTATGTATATATGCATGTATTTTTTAATGTATATCTATATATAGACTTTAAATATAGATGTATATATGTGTGTATATACATAAAAGACCATATATATCTATACGTATATATATACTTAAATATACATAAAAAGCATATATACTCTCAAATACATATATATACATAAAAATATGTATACATGCGTACACACACACACACACACACACACACACACACACGTGCTGTGCTGTGCTGAGTCACTCAGTTGTGTCCAACTCTTTGTGACCCCATGGACTATAGCCCAGCAGGCTCTTCTGTCCACGGGATTCTCCAGGCAAGAATCCTGGAGTGGGTGGCCATAGCTTCCTCCAGGGGATCTTCCCAAACCAGGGGTTGAACCCAGGTCTCCTGCATTGCAGGCAGATTCTTTACGATCTGAGCCACTAGGGAAGCCCATGAATACTGGCGTGGGTAGCCTATCCCTTCTCCAGGGGTTCTTCCTGACCCAGGAATCGAACCAGGGTACAACTTTATGTATTTTCTATCATAGAACGCAAGAAGTAGGATGTGGGTTTTTTACTATTTGGGGGTTTCAAAAAAATGCCTGCTGGACTCCATTTTCTGCAGCCTTAAAACTGAAATAGAAATACAGGGCACCGGCTGTAGCTCTGGGCACAAGGGCGCTGACACCCCAAGCGCTGGTCTTAGAGCCCTGAGAAGTTCTATGATCTCCCGACACTCCAGGCCCCTCTGCAGAATGTGGGATGGTGTCTCCACCTCAAATGCTCATTATGAGGCTGAAATGAGTTCATATTTGTTAGGTGCTTAGAAAAGTGCCTGGCCCACGGCATGAACTTTTCCAGTGTATGCGTGCGTTGGTTTTCAAGCTTCTAGATGACCATTTCTGGTTATTACTACTGCTACTGCTAAGTCGCTTCAGTCGTGTCCGACTCTGTGCGACCCCGTAGATGGTAGCCCACCAGGCTCCCCCGTCCCCGGCATTCTCCAGGCAAGAGCACTGGAGTGGGCTGCCATTTCTGGCTATTACTAGAGCATGATTTGCACACCATTGTTGTGTGAAAAGAGAAAGAAAAAGTGTGAAACTGCTCGCTTTGCTTCCTGCTGGCAGAGAAGGAGACTACCAGCGGCGTAGAATCGGGAACTGTCTCCCCCAGGTGGTTCTAGTGGTAAAGAACCTGCCTGCCGATGTAGGAGACACAAGATGCGGGTTCGATCCCTGGGTCAGGAAGATGCCCTGGAGAAAGGAAAGGCTACCCACTCCAGTAGTCTCACCTGGAGAACGCCCTGGACAGAGCAGCCTGGCGGGCTGCATGTAGTTCACGGGGTCACAGTGAATTAGACACGACTGAGCCATTAACACTTTGCTTACTTCAAATTTGAAATGCAGTTAAAATTCTTTATCTTTTTGAGGGACAGGCAGGGCCTAAAGGGGGGTCTAGGTCTGGGGAGTTCCTCTGCGTCTGGACTTTGCATATTTTTGTTGTTGTTAAGTGGTACTAAGAGAAACAAAATAGATACTGCTGCTGGTGCTAAGTGGCTTCAGTTGTGTCCGACCCTGTGCGACCCCAGAGATGGCAGCCCACCAGGCTCCGCCATCCCTGGGATTCTCCAGGCAAGAACACTGGAGTGGGTTGCCATTTCCTTCTCCAGTGCAGAAAAGTGAAAAGTGAAAGAGATACTAAGGAGTATCTAGTTTCTACCCAGAAATATCCCACAGATATTTCCAACTCATTGCCAACCTAGGGGGGTGGCCGAGGTTGGAGTATAAGGAAGAGACCAGAAGGTGCTCCCCAAATGGAAAGGGGGTCCTGGGGTCAGGCCCTCGGCCAGTGCTGGGGGAGGAAGGAGTCTGGGCCCGGGGCTCCCAGACACTCTGCCTACCTCGGGATAGAGACCTCATGTTCTATCAACCTGGCCATCTTGTTGTTAAGTTGGAACATGGAAACATTTGTCAGGTCTCTTTCGAGGGTGAGTTCTCTCAGTGCTTTTTGCTGATAGATCTACAGCAGCGGAAACGCCTGCCCTCACAAGTCCCTCGAGCAGAAGGAATGAGCAGAGATGCTTGGATGTGACAACATGCAGGACTAGGGGAAAGCCATTTGCTGTCCCCCGCTGTCGTCTGAGGCGGTATTTTCCTTCCTCTCCCAGACTGAGCCTTGTATGCCCGTGGGGAAAGCACTCCATTTCTGTCAAATTAAAACAAAGACTCAGAAGGAGTCTTAAAGAAGACAGGAGTGGGTACATGGAGACCCCAGGGCCGACTCTTTGAGAGGGTGAAGTTACGTGTGTGGATCTGGAGCCGTGTCTGCCAGGATGCCCAGGAGGGCACCTGCCCCTCTGTCTGCCGCTGCGAGAAGAGGCAGTGGATACTGGGTGAATGGAACCTCCCAGGATCCCAGCCCCTCTCAGTCTGCAGACTTAGGGTTCAGGACGTTTTGATGATGAGGTTAATCCCTCCCGTTCTCTCCTGCGGCTGGTCTGGGAAGGGTGGACTCAGCACCCATACCTCCTTCAGGGTCGGCGGGCAGGACTATACCCCAGCCCCTTCAGTCTAATCGCTGAGGACCCTGAGGACAGAGCGCCAGCACCCCCACAGGCGTTCCTGTCATGCTAACACGTTTTCTTTCTTTCTTAAAAAATGTATCTGTCTGCATTGGGCCTTCATTGCACCATGCAGGATCTTACAGTTTCAGAGTGTGGGATCTAGTTCCCTGATCAGGGATCAAAGCTGGGCCCCCTGTACTCGAGCGCAGAGTCCTAACACTGGACCACCAGGGAAGTCTTGCTCTTTGCTTCCCCGGGTGTTGAAATTGCCCTTGGCAAAATTTTAACTGCTTCTTTTGGAGTAAGGAAGTAAAAAGAGTTTGGATTTTCCAATGTCTGGGCCTAGAGGAGGTAGAAAGAATGAGTTCCTGCACAAGGAGCAGATATCAGTGAGGGGAGAGGGTCTTTTTCAAGGAACCCCCCCCACCCCACTCGCCCTGGACTTTGCGTCTCTGCGGGCGTGAGTCCTCGTGGGTTCCCAGGCTTGAGGGTTAGCGGTTGCTAATGCTGTTAGTAACACTAGTGTTGCCACACTACCAGTAGTACCGATTTCTAGTCACATTTAGTGGTTACTTGCAAAGAGAGCACTAGTTTGGAGGGAGAAACATGGAGACCCCTAAAAGACAGGTTTCCTTCGGACATCTCTGAGGGTTTCTTACCGAAAACCACCAGGGGGAGCTCGTGCCAGATGTCGGTGAGCCTGTAGACCAGGAAGGGGGTGAGGATGCCCCCGATGTCACACATGGAGGAGCAGACGAGGACCCCGAGGTTCCTGAAACGCGGGACACCCGTCTTTCCTGCTGCTTATCACAGGACCGTGGTTATCGCCCAGCGCCCGCCTTAAATGCCTCCCCCAATCATTAAACCGGGTGAGGGCTGAAAGTCTTCACGGAAATGGTACATGATTCCATTCGTGTTCTGCTGTACTTGTTTTACATTAACTTTCTCGAAGATGTCTCACCGGGGGCAGGGGCAATTTTGGATTTGTACTCTCATCATCGTCTGCCCTCGCTCTGCTCTGCCGCCCTGCGTGGGCTGTTCTCCCGCCCATCCCTCTCCACGCAAAGGCTCCTGTTCTCCCCACGTGGTTCCTGTGTTTTACCCCAGCCCCGGAGGGGGAGGTGTGACCTGCCTACCGCCTTGAAATGGTCCCATCCTCTCGAAAAGGAAGGTGACTTCCCTGGAGATACCAAGTGCAGAAGTCAGAAAGAGAAAGACAAATACTGTACGATATCACCTGTATGTGGAGTCTAAAATATGGTACAAATGAACTTATCTGCAAAACAGAAGCTGACTCACAGACATGGAGAACAGACTTGCGGTTGCCAAGGAGCGTGGGAAGGCGTGAGAGGGTTGGACCGGGGCTTTGGGGTTAGCAGAGGCAAAACTACTCTATACAGGATGGATCAACCTCAAGGTCCTACTGTATAGCACGGGAACTAGATTCAACATCCTGTGATAAACTGTAATGGAGAACATGTAAGAGAATATGCATATGTGTGTAGAACCAAATCATCTTGCTGTATAGTAGAAATTGACACACCCCTGGAAATCAACTGTACGTCAATAAAATAAACTTCTTAAAAAAGGTGAGTTGTCCTCTGTTTGCACCCGTGGTCGTTCTCACCAATAAACAGCTGTCCCAGCCGCCCTCCTCGCGCTGAGGGGGACGTACGCACCTGATGAACGTGGGGTACAGTTCCGCGTTGACCAGGCAGACCATCTCATAGGCCATTGTGATCCCCATCCGACCCAGGCAAGCAGCCGTAACTCTTAGCCAGTGTAGATCTGAGGGGGAAACACAAGGCTGAGGAGTGCTGCGCAGGCTCCTGGGTTGCCCAGCAGGGCTCGGGGGCAGAGGGGAGGGGCAAGGAGACGGTGCATCCTCCAGAATGGGCCAGGAGTGCACCGTCGGTGCTTCTGCAGACTCAGGGCGCTCTGCAAAATCTGCGGCGTCTGCTTGTGTTAGCCTCACGGTTCTAACACACTCCTCACTTTAGACCTCAGTGGTTAATGACACCAGAATGACACTCGCTTCCAAAGTTCCACCAACTTTCATCTACAGAGGTGACCCAGAAGAGAGAGCCTGCCCTCTGTGCTGGCCCAGCTGGATGGCCTGAGGCTTGGGTCCTCCTAGCCTCTCTTGCTGTATTACGTCAGAGAACCGACTCTTTGCAACCCCATGGACTGTAGCCTATCAGGCTCCTCCGGCTGTAGGATTTTCCAGGCAAGAGTAATGGAATGGGTTGCCATGTCCTTCTCCAGGGGAGCTTCCCAACCCAGGGATCGAACCCAGGTCTGCTGCATCACAGGCAGACGCTTTTTACCATCTGAGCCACCAGGGAAGCCCAACTCAGAGAACTAGTGGATGTGATTATATCACACCAGGCCATCACGGGGTGCCATGGCTCTTATAGGCAGATTTGCCATATGTGTTCACTCAGGAAAGTCCCAGACATTTCATTCATTCTTTTCAAATTGACTTCCATGCTGAAAGACATGGTCTTCCTATAAAAGACCTGTGCTTCCCGCTTCCTCCCCCCATCCCCATCCCTGGCCCCCTCTCAGGGCCTTGGCAGATAAGACCCCAGCTTGGCCGGGCACTTACCCTCAGGGATAAAAACTGAGGCTAGACAGGCTGCCCCCGCCACCATATTTGATATGGCCCATGGATAACGGCGACCTATGCGGTCAATGGTGAGGATGATGAGGCAGGCGGCAGGGAACTCAACCAGGGCAGAGTAGAAGAAGTCCAGGTAGATGTTGCTGCCCGCAAGGCCCATGTGCATGATGAGGCCCTGGTAGAGAACAGAGCTCGTGAACCTGAGCAAAGAGGAGAGCTCAGATCAAGACAAGCACCGTGAGCAAGGCACCGAAAGCTTGACTGTAGGACACCTTTCTTTGTCATCTTATTATTGCTTTCCCCTCCATTCCGCTGCTTTTACACCATCTGACCCATTATGGTGACTGGCTGTAACCTCAGAGTCTGGAAAGGGAAAGAATTAGGCTAAGAGTCACTGGCCAAATTGAAAGGCGAGAAGCAATGTCTTACTGGAAGGATTTATTTAGTAGAACTGTTTCAGGTTATTAGTGGTTGTCAATCTTTTCTCTTTCTGGTCGTCTAATGACTACTTAATCCAAACATTAGGAACACAGGAGACCAAGTGGGAACCAAATTCCCAAATGGATACAGCCCCACTTTTGATGACTTCTCTTCTGACATGATACAGACAACATTTTAAAAATTAATTAATTTTAAAATGGAAATATAGTTGATTTACAACGTGTGCCAGTCTCTGCTGTACAGCAAAGTGGCTCAGTTATATACAAATGTGCTTTCTTTTTTTATATTGTCTTCCATTATGATTGACCACAGGATACTGACTCTCGTTCTCCGAGCTCTCTGGTAGGTCTCTGTTGTTTATCCATTCACAAATAAGACTTAGATGATGTTTCTGGTTTTGTTGACCAAAAGTGTTGAATGTCTGCAATGGGAAATACGAGGATAATGAGGCCAGGTTTCCCCGATGCCTGTTGTATGCAATATTGTGAAGGCTGCTAAATTAACTCCTGGTCCCTTGGACTGCAAAGAGATCCAACCGATCCATTCTGAAGGAGATCAGCCCTGGGATTTCTTTGGAAGGAATGATGCTAAAGCTGAAACTCCAGTACTTTGGTCACCTCATGCGAAGAGTTGACTCATTGGCAAAGACTCTGACGCTGGGAGGGATTGGGGGCAGGAGGAGAAGGGGACGACCGAGGATGAGATGGCTGGATGGCATCACGGACTCGATGGATATGAGTCTGAGTGAACTCCAGGAGATGGTGATGGACAGGGAGGCCTGGAGTGCTGTGATTCGTGAGGTCGCAAAGAGTCGGACACGACTGAGCGACTGAATTGAACTGAACTGAAGCTTTGCTTTCGTCAGTGACTGTGGATAGTCTTTTATTGCTTAGCTGTCCCGGGTGGCATGCAGGACATTCAGGGTCTTAATTCCCCGACCAGGGGTCGATCCCATGCTCCCTGCAGCGGGGGCGTGGACCGCCAGGGGCGTCCCCTTCTGTCAGTGACTGTGAGGCGCCATTTGGCCGCTCTGCGTCATCCCAGTGAGTCGCTCAGTGAAGGGAAAGTGTGCTGCGTGGTGCAGAGGCTGGTGCGGAGCCCGCGGCCCAGCGCTCTGGAGCAGCCTGCAGGCAGTGAGGATGCTCAGACTTGCTACTGGATGTGGAGTCAGTGGCTATACCTGTCGGGTAGCCTTGTTTGAGAAGTTTATTTATTTACACTTTCTCCAGGTAGAAAAGAAAAGGCCTTGCGGTAGAGATCTACACTCATATCAACTAATCTATGCAACAAGGACCTACCGTATAGCACCGGGGACTCTATCAATATTTAGTAACAACCTGTAAGGGCTTCCCTGGTGACTCAGATGGTAAAGAATCTGATCTATCTGCCAATGCAGGAGACCCAGGTTCAATCCCTGGGTCAGGAAGGTCCCCTGGAGAAGGGAATGGCGGCCCACTTCAGTATTCTTGCCTGGAGAGTCTCATGGACTCCTCTCCTTCTCATGGACGCCTGCCAGAGGAGCCTGGCAGGCTGCAGTCCATGGGATCACAAAGAGCCAGACACAGCTGAGTGGCTAACACTTCTACTGCTTCTATAAGGGAAGATAATTTGAAGCATATATACATATATATGAATTGCTGTGCTGTATAACTGAAACTAACATATTGTAAATCAATTACACTTCAATTTAAAAAAAATCTATACCAATTGACTCAGTTTGACATTAGACTCACTTGGAAGATTTTTAAAGTATTGGTTCCTGGTTCCTTGCCTTGACAATTAAATCCATGTCTTTGTGGGAGAGGAGTCTGGCCATGGTGTTTCATAAACTCCCAGGTGATTCTTAAGGTAAAGCCAAGGCTGAGAATGTGGTGGTCTATATGTTGGGTCTGTAAGTTACTTTCAACATCTGCCTAACAAAAATATAAATGAGCCCGCTTGCAATCGGCCACTGATGCTGACTGGACCTAGGCTACGTTTTGAAGGTACTCTTGGTTCCTCCCTCTGTGTGGATGATGGAGATTAAAAGAATTTGGAGAAATTTTAAAGTGGAAAATAAACCTTACCAGTTGTACATCAAGATCAAGGTGTGTTTCCTTATTTGAGGGGTTCTGACCAAGTCAAGAAATGAAGGATTCAACTTCTCGCCAACTTCCTCATCGGGCCTGAGGCTCTGAGAATATAAACAATAGCAACAGCTTTGTCTATTTCATGACGGCGTCCCAGGGTCACCCAGGGAACATAATGCCTTAGACTTGCTAAATGCCTTTAATGTGCCCAGAGCTAGCTAAGCCCTTCACACACATTAACTCATTTAATCAACATAACCACCCTACAAGCTAGATTTTATGTTTTTCACTACGCCTCACAGAAGAGGATACTGGGCTACAGAGAAGCGGGGTAACTCATGCATATATCTTATGGGATGCTGTTGGTAAAGTGTGGTGGGGTAAAACTGGGGTCCTCCAGTGACCCTGAGGGCTGAGGGCATTGATACAACCTCTCTGCACACCCAGACCTGAGTGAGGCCTAATAGGAGACTGCTCGGGGACCTTGGCACTCAAACCAGCGTTGGCATCACCCGGGACTTGTTAGAATGAAAGGTCTCAGGGGACTTCTCTGGTGGTTCAGTGGCTAAGACTTCAGTGCAGGGGGCCTGGGTTCGATCCCTGGTCAGGGAACCAGGTCCCGCATGCCAAATCTCAGATGCTGCAATGAAGATAAAAGACCCTGCATGTCTCAACTAAGACCTGGTGCAGCCAAACAAATAAATAAAATAAAATATTAAAATAATAAAGAGCAAAAAACTCTGGCCCCAGCCCAGCCAAAGGGAAATGCATGTTCACAGGTTCCCCTGGTGAACTGAGAAGCCCACTCGAGGACACAGTCGATGCTGGACCGGACAAGCTGGTGTTGGAAGAAGCCTCCAGGGAACCTGCAATGACCGGACTTAGCATCCTCACATGAACTCTGACAGTGGGGGCAGACAGGGACCCACGTGTGCTTTATTCCCTGGCCAGTGTCCAGGAGGATCTGAATTCTAAGAATCAGTGCTATGCCAGTTGTTCATGCAGGAAAAAAAAAAAAGGTACTCTAACCAGAGTACCTCTAACCTATTAGTACCTCGCTAAACACCCAGAGAGGAAGTGAAAGAAAAAGGCCTCTGAGTCTCTCACTGTGAATGTCAGGTCAGTCTCAGGTTTGTACAGGTCACCCATCTTAGAGCCTCATCAGAAATAACTTGCTATTATGTCAATATAAATTCCTAGTAAGCTTGATTTTCTCTTTACCAGGTCCTGTCAGGTGAAAAGTTTTACATTAAAGGTGATGAGGTCTACTAAGGGCGAAATGCTAAGTGCATGGAAAATGGACACTTTGATTTGTTCTATTCAAGAAGGCAGGGGGGTGTTTAAAATATTTTGAGATAACTTTTTATCTACAATTTTAAAAATGCTAAGGAATTATTGGTGTTTGAAGATTCTTCCCTCTGTACTGGGGCTGAGGGCCAACACAGTCAAGAGATGAACGAGATAGAAGCTCCTCATTTGACTTTCAAATGACTTTTGGTTTCCTTTGATGTTTTCCATCGCTTAAAATATTCTACTGGGAACCGCAAATCTTAATATAACAGAAATATCCTGCTGTGCATGGGAGGTGGGCCCCTTCTGCGGTTCCCCACGGAGACAGTGCTTGCTTTTTCCTCCTTTTCACTGCTCCCTGCTTTGCCACTTCAGCTGCTGGCTCACCTGAAGAGATCCGGGCAAGGGTTTTCCATTTTTCTTTGCAATATGCTTAATGATCTTCATGGCTTTAGCATTTTTGTTCTGGGAGATCAGCCATCGAGGAGACTCAGGTACACACCTGGGGCACAGAAAAAGTGTCGTCTGTGCTGTTAAGTAGAGGGGAAATCCTACTTGGCCCCCCACCCGCCCAGTGGTCACAAGCCAGTTTCTGGGAAGGGCCTTACATAGAGAGGTTTGGTTGTATCTACAGAGGAAGTAAAATTGTGTGGAGACTTCACAGTAAAGGAAACCATCAACAAAACGAACAGACAGCCTACTGAGTGGGAGAGAATACTTGCTAGCTATATATCGAATAAGGGATTGATATCCAAAAAATATAAAGAGCTCATTTGACCTGATAGCTAAAATCCAAACAATTTGATTTAAAAATGAGCAGAGTGGGACTTCCCTGATGGCCCCAGGGGTTAAGAATCTGCCTGCCAATGCAGGGGACAAGGGTCTGATTCCTGGTCTGGGAAGATCCCACATGTCTCGGAGCAACTAAGCCTGCGGACCACAACGACTGAGGCTGCACTCTAGAGCCCGTGCTATGTAACAGGAGAAGCTACCACTGCGATAAGAAGCCCGTGTACAATCACTAGAGACTGGCTTCCACTCACTGCAACTAGAGAAAGCCCACGCATGGCCTCAAAGAAGCAGCACAGCCAAATATTTTTTTAATTTTAAAAATAAACAAAAATGAACAGAGCACTGGAATAGACATGTTTCCAAAGAAGATACACAGATGGCCACTAAGGACATGAAAAGATGCTCAACATCAGTAATCACCAGGGAAAAGCAAATCAAAACCACAGCTGAGATATCACCTCAATCTGTCAGAGTGGCTGTTTTCAAAAAGACAAGAAATAGCAAATACTGGCGAGGATATGGAGAAAAAGGAATCCTGGTGAACTATTGGTGGGGATGTACATTGGTGCAGCCACCATGGAGAAAGGTATGGAATAATATTAGAAATAGAATTACTATATTATCCAGAAACCCCACTTCTGAACATTTATCTGAAGAAAACAAAACAGCCCAAACACCTGCTTTCTACTCTTCATCTTGAGAGATCTTTTGAAAAAGCAGCTCTATTGTGGAGCTTGTGGAATTGTAAGAAAACGAAATTTGACTCAATTGAGTAAAAGTGGCGAGAAGTACTTCAGAGGTGGTCAGAACTTGAATAATACCTGGCCCTTTCCTGTCATGCTAAAGCATCAGGTCATTCTGAGGAGAATAAGACTATTGAAAAATATTTAAGCTGAAGAGTAATGAGGTAGACCTGGATTTTTTCAATGCAATGTGAAGCAAGGACTAGAGGATGGGAAAGCTGATGCCAAAGAAACCTGTTATGAATCTGTCCAGAAAGCCAGGCAATAACTAATGAGTTCCTAATGAGAACAGGAAAAAACAAGGGGGTGGATTCCGAGATAGGAAAGGGGTAGAAAGGATAGAGGGAAGGAGCTAAGAATCACCCTCAGAATGTTACTGGGTTTTGGAGGAGAAACAGGCTTCCTGGAAAGGGTTTAGATGTTAAATCTGTAGACAAGGCACCTATGGGAAGAAATGGTGGCTATGTGCAGGCAGTAAATAAGTGGGTTTCTGCAAAGGAGATTTGGTTGATAATCCAGCACCCTTCTTACTTTCTCTCAGATAACCTCGCATTAGGAGTTTTTGAGAGTTTCTGCTATTTCCATGTTTCCCTTGGGCAGGAATGACTGACATTTCACTTGCTCTGGTAACTCTGATTGATTGGTATGGTCTGATTGGGGTGCCATGTTGGCATAATCTGGGATAAAAACTGCTGTGATTGACTGGGGATGTCTGCTTCGGACCTGGCGGGGCAAGTGGTGACAACAGGCACTCTTCACCTTCTCCATCTTGGAGCTTCTTCTGAGGAGAGGCAGAATAAGAACGGCAATATTCTCAGTCTCTTCAAAGGGTATTACGGCCACTAGAAGCTAATTTTTAAAACCACATAAATAATGTGAAAATGTGAGCTCCAAGTCATAAAGCTCTTTGCTCAAAGTGAAAGAACATTTGGTTTCCAGAGGGGGAGACAGGTGGAAACTTGTCATTTTCAGCTCTGAAACACGGACCTGGGTTTCCCATGAAGCAGAAGAGTGAAGGGTGGCTTAGGCTGGATGGATGGTGGGCACTGAGGGAAGATAGCCTTTTCAGTTAAATGTAATATTTCAGCTTCTTTCCTTTTTGTTCCACGTGGACTTACCAGTAATAGAGCAAGAAGCAGAAGTTGGGCAGAGTCACGGTGAACTGAAGCCACCTCCAGTGCGGAAGCACATAGGCCACCCCAGCAAGCACAAGGAGTCCA
The DNA here is from genome assembly GCA_006410515.1 of Procapra przewalskii. Lineage (NCBI taxonomy): Eukaryota > Metazoa > Chordata > Mammalia > Artiodactyla > Bovidae > Procapra > Procapra przewalskii. The sequence continues at coordinate 3,052,632 of SJYF01000247.1, read as the reverse complement.
ACCGTGAAGGCCACTTGGTAGACAATCCCCACCGTCCTCCGGTATCTCAGCCCAACAAATTCCGTAACTGTGGAGAGAGCCCAAAGGGGCAGCACCCATCAGTACAACAATAAGCTGGCGATCCAACGATAGGACCGCTAGAAAGCCAACCTCGAAAATGTGGTCCAAGCTCAGAATTTTCTATACAGCTCTTAGAAAACACTTAAATGTCCTTTGGGACCTATTCTGTTGTGATTATTGCTATTGTGTTAATATAAAATCTCATAATCCCACATTACATGGAATAAGCATTGAATTTAGAGCATAGGTGGTTTTCACGTAAATGAATAGCTCAGTATAATAGTTCATGTCCTCTTACATGAGTTAAACATTTTCTTGGCCATCCTGTTAATGTGTGCAAATGGCTTGAAAACCTAAGGGATGGGTTTCCAAGTTGACTGAAGTCAGCTAGTATTGGCTGGCAAGAACTAATTTTTAAAATTTTAGGAATTTTGCAAGCTGATTTTTAACCCATTGGTATCTTAAAATCAGTCACGGTGTGAGTATTCACAACTTAGAAATTGGAAAACACTATGAATCAGGTTTTTTATTCTCCAAGAACTGGTTTAAAGACATAACACTGCACGTGGCATAATTATTGCCTTATCTTACGCCATATACCATGACAGCTATATGAAGTCCATGGTACATGGCTTTAGGAAATAGTCATTTTAATGTCACAGACATTCTAAAATTGACATGCCAGATATTTCATGAACTACAGAGTTTTTCTTGAAATGTTTGGTTATCATGTTAAAGATTTCAGCTATTTGTAAACCAAATAGAAATGTTCTCTGAAATTATTTCTTTGAAGTACTGTGAACTATCCAAAAGTACTTACAAAGAGAGATGAAACTGTGTACATAATAAATGGAAACATCTGTCTTTCAAAGTGGTTGGGGTCATGGATGAGGTCTTGGGGTAGCAAGTAGAAAAGTAGAAAAAGGGCGCATGGCAGGGGCACCATAAGGACACTGGAGGGACTGGAGGAGAGGAGGCTGAAATCTACATCCAAAAGCTACGTATTTCGATGTCATGTCTTCAGAGGCCACATTCCTCATCAAATAACCGCATGCATTCATCTCTTTGTTGTCCTCACATAGATCAGGGGACCACCGTGACAGGCACCGAAAAGTATTAAAGGCGCCACTTCCTCCTCATCTCATAGAACCCCCCAGATTGACTGGCCCCTCTCCTGGGCCAGTTTTTAAGCACAGATATTCTAGTTCTCTTGTGTGAAATGAGAGATTTATTATTATTATTATTCAAATTTCAGAGTCCATTTCCCTTTGTGTGGATGTTGCTTGAATGTACCCAAAAGAAAAGCAATGATGAAGTGAATTCCCAGGATCTGAGTGTGGTGGCAGTTCTTCTTAATATCACTTTAAAGACACTCTGCTGTTATAATGTAAATATTCTCCTATAATCCATGGAGCTTAAGCATAGCTCTGGCTCCTAATGAGTAGGACGTAAATGATATTCCTGGTCCTACAAGTGGCTTGCTGAGGACCCGAGATTGACCACAGTACTTGTATCCTCAGTTTCCTTGCATATAATTTGAGGATAACTGGTTTGCTAGAGTGGATGTACTCAAACTAATAAAGTCTCTTATAAATCTAACATGTTTCTCATTGAATGTTCTCTCTGTACAGCCTGGTACTAAAGTCCATGGGGTTCAAACCAGTCAGTTCTAAAGGAAATCAACTCTGAATATCCACTGGAAGGACTGAAGCAGAAGCTTTAATTGTTTGGCCACCTGATTTGAAGAGCCAACTTGATGGAAAAGACCCTGAAGCTGGGGAAGATTGAGGACAAGAGGAGAAGGGGATGACAGGATGAGATGGTTGGATGGCATCACCAACTCAATGGACATGAGTTGGAGCAAACTCCAGGAGATAGTGAAAGACAGGGAAGCCTGGTGTGCTGCAGCCCATGGGGTCGCAAAGAGTCAGACGCGACTTAGAGGCAGAACGACAATCAGAAGAGCCTGCTAGGCTAGATTTTCTCGCTGTGGAGCACCCTGGGGCACAGAAAACAAACATTCCTAAAGCGTTATGTAAGAATTTGGATGGTGCACTGTTTTCTCTCATTCCTGTTTCATTGTTTTCTTTCTAGGAGGAATGTAGAATGAGTCTAGTGAAAAGATTTTAGAGATTCTTTTGATACAGAAAGAAAAATCTTTCAACGTTGCCTTGAAGCTGAGTCCACCACCAGCCTGACTGTATTTTGCCAGCCAACCTTTGTTCCCACAGCTACAATCACAAGTGTTCTTACTCAGAATGTAGCCGATTAACCAGCCTGCTTTGCTGACCAGTCCTTGAATCAAGCGAAAAATTAGCATCCACGTGTAGTTTGGGGAGATGGCCATGAGCACTCCAGATGAAGCATTTATGAGGATTGTAATCAAGAGGCAGAGCTTACGGCCAAACCTGGGAAGAGAAATCGAAGAGAGGGAACGGCATCAGATTAGATTCACAAAAGTTGTAGAGAATTCACACAAGCTATGGCACTCTAACTAAAGTGGGGGTCAACTCTGAAGGACGGAAATTCAAGAGGTACAGATTGACTCCCTCCAAGAGAATCCCTGACTTTGTGTCTGTTCTGTTGGCATGATGTGTAAACAGCGAGACCCTTTCTGGGCTGCAGAATCTCTCGGCCTCACACTGCGGAGCGGACTCAGGGAGGGGAGATTCTTTGAGCTCCAGGACCTGAATGCCCCAAGGGCCTATCTAAGCCTTCCATCATCACGTGAGCTGGGCCTCTCCACAAACAGACTCAACTGCCCACCCAAGAGCTTTTGCTTTAGAAAAAATGAAACTCGGCATTGGGTGAATTTCCCTATCCACTCCAGCACTGCCTTTGTCTTCGCGGTATTTATGTGTCTCCATGGAAACGGTTGTTTGTGCCCTCACCTCACATGTTCCCCTCCCTTAGGCCTTTGTCGTGGAGTCCCCTAGCAGGAGAGGGGACTGTACATTTTATTATGGGGACTTGGGTTTCATTGGTTTAAGGACCTGGGAGTGTCTCAGCACACAGAGTAGAGGAAAATGTGGGAACCTGGGCTTAACCGTCTTTACGGAAACAGAACAGGACTGTATGCTTCCTGCCCCCACCCTACACCACCATGCCCTCTGCCTGCCTTCTGTCTGCAGAAAACTTTAGTCAGAGAATGAGTTTAATCAGAGAAGTGAGAAATGAAGAAGCAAAGGACAGCCGTCAAAGGGGACTAAATAATACTAATGTCATCAAGCACAGTCAAGACCTTTAGTTCTTTCTCAAGGGCTATAGATAATATTCTGAGCCTTATCCTGTGAGCTGTCTTATGCATATTATTAGTGCTTTAAATCTGAAACTTAGAGATCGAGCAGTCCCGTTGGGAATTGATGTAAATTGCCAAACTTCTTAAAACTCTTTTGACTACATCATTTTTGAATCCTCAGTAAACTATTCCTCACTGTAAATGTATACCCCCTTAGCCTTTTATCCACAGCCTTGCAAATGTACAACTCGACACAACGTTTTAGCCTTTCTTTCCATGTTCTCCTACCCAACCCCCTTTACTTAGCCTCAAAGAATTTATAAGCACGTGTTCAAATGTAATTTCTTCAACTTCCAAAGTTGACTCGGGTGACCACAAAGCACCACAGTCGTGCACCCCTAGGTGACAAAATCCCATGGCTGATGAGAGGGGGCATTCACCATTTGGAACTCAGAGTGTGGGAACCTTCAGAAACTCGAATCTACGAATGCAGTTCACTAGGGGACAATTTCACAGATGGACACAAGGAGATTAAAATAGTAAGGCAGGGCTGGAAGAAATTCTGGAGGTTTGGGAGACTGGTTTGAGACATCCCCACCTTCCTGCCCTCCTACAACAGAACCACTTAAGTGGTTAAATGAAAGAAAGAGAGAAAATTGAAGAGAGTGGGTGGACTCCTGTACCGCTGGCTTCATAAATCCTTTAGCTACTTGCCACTCCGACTGTGGCCCAGGGATCTGAGTATCGCCAGTGGGTGGTTTGAAAGGCAGATCCTCAGGCCCACTCTAGACCCAACGGTTCAGAATCGTAATTCTAACAAACTCCCCAGGTGGCTGACATGCACGTTAACATTTGGGAAGCACTGCTTTCATTTCACGGAGCCTCAGTCTCCTCCTGCGCAAACTGTGGATAGTAACTCTCCTCTTCCAGGCTGTGAGGATCCTAGTGAGATATAACACACCATGATGCCCAGTACAATGACTGGCACACAGTAGGTAGGGGACAGCTTGCTTTGGAAGATTCCACAGAGTTGGGTAAGCCTGACTGCAACCCACTGGGACTTTGGTTCTGTTTGGATCTGGTTCCATTATGACATCTGAACAGCGTAGTGGTGACTCTCGAGAACTGACTGATAGACTTTCAGAAAATTGGTGAGCTGAGTGTTAAATGGACCATTATGTAAAATGAAAGTATACACTTGCTCTAAAGTAAATTGCATTAAAAGCTAGTGTGATAAATATGCAAAACATCTCTTTCTAATTATTTTACTATAATTTGAGTATTTATAGTTTGAGTGTTTATCTATGCTCATGAGGTCTTTTACATCTTTCTGTTGTTTGTATGGTGGAGATGCCGTAGGCTGGTGCATATTTTTCCAACTCTGTGTCCATGACCTCACTTTGGTAGCTTGAAATGGACCTCCATGGGAGCATCAATAGCATGGAGATCAGCAACCTGCACAAGTCAGGGCTTTCTCCTTTACAGAGTCAGTTGTTAAACATTCATAAGCCTGATGGGACTTCTCTGATAATCTAGTGGTTAAGACTCTGCCTTCCAAAGCAAGAGGCATGGGCTTGACCCCTGGTCAGGGGACTAAGATCCCATGGTCAAAATAAAATAAAACATTTACAAGCCTGACATTAAATTACTGATCATTGGAGTAAAACACCTGGAGTCCTGATTGATTACTTTTTTGTGTCAGATGATTCTCACAATCGTTCTTTATGCGGTTTGGATGAAACAAATGAGACATCTTATGAAAGGCTTATTTCCAAATTTTCTAGCGTATATCCTCCCTCCCTCCCACCTGAGGGTTGCAAAGCTGACCCTCAGAAGTCTGGCTTGGTGTTCCTGGCTTTCTTCTAAAAGACACTTCAGCTCTTAGAAGACTCCTCATCCCTTCAGCTGTTAGGTCATATTTTTAAACTTCCTTATGGCAATCTATTTTGTTTAATCTGTAGTATCAAATGGGTTCCCATGAGATTCTTGTCCCATTGTATAAAACCCAAGAGTTGTTCAGAAACAGGTGTTGAGTGTGCAAAAGATAAAGCGTCCTCATTGGACCCCTCTGGCATCTTATTTCATACCCTTATCTGCACACAGCAGAGGAGAAAGGGGGTAATAACCAACCACACTTCAGACAGTTTAAGAAAAAGAAATAGAGGGATGTGCACAGCTTTTGGGGAGGAAGAATGATGACTCATCAGCTTTACACAGGAGATTTCAACAAAGGGAACAAAATGATGAGGTCATTTAAGAAGGTGGATAAATCGCCCGGGGATGGTAAGTCAGGAGTGCACCGTAGGAGAGAATTATAACCCCTTTCCTACTCTCTGAGTGGGATGAGAATAATTAACTCATTTATTTAACCAACTGTGGAGCTTGGTCACCTATTTGTTCACTTCCGTGCTGGCGAGTTGAGTGTTAGAGTCTGCTCTTTCCAGTGAGGGCGGGAGTGGAGAGGGAGCCAGGGGCCAGGGGCCCGAGCAGCCACACGCAGGAGCAGCGTGGACTCTGGACCGCCCTCGTTAGGGTGATTCTTCCTTCTTAAAGGGTCATCTCCAAACCACTGCCCTCAGTTCAGTAGCAATACTGGGGAAAGCAAACGCCCTCGCCTTGCACCTCACCAGCCTCTTCGCCACACAGAGTCCCAAGAAGAGCCTCGGAAAGGTGCACAGGCAGTTACAGGAGACGCGCGAGGCCCAGGGCTGCCTCGGACCTAGCGCCCCCTCTGTCACTCCCCTCCCGCCTGCGGCCACCGGGGGTCCTGGCCGTGAACGCTCAGGTGCCCCTGAGGCGTGACTGACTCAGCCAGCCTTATTCAGCTTTAACACATTTGCCGGTTTTAATCCAGACAGACAGCGCAGTATCATCAGACAAAATGTCCCACCTGCGTTTCATATTAAGCTCACAGGTGTGGGTTTATCTGTACCAAAGATAGAGCTGAAGAAGGCAGCAGGCATATTTACCACTTATTTCAGAATTAAACATGTGTCATTTATAATAAGTTATGAGACTGTATATTCATTGCTCAGTTATGCAGCACTATCTCACCAGGGGACTAACCGTTTAAGAGGATGATACTGTTTAAAATGTTGCTCCCACTGCCTGGCATAGAAAACACACCCAGTAAACAGTTGATATTATAGCTCTGATGGCCAGATCAGCTAAGGTGCTTACCAAGTGCAGAGCCGATTTTCCTATTCCTCTCCCTCTGTTGGTCACTCAACAATGTTCAACTCTTCGTGACCCCATAGACTGTAGCCCGCCAGGCTCCTCTGTCCATGGGGTTCTCCAGGCAAGAACACTGGAGTGGGTTGCCATGTCCTTCTCCAGGGGATCTTCCTGACCCAGGAATCGAATCTGGGTCTCCTACATTGCAGGTAGATTTTCTACTGCCTGAGCCACCAGGGAAGCCCTCCTTTCCCTTTCTCTTTAGGGGACTCCTAATACTGTCTAATTGACCATCGATCAATCAGATCAATGAGTAAAGATGCACATTGTGAGGAACTTTCAGCACAGTGAGTGTGGGATTACAAGACGGTGGATGAATAAGAGACCCAGGAAGAGCTGGATTGGCTCGAGCCACTAAAAACAAGCTCCTGAAGATTCAGACCCAAGTGAGAGGACCACCGGCCATGCGTCCCACCTGGAGAAATCGCCCTTCACTTATCTCTTGGGACATGAGACGTGACACTGTGGAATCGAATATTTACCTCTATCAGTGTGGAGACCCTGCTTCCCTTTCCCTGTTCTATTGTACCTTCCACACATATACTGGGTTAACCAAAAGGTTCATTCAGAGTTTTCTGTAAGATCGTAAGGGAAAACACAAAGGAACTTTCTGGCCAACTCAACAATTACATCTGGCTCTGGGGCCCTGATTCAGGAATCCTGCACCCTCTTAGGGTCAGGTAAGAACAATAGTGAGATTCTACCTGGCTTTGGCACTTGAGAGGGAAAAGGGAAGAGGCCCCAAATGTGGATGACCGGGGGGATGGCAGGAAGCCAAATGAAGAATCAGGATTATGAAAGGGATTCAGTCATCTTTCATCTGTCATCTCTCCCGTCTCACCCTCAGCTTCTGGACAACCCACAAGGACACACTGCTACCCGATGCTGAACCATCCCTTGATGAGCCCCAAGAATGAGAAAGAGCGGCAGGAGAAACCCAAGGCTGTCGGGACCGTCCGGGGAAGTGTGGCCAGTGTGCTGCGGGGCAGGAGGGCATTCCGGCAGGGGCGGGTGCCCTCCTCCGGCGGCTTCAATCCCACCACTGCTGCGGCACACCCACCTGTCTGCTACGTAGCCGATACTCATAGAACCGATAAAAAATCCTACATTCACCGCCGACTGAAAGAGGTCCAGCATCCAGGAGTCGGCACACACCAGGTTAAACTGCGAGGGGCCGCAGGGGTCCCCAGTTGGGAGAGAAAGAAAACAAAGTCCTGTTAGACACGACTCAGCCCAGGGCACGCGGGAGGCGCTCCTGTATTGCACTGAGAAGCTGGATGGCAGTAACCCAACTCTCTCCTTGCTTGTGCTAACTTTCTTTACACAAGCTGAAGATTTGACCTGCAGCCTGTTTAGTATTCTCCCTGGAGGTATGTCATCAGGCTAAACCCTACTTTGGCTAAATCAGCTGAAATTAGGTAATTACTTGTGCACGAACCGTTCCTCTTTCTAATTTCAATGCAGAGAGGCAAACGGGTGTGTGGACACCTTACAAGTGCTGCCTCAAGGAAGCTGGGCAGTTTGGCGTCTCTTTACATTAGGGGAACTAGCATCTTGCGCATGGCTGTGGCCTTGGCTCTCATTCGGAACAAGAGGCAGTGTTGTGGAGTCGCCAGTGCCCGCCCGGAGTTTGGGAGATCCGGTTTCTAGGGCTTAAAACTAAGTTTCTCTCTGTGCCTGCGTCGTCTGCTCAGTGGCTTGGTCGCGTCCAGCTCTTTGCAACCTTATGGACTGTAGCCCGCCAGGCTCTTCTGTCCGTGGGATTTCCCAGGCAAGAATACTGGAGAGGGTTGCCATTCCCTCCTCCAGGGGATCTTCCAAACCCAGGGAGTGAACCCATATCCCCTGTGTCTCCTGCATTGGGGGGCACAGTCTTTACCACTGAGCTACTTGGGAAGGCTGTCTCACTGTCTGGGGTAAAATTTTTCTCTGCCCTGGACTTCAGTTTCCTCATCTCTGTATGAATGAGTGAGATGAGCCAAGTTGTAAGGCCTCTTAAAAATTGTCCGGTGTTAAATCTTCAGTCCTTCACGTTTCATGTAACTGTCAGATCACTTTAGATCCTTGGAAAAGGCTCTTCTACCTAGATGTCTGTTCAGACAGAGAATCTTCATATCGTCCAAGTGGGCCTTTTAAGTTAAGCCAATCACCCTTTGTAGGATAATCTTGTCCCCCTATTTTGCTTTGCCTCCGATAAAATCATGTCTCACTATTGTATATAAAATAGATAACTTTCAGGGGATGGTAATCCCCTATATAGACCTACCATAGAGCACAGGGAACTTTAGTCAATATTACGCAATAGTCTGTGTGGGAAAAAAATCTAAAGGGTGAATGTATGTATATGTATAAGTGATTTACTTTGCTGCACACTTGAAACTAACACAGTATTGTAAATTGGCTCTACTCCAAAAAAAATTTTTTTTTAAACAGCAAGCCTCCATTGTTTTCCTTTTTATGGAAAAGAGGCCTCACAATCAGATGTATGTCAACTGTGTATGTTAATGTTGCTCAGCTGTGTCCAACTTTTTGCGACTCCATGGACTGTAGCCTGCCAGTCTCCTCTGTCCATGGAATTCTCTAAGCAAGCATACTGGAGTGGGTTGCCCGTTTCCTTCTCCAGGGGGTCTTCCCAAACCAGGGCTCGAACCCAGGTCTCCTGCACTTCAGGCAGATTCTTTACCCTCTGAGCCACCAGGGAAGGACAAGTGTAGGAATATCAAGTGTGGTTTTTAATAAACTAATAGTTCCATAGCCAAAGCTCCAACCCCAAATGGTTTGACATATATACTTTGAGCAAACTAAAGAGAAGAAAGTTAACCATCGAGAGAAAAGTACATTGTATCACAGTAAGGCACCAATCAGGTGAGTTCTATGAGCTGTCGGCTGTCTGTCCATTCATATGACGGCAGGTGGAGGATACAGCTTCCAGAAATTCAGCCTGAGGCTCGGAAGTTTCCCCTTTCCTGGCATTATTTCCAGGAATTCTGATATGTTTTTGTTTATTTCTTATACTGAGACTTGCACACACCAGAATCATTGTGGCCGTAATTTGAAGTTTCAACTAACTCACACTCCAGACAAGTAAGAGGTGGTATGTTTTGGTTGGAAACGGGGATTTTATGAGATCCTCTGACCCCACGTCTGGGCTTCCCCGGGTTCTTCCTTAAGGAAAGCTGCACTGTTTATCTCTTCTAAGTCCCACGGTCACCTACCTCGGTCACGATGGAGGAGCCGGGTGTGTCGTACACCCAGCCCTGCGCGCAGGGGCCCAGGGGCAGGGCGCTGCCGTTGGCGGCCAGGCCTGCCAGCGGGTCCAGGCAGCCGAGGGC
>SJYF01000247.1:3014862-3042747 GCA_006410515.1 Procapra przewalskii | reverse complement strand
CGGAGGCACTGGCCCTCGGGCCCCGGGCCCGGCACCGTGTAGTTGAGCTCCTCCGCCAGGCTCCAGCCGCATCGCCGGCTCAGCTCCGCCACCCCCGGGCTCCGGCAGCGGTGGTTCGGGGTGAAGCCCAGGAAGACGATGCCCACGTAGATGGGGGTGAAGGCGGCCGAGAGCAGACAGAGGAGGAAGAACGTTTGTTTCTGGAAAAAGTTGAATTCCCCGATGTGCTCTAGGATGTCGTCCACCGTCGGCATGATTCCGGGCAGAGAGATCCCGAGGTTCTTTCCTGCGCTGCTCCGTCGTCGCTGAGCGAGGCTGCAGCCAGCTCAGCAAAGCCCCGACCAAAAGTCAAAGGGTGAGTGTACTTTAGAAAGGGGACCAGCCTCTGGTCCAGACCTCTGCTGGTGGGACCAACTCCCAGCTAGGCGCTTCCCTGGCCCCTGAACCCTGCTGCTCGCGGGAAGAATCCCAGGGCGAGATGCTGTGTTTACTATCGTATCCCTCCCACGTGTGTGGGTCGCTCCCTCACCCGGCCCCACAAACGATCCTGCCTATGTCCCCCACGGGGAGAAATCCGAGAGCTTTCACGTATCACAGCCCTGTTAATCTTTCTCTTAGTAAACCGAGCGTCCAGGAAATTAATAGATTCATATCTCACCCACACAGCCGACCTTTTCACTAAGGTGTTACAGGGAAACAAACTTGATTTTGGCTGTGCTCCCCGGGTGTGGTGTGAATCACAGTCTCCGGCCGGAGTTCTTGTCTGGATCTGGGGGGTTTGCAAACTGGATCGCTGGACTCCCACTACCAACCGCAGCCCGTGACTCGGCACCTGCTGGGGCTGCCTTGTGTTGATTTCCCCGGATTTCCCCATCCTGCTCTTTCAAGAAGGACAATTTGACATTCCTGCCTTTGAACCCTGCAACTGCTTGACCTGATTGTGAGGAAAGAATAATACGTCCTCTCCACATGTAGGTCAAGTGGAGACGCAGGCAGGGGTGGTCTTGTTCTGCTGCCTTTTTGTCTTGTTTGTTATTTCTGCCTGTGATTGATGCGGAGGGTACTCTTTAGGATGGCATTGGCCGCATCCAAGGGCAAGGGAAGCAGGCAAACATCTTTCCTGGGTGAGGGTGGAAGGATCCTCACCGAGGTGGGCAGCTGCCACTTTAGGAAGGTGGCTTCTTGATATATCTGCCTATTAGAACACCAGAAATCGAATCTTGTTTACTTTGTTCTTCTTTTTCTGTTAGGGTCTGTTTTCCTGTGGCTAGAACAGCATGAATCTAAAAGTAGTGACTCATAGAAGTCCTTCTCCTCAAAGCAGCTGCAAACATCTTTTTTTTTTTTTAAACAAAGCAAGAACCCGGGTGCCTGTGGGGTCCCTGTCTGCCTCCTCTGGGTCCTGCTGGGCTCCTGGAGGGGCTCTGCTTGGTGGTGATGGGCTGGGTGTTGTGCTCCTGCCATCACTGACCCCCGTTTGGGTGAGTGGATTCAGACTTTAGAACCAAGAACTGGCGCAGTGTTTCTGGCGCAAAGTTGTGGCACAAAGCTCATCTGTGCAGCTCTGCCCCTGACTGTTTGATGTGCTCAGTCGCTCAGTCTTGTCCGACTCTTTTGCGACCCCCTGGGCTGTAGCCTGCCAGCCTCCTCTGTCCATGGACTTTTCCAGGCAAGAGTACTGGAGTGGGTTGCCATTTCCTCCTCCAGGGGATTTTCCTGACCCAGGGATGGAACCCATGTCTCCTGCATTAGCAGGTGGATTCTTTATCACTGAGCCACCAGGGAAGCCCATTCAAAGGAGAAAAGAGAACAGAAGACGTGTGACTTGAATTGAGTTGCTGGCTGTACCCGAAGTGGCCAAGGCCAGGATTGGACCATGGTGAGCAGGGGTCTCGGCTTCTGAGGGGATAAACTGTCATGACCTAAAAGCACCAGCCCCGTGAGGCCACGGCTCGATCTGCATCCATCTTGGATAATAGATGACGGGAAGGATTTCCAGGGAGATGAGGCCACAGCCAGTTGCCTGAATCTGGAGACGAGTTCCAGTTCTTTGCTCAGGAGATCAAAGAGATTTTTCAAATAAAGATGAGAAAACCATGAATAACATAAAAAGCAGAAAACTGATGCCAACCAACAAAAAGATAAGGTGATACTGAGCAAGAAAAACATGGCTTGAACTTCCATTTCCAAGAAAATGCAGTAGATGGCCCTTTTCTTCCCACCGACCACAACAAAAACCCGTGGACAATTTATGTAAAACAGTCACCAGGAGTCGCTGTCCACTGGAGAGGAGGCAGACCCGGAGGGTACTTCTGGGCCCAGAAAGTGACAGGGTCCCAGACCGGGTGCTGGAGAAGCAACAAGCCAGAAATACCAGTGGTCCCAACCCAGTACCATGCGAAGCGCCAACACAGGCCTGCTCTCTCTAGATTCCTGGGAGTAAGCTGGAGCTTAATCATGACCGCAATGGACATATATAGGAGATCACATTGTCTCTTAAGCAATCCCAGAACTCCGTAAGATGAAGCGCCGCTTTAAGAGTTGCAGTCTGCAGTTCTGCTCTGTGACCTTGTCCTCTGAAAAAGGACGCTGAGCACCCTGGCTGTGGTTTCCTGGCTGAGAACAATTAGCAGGGACCAGCGATTGCCTCATCTCACCACTGGTAAACTTGAGGATCTCTCAGCAGGATCCTCAGCGCACGGCCAGTGGACCTTGGAAGCTGCCACCTTCACCGCCCGACACTCGCTGCTGATGGGCAGATCCATCTTCACTGTGCTTGTCCACATGTTCTCTACCTGCTAGCCTGGTTCTCGCCTCCAGAACTACCAGAACAAGTCTCCACTTCCCTGGGGGACCCCTCCATCCTACAATCGAGGTTTGTGCATTGCCGAGAGTGACTCAGGGAGACCAGAGAGGCCTAGCAGGAGTCCAGCAGTGCCAGCTGAAGCTTTGGTCTTGCTCCTCAACATCCAGCCTCTTCTCTCACCCCAGGTGCCAATGGTGGAAACCAGAGGAGGACCATCAGGTGGCAGAGAGTGTGATGGGGAGGAAGGAGGAAAGAAGGACACTCAGGTCTGCTGAGCGTGTGCTCTGCTCTAGGCAGCCTCCGAGGAGCCGAGTCTTTCCTGTAATAAGGCGATCGTTTCCACAGGGTGGACATGAGTGCCCCTGATTTACAGAAGAAGACACTGAGAGTCAGAGTGGTTTACCGACTTCCTAAATGTCAGCCAGTCAATTAAGGATGAATCAGACCCAAGGCAAGGATGTCCCCACATATCCCCTGCCTTCTGTCATTTGCTGGAAGTGACATAAAGTGAAGTGAAGTGAAAGTCACTCAGTTGTGTCTGACTCTTTGCAACCCCATGGACTATACAGCCATGGAATTCTCCAGGGCAGAATACTCAAGTGGGTAGCCTTTTCCTTCTCCAGGGAATCTTCCCAAACCAGGGATCAAACCCAGGTCTCCCACATTGCAGACGGATTCTTTACCAGCTGAGCCACAAAGGAAGCCCAGTGTCATGAGAATGGGTGAATTCAAAAGTGACCAAGGTCCTAAAACTTGACTCGATTCCCAGAGACCCAGAGGTCGTCCTGACTGCCTCTTACAAACCCCTGCACCCTGGATTTGACTGTTTGACAAAGTCCACTTCAAAAGACCAAATCTTCACACCATGAGCCAGAGGGCACCAGGTGAGAGGCCAGAAGAATGTTGTTTGCCTCGGAGAAAAGATGTTGAAACTCGCTGTGAATTACTTACAGTACGTGACCAGATAAGGAGAAGGGAGGACCTCAGATCACTTACAGCTTGGCCATGTGACACTTTTCCACTGAAGGACTGGCACAGGAGCAAAGCCCATGGCCACCATAAAACCCATCCTCTAGGGTGACAGACGGACCTACAGCAAAGCCACACGGGCCCTGAGCAGGAGAGCCCCGATGCGGGAGGGAACAGGGCAATGGGGTAACTCCCCGCTTCCTGCCTGAGTCTCTTGGGCCCCCACCACTTCCTTTCTGGGGGTGCCTACACACCCAGGAGTGGGGCACGAGGCTAACACGATCCCATGCTGAAGGATCACTTAATCCGTATAATCGGATGATTCATTGTATTGAGTCGGAAGTATTTCTCGATCTTTTATCAGGTTCTTTTGAAATGTAAATAAACACTGTCCCCAGATGCTGTCTTCTGACAGCACCCAGGAAGGCCAGGTGTGCCCAGGCTGACTTCTGAGCTCTCCCTACCAGAGCACCGGTGGGCACCTGGAAGTGTGAGTCCTACCCAGGGACAAGCCAGCGTGTAGGCAGTAGACCCCTGGCGGAGAGAAAAAAGGCGGTGTGGCCTTCGGCCAGTGGTGGGCCCTAGGTAAGTTGGAGCCCACCCGAGACCAGGAAGACTGGAGGGTGATGAGGGCTGCGTGTTCTCCAGGGGGGTCACAGGGGTCATGACGGCGGAAGGGGAGTCCACACTTCCAGACCGTGCCCATCCTTGCCTGCGAGCACCCGTGTCTCTGGGCTGGTTCCTAACTTGTAGGCTGGTGACTATGCCTGAGTCAGAGAGCTCATGAACAGGACCACTCGGGACCCACCAGTGCCATGGCCTCTGCCATCAGCCCCACCCACAAGACATGCCTCACCCCTCCCTTCTGCCTTCCCCTCCTCACCGTCCCCTCCCGGTCCTGAACACGCCTCGCCCCTCTTCACTGCCTGGCTGCCCACCTGCGGACATGGGCCACAGCGGCAGGAGACCAACCCTGACCCAGGGGCTTCCCTGGTGGCTCAGCTGATACAGAATCCACCTGCAATTCAGGAGACCCAAGTTTGATCCCTAGGTCTGGAAGATCCCCTGTAGAAGGGAACAGCTACCCATTTCTGTATGCTTGCCTGGAGAATCCCATGGACAGAGGAGCCTGGTGGGCTACAGTCTATGAGGTCGCAAAGAGTTGGACATGACTGAGTGACTAACACTTTCCCTTTCAGGCCATCTGGAAAGAAGGACCTGAGAGGACATTGGAACAGCACCATCTGATACGTCACTTCCTCAGAAATGTTTGTCCTGCCCAGTTCCCTTCATGTACAGGTGACCCCACCATGCTTTTGGGCCTTAACAACTGCTGGATCTTTCTCATCCAGCATCAGGAGTCATCTTCCAGAATCTTCCACATGCTTGGACATTGTTCTTTCCTTTGGGGTCAGATACGTTAGGTTAAAATTTTCTTATGCAAAACTTCCCATATTGGAAGAAGGTTTTCTTTGACCTCAGAATATTCTCTTTTCCTGAGTAAACATCCCCAATTCCTGGTGGGAGGGGGTCTATTCTCCTCACTACCGGGAACGGCCCTAACGTGAGCTCTGGCTTCTCTCTTCCCTTACCTTGTGGAGCCCAGGGCCTGGCACACCACTCTGAGTGGGGTCACTGGGGTGCTGGAGAGCTGGGTGCTGCCTGCTTAAACAGGGGCAGGCTGACCCCAGCAGGCGGGCAACTCCTCCGTCAACCTTCCTGCCAATGGAGGGCTGACGGGTCCTCTCCTTGGGCTTCCTGCATTGAGGAAATCTCTGTTTATCTTTATTGGGTCTGTTTCCCCCACAAAATGATGCTCTGTGCTTATTCCCTTCAACTCCAGGAAGGTGAGCTCAGACTGGCCATCAGATCAGGGTGCCTTCTTAGGAGGAGCAGGAACGAGGAGGTGACTGAGGTTTCGAGGGTCCCTCCTGCCTACAGCACCTTCTCTTTCCTCTTAGTTCAGCTTCCACACCTCGGATCGGGTGGGGTGGGTGCAGCTCTGGGGGCTACACAAAGCCTGGACCTTGAGTGTTAAACTGCAAGACACCTGCCTGACAGCAAACTGCAAGGCAGCCTGGCTGACTTCTCGGGCTTCCTTTAAAGAGCTGCAGGGAAACGTAATTTTTAAAACATCGGACAGTTAATCTCACAGTCTTTCTCAGGGACACCACTTGTTTTCAAAGCTGTACTATTTGTTATGTAAATAGTGCAGAGAATTCGGTTTTGGCCTTTGGCTTCTGAGTCAGGCTGAACCTGAGGCTCAGACAGGCCTGATCAGAGAGTGATCGGGCAGCTCAGCCTTCACGAGGTATTGTTTGCCAAAACACACACCTTACTAATGTCCAGATATGATCGAACTTTCGTGGGCACTTAACTAAACCCCCGGAATGAGTCAGCTAAGAATGGACTGCTCTCTTCAAAGAGAGCGTGAGTCTGGTCTGGCCAGAAGGGATACCCTTTAATGTTACCTGGGTGCTCCTGGAGAATGAGAAGAGAGGAATCTTTAAGATTTTCATTTCCATTATTCTCAGCTTTCACTTTTTTTTTTTCTTAAGGGTTGGATTGGTGATCAATTTCCTCCTCATCCCACCAAGTTATTATTTCTTCAGACTGTTTATCCAGAGCACTGAGGACAAGGCTGCCTGTTAATCCTCTTCATCTGATTCTTAGACAGGGATTTCTACACAGATATGTGTGCTGGGCTCAGAGAGAATTCAGTTCAGTTCAGTTCAGTCACTCAGTTGTGTCCGATTCTTTGCGACCCCATGAATCGCAGCAAGCCAGGCCTCCCTGTTCATCACCATCTCTTGGAATTCACTCAGACTCATGTCCATCGAGTCCGTGATGCCATCCAGCCATCTCATCCTCAGTTGTCCCCTTCTCCTCCTGCCCCCAATGCCTCCCAGCATCAGGGTCTTTTCCAAGGAGTCAGCTCTTCACGTGAGGTAGCCAAAGTACTGGACTTTCAGCTTTAGCATCATTCCTTCCAAAGAAATCCCAGGGCTGATCTCCTTCAGAATGGACTGGTTGGATCTCCTTGCAATCCAAGGGACTCACAAGAGTCTTCTCCAACACCACAGTTCAAAAGCATCAATTCTTTGGCGCTCAGCCTCCTTCACAGTCCAATTATCACATCCATACATGACCACAGGAAAAACCATAGCCTTGACTAGATGGACCTTAGTCAGCAAAGTAATGTCTCTGCTTTTGAATATACTATTAGGTTGGTCATAACTTTTCTTCCAAGGGGTAAGCATCTTTAATTTCATGGTTGCAGTCACCATCTGCAGTGATTCTGGAGTCCCCCAAAATTAAGTCTAACACTGTTTTCACTGTTTCCCCATCTATTTCCCATGAAGTGATGGGACCGGATGCCATGATCTTCATTTTCTGAATGCTGAACTTTAAGCCAACTTTTTCGCTCTCCTCTTTCACTTTCTTTTTTTTTTTTCCAATGAGTTTAAATGTGTTTTATTTTTAGACAACCTACATGACACGTTTTCTCAAAAACAATGCCTCCGCTCCAAATAAATCAATGTTCAAAACAAATGAAGAGCTCGAGATGACATCAGTTCCATCTAAGTCCTGGTGTTGTGTGGATGAAAAGCAGTGGCCAGCCAGTTATGACGACAGGTGATTGATCCAAAGTANNNACTTTGTTAACATTTTTCCATCTCTAAACCATCCTTAAAGAAAATCATATATGGGGTTACACCATCCTCACGGTAGTCCAGCAGAGCGACCATGCCATCTGGATTCATGTTTTCACCAATAAAGAACTGACAGTTTTTGAAATTAGCAAGGATGTGTTTGATTTGTTCTGTAGCCCCTGTCATAAAAGGTTTTACTCTTTCTGGTCTCTGTTCTTCAAGTTTCCCTTTGATTGACTTCATGTAATCTTTGATGTACTTCTTGTAGGCTTCTTTTGTGAAGCTGGTTTCCTGCAAGTGATGGTTCATGACAATATCGACACCAGTGATTACTGTGCTTTCGGTACCTTCGCTCTCGGGGCCTTCAGCGGAGGCATTTCCACCAATGAGCGAGTCATCGATGTTACCCTCTGTCCTACTGAACATCTTCCCCTCCACCTCCAGACACAGCCCGTCTGCGACCTCCCGGATCTTGTAGATGTCGGAGAACATCTCGTCATGGCTAATGAGGTCCCGGTAGATGATCATGATGGCGACTGGAGGGAGGCGACAGCGGCGCTGGCTTAGCAGGAGCCCGGAGCTCAGAGCGAGCGCAGTGCGGCCAGAGCGGCGCTGGGGGGAGGGGGGAGTGGGCGGAAAAGCCTCTTTCACTTTCATCAAGAGGCTTTTTAGCTCCTCTTCACTTTCTGCCATAAGGGTGGTGTCATCTGCATATCTGAGGTTATTGATATTTCTCCCGGCAATCTTGATTCCAGCTTGTGCTTCTTCCAGCCCAGCGTTTCTCATGATGTACTCTGCATATAAGGTAAAGAAGCAGGGTGACAATATACAGCATTGACATACTCCTTTTCCTATTTGGGACCAGTCTGCTGTTCCCTGTCCAGTTTTAACTGTTGCTTCCTGACCTGCATACAGATTTCTCAAGAGGCAGGTTAGGTGGTCTGGTATTCCCATCTCTTGGGAATAAATCATGTGAATATCAATTAATCCCAAGCCAATTAAAAAAAAAAGTGTCAGGAATAGAGCTTGTGGTTCACAGCAAAGCTAAACTTTGCCACTGAAAGTGTCATGCCCGAAGTTCAAAGAGTTCTGGTTAAAGAGAAAGGGCCAGGACATCTTAACTTTTCTGGGACTTCAGCTCAGGGCCGGGGTGCAGCATTTGAAAGAGAGGGGCATCTCCTTGGGAGAAAGACCACTGATTTCAGATCAGGGGGAGTAAATTCAGATGAGGCACTGGGACATCTTGCCAGGTCAGAAAATACAGAGTGCTGGTCATGCTGAAAGGGCAAAGAGGTGCCCCCAAAGGTGCTCCTATATTGGCCTAAAACAGGACAATTTGGGCACCAAAAAGAATAATAACCGAAATGGATTGAAATGTGTATGTCTTAAAAAATCAATTACTTTATAATGAATTTTTGAATCTGGGCATTAATCTTCAACAGACACTAAATTTATTAGGTGCAATGGTGATAAGGAGTTTTAAACTGGTTCGGTGGGCGGGGAGAGGGGACATCAAGCTGCCACCACCTAGATGTCCCCACCTACAGCTGCTGCTGCTGCTGCTGAGTCACTTCAGTTGTGTCTGACTCTGTGGGACCCCATAGATGGCAGCCCACCAGGCTCCCCTGTCCCTGGGATTCTCCAGGCAAGAACACTGGAGTGGGTTGCCATTTCCTTCTCCAATACATGAAAGTGAAAGTGAAAGTGAAGTTGCTCAATCATGTCCGACTCTTCGAGATCCCATGGACTGCAGCCCCCCAGCCTCCTCCATCCATGAGATTTTCCAGGTAAGAGTACTGGAGTGGGGTGCCATTGCCTTCTCCCCCCATCTATAGGGAGCAGACTAAGCCGTTAGGGAGTCCTGGGTGTTCTTTGGAAGGAATGATGCTAAAGTTGAAACTCCAGTACTTTGGCCATCTCATGCGAAGAGTTGACTCATTGGAAAAGACCCTGATGCTGGGAGGGACTGGGGGCAGGAGGAGAAGGGAGCGACTGAGGATGAGATCACTGACTCGATAGATGTGAGTCTCAGTGAACTCCGGGAGTTGGTGATAGACAGAGAGGACTGCTGCTGCTGCTGCTGTCACTTCAGTCGTGTCCGACTCTGTACGACCCCATAGACAGCAGCCCACCAGGCTCCTGACCTGGCGTGCTGCAATTCATGGGGTTGCAAAGAGTTGGACACGACTGTGAGACTGAACTGAACTGAACTGAACTGAACTGAACTGAACGTCATAGTTTAAGGACTCAGTGATTTGCTAGTGGTAAATCCAAAGTCCTCTGTGCCGTGCACAGAGACCCTCGTAATGCTTAGTGTGCTATAATACAGCTGTATCATCACAGCACGTTGTTTTTGTTCAGTCGCTAAGTCTTGTCCGACTCTGCGTGACCCCGTGGACTGTAGGACCCCAGGCTCCTCTGTCCTTCACTATCTGCCAGAGTTTGCTCAACTTCACGTCCATTGAGTCAGTGATGCTGTCTGACCATCTCATCCTCTTCTGCCCACTTCTTTTGCCTTCAGTCTCTCCCAGTATCAGGGTCTTTTCCAACGAGTCACAGCAAAAATACATATAAACTCTCCTGTCTTTCTCTCAGACTTCCACTTTAATACACGTAGAGCCAAGCTGGGCTGTGTGAGGTGTGTGGTTCCTGGGTCAGCTACTAGCTTTTCGTCTCTTTGTATTACCACTCTCATTTAATAAAGAAAAAAAAGTGTCTAGTATATGACCAACAGAATTAATTCCTCTAAAAATTCTTCACCTTCCCAGAAAGACAACTTCATTTGAAAGTTGAAGGAAAGGCCTGTTGACTTCTGGTTGAAACGGGAGATGATGGCAAGTGATCAAGATGCCTTGTTTATAGCTGAGATTTCCTTAAGACAGAGTCTCAGAATTTAGGTTTCTCTGATTCCGGAATAAAAATAACAAGCAGGTCATGGTTTTCATAGGACTACAAGTAAGTTGGTGGACCTACAAGCCAAGTTTATGTACCCAGGGCAAGAAAGAAAAGAATGCAGTGTGAAGAAAATGGTCTATAACCAAGAATTAAATTTAAAAATTTACATACTTTCCTCATATTATTTTTAGAGGGTGAAATAATTCAGTTTTAGAGGAAAAAAATTCATTTTTGTAAAAGCTAAAATAAGCAATATGGAAATGAACAAAGCGATGCAACTGAGGACAGGTGTATGTGCTTGCTCAGTCGCTCAGTCCTGTCCAAATCTTTGCAACCCCTTGGACTGTAGCCTTCCAGGCTCCTCAGCCCATGGGATTTCCCAGGCAAGAATGCTGGAGTGGGTTGCCATTGCCAACCCAGGGATCAAACCCACATCTCCTGCGTCTGCAGGCATATTCTTTACCAGTGCAACCCCTGGGAAGCCCAGGTGAGGACAAGCAAAGGCTCTCTATTCAGAGCCTGCTGTAGCAGCGGAGTCAGCCACTACCACCTGCATTCTGGCAGAGACTCCAGGGTAGGCAGAGGAGTGCTGGGGGGCTTCTTAGTGGAGAAAGGCACGGTCCCAGGTGTGTCCTGACGGAGGCTGGGGGCATGGGGAGCTGGAGGCGGCTGACCGGAAGCAGAGCATCCCTGTGACTAGTTTTGGGTGCATATTTTGTTTTCTATAGAAGTGAAAGTCGCTCAGTCGTGTCCAACTCTTTGCAACCCCATGGACTATAGTCCATGGAATTCTCCAGGCCAGAATACTGGAGTGGGTAGGTTTTCCCTTCTCCAGGGGATCTTCCCAACCCAGGGATTGAACCCAGGTCTCCCACATTGCAAGTGGATTCTTTATCAGCTGAGCCACAAGGGAAGCCCCTTGTTTTCTATGGTGGATCCTAAATTGGAAGCCAGGGCAAAAATTAGAGATGCTGTCACTTATTAATCAAGTCCTGGCCATTTTGGTTCAGTTGCTGTTGTTTAGTCGCCCAATCGTGTCCAACTCTTTGCAACCCCGTGGACTGCAGCACACCAGACTTCCCTGTCCCTCACCATCTACCAGAGTTTGCTCAAACTCATGTCCAGTGAGTTGATGATGCCATCCAACCATCTCATCCTCTGCCATCCTCTTCTGCCTTCAGTCTTTGCCAGCATCAGGGTCTTTTCGAGTGAGTCAGCTCTTCGCATCAGGTGGCCAAAGCATTGGAGCTCCAGCTTTAGCATCAGTCCTTCCAATGAATATTCAGGGTTGATTTCCTTTAGAATTGACTTGTTTGATCTCTTTGCTGTCCAAGGGACTCTTAAGAGTCTTCCTCAGCTTCACAGTTGGAAAATGTGAATTCATTGGCCCTCAGGCTTCTTTATGCTCCACCTCTCACATCCATACATGACTACTGGAAAAACCATAGCTTTGACTATATGGACCTTTGTTGGCAAAGTGATTGCTGAAGGCTGTTGTTTGGCTTTCTGGACTGATGGCTGCAGGAGTTCTATCTTTATACCGGACCTGGTCATTACTGTTTATAAGTTCCAGCTCTCATAAGATAGTGATTTATTGGAAAAAGCTTTAACTACTCTCTGAAAAGAAACCAAACCAGATATGATTAGAGGCATAGCAATGTGATGGGATGATAAGACATGATGTCATGTTTGGGGGTGTGGTCTCAAGAGCAGAGAGAATTTGTCTGTGAGAAACTCTCCTCTGGAATCTCCCAGACTGGGTCTCTGAGATAGTAGTAGCGGTGACATCAGCACTCAGGCTTACCTGGCGGGTCAGAGAGCAACAGTTCTGTCAATGTGAGGGGAGATGTCTGGTAGGAATTCTTCTAGAAAATTCTCTATTTTCCCATCAAATATATATCTAGTCCATTCTCTTGACTCTCTCTCAAGTGGAATTCTCATAAAGAAGTTGGGGTTTTTCATTTCTCCCTCCATTTCTTTCCACTTCTGCCTATTTTCCATCTCTCTCTTTCTCTGTGTTGAGGCTTATGTTATATTCCTACATGCGTTGGTCCTCTGCTGACTTCCCTGGTGGCTCAGATGATAAAAGCATTTGCCTGAAATGCAGGAGACTGTTTGATCCCTGGACTGGGAAGATCCCCTGGTGAAGGAAATGGCAACCCACTCCAGTACTCTTGCCTAGAAGACAGAGAAGCCTGGCAGGCTACCGTCCATGGGGTCGCAAAGAGTCGGACACTGAGCGACTTCACTTTCATTTTTCACTTACCCTGCAGTTTAATTTGTCTATGTGCTGTGCTGTGCTGAGTCACTCAGTCACGTCCGACTCTTTGTGAGCCCGTGGACTATAGCCTGCCAGGCTTTTCTGTCCATAGGGATTCTCCAGGCAAGAAAACTGGAGTGGGTTGCTATGCCCTCCTCCAGGGGAATCTTCCCAACCCAGGGATTGAACTCAGATTGCCCACACTGGAGGTGGATTCTTTACCATCTGAGTCACCAGGGAAGCCCAGATAATGTGTTAAATATCTTCATATGAGACAATCCAACAACACTAAGGAAATGAAAATGTCCATCTCAATGATGGGATCAAGATGAAGATTCTCTTAAAATCAAACTGTTCTGAAGCATCTAGTATGTGCACAGTAGTAAGAAATACAAGCAATTCAAGGATTAATTCAAGGATCATGCAGTAATTGAGAAATCTGGAGATGTGTTTACCTTCAGAGACAAGATGGCCTAGTAATAAGAGTGTTGAAATGAGGATGGCTTCAGGAATAGACCCTAGGTCTCAGACTAGAGAGCTGGTTTCTTCCCCCTTCTTGCTAGTCCCTTCTTGCTTCTGCCACACAAGTTGCACAAATGTAAGGAGGAATCCTTTCGTCTATCGATCTTATTCTTTCTCTTGTATCCTATATTTATAATAGATACCATCATTCTTTTAATCAAGTTAGAAACTCTGAGGTCATGGGAGATGACTCCTTCCTACTTCACTCATTCAAACAACTAATTTTTTAATAGACTCTAATATACACATTTTCCCTCTATTTTAACCTCTGGTATCAGGGTGTATCTTATAATCAATGGCATCTAGCAAGTGACAGCAATTTGTCTATAGTATTTTACTTTAATGGCTAAATTTCTATTTGGTGCTTTTTCAATCTCTTTCTTTGTTTATTTTTTCCTCAATGTAATTCTGTATTCTTACACCACACATTCAAATACTTCCTTGCCATACTTCAAACTTTTAAAACCTACTCATTTTAAAATATCTTTTAAATGGATATATGTATATACATATATATATGTATAACTAATTCACTTTGCTATAAACCTAAAATTAACACAACATTGTAAAGCAACTATACTTCAATTTAAAAAAAGGTTAAAAGTAAATAAAAGTATCTTTTGGATTTCTTTTTTGTGCATGTATTTCTGGAAGTCAGTTTTCTAACCCTTAGCTTGATTTGAGGAAATCAGTGTTAGCTGCTCATCACCTACAGGGCTTGAATCCATGACTTCTGTGCTTCTTTAGTGTTAGACTACAGCGTCAAGGGATTTATGGCCCTTTCTTTGCAACTCATGTCGAAACTCAAGAACCACCTCTCTGATTTTGAGTTTCTTCTATGACTCTAGCCTCTAGGGAAATCCTTCTCTTGCTCTCGAGCTTGGCTTTTCGTCCAACAACAGTTCTCTCCAGCATTTTCCCGTGTGAAGAGCATGGCAGACGAGATCTATGAGTCTGCCATACTGACCCACATCAGCTAATATTTATGATGTGCCTACAGTATACACAACTAGGCGCTGAGGATGAGAAGTGAACAAGACTCAGAGCTTCACTTCAGGGAACTTAGAGTCCAGAAGGCCAGACAGACAAAGGAAACATTTACATTAAAATACAAGAAGTGCAGTGCTGCATAGGTTTCTATAGAAGCACCAAGTTGGGGCATCTGACTCTGGTTTTAAGGGGAGGGTGAGGGTCAGTGAAGAAAATGCATGTTCTTCTAAACAAAGACTGTATTGGAAAAGATGATGTGATAGAGCACTTTCTGGGGAAAAGGTTTTTGGCTTCACTTTATTTTAAAAAGCTGCTCATGGGCCCAGGAATCACAGTCACACATGGAAGTCTTGTCTCGCTAGTTCTCCCAGGCTAGAACTTTCACAAGCTTTATTTTTCTTTCAACACCAAAGACATTGTTTGATGAATCATTTATTCAACAAACAGCATCCAAACTGCTACTAAGGCAGTTTCTCAAAAGATTAATTTTACTGCTGGGATATAGATTATACCCCAGAAGACTTGGAATCACTGGCAACTGCCATCATAAATATTTGTTACGAGGCTGTTTCCAATGATTTAGGCGGCTTTATTCTATTTTTTTTAATTAAAAAGTGCTATTAATCCACATATTGCTTGTAATATATGAAAATTATTGCTTATACTGAAGGTAAATAATCTGGGGCAATTTGGAAATAAGGGATCTGAAATGGAAAAAAAAGCGAACTATCTGTAGACCCATAGGATGGTTGAGCTGTATACTGTTATTTAGTCACTAAGTCGTGTCTGACGACTCTTTGCAACTCCATGGACTGCAGCCCACCAGGCTCCTTTCCACGGGATTCTCCAGGCAAGAATACTGGAGTGGGCTGCCATGCCCTCCTCTAGGGGTCTTCTTGACCCAGGCAGCCAATCCGAGTCTCCTGCAATTGCAGATGGCGAATGGCGGATTCTTTACCACTAAGTCACCAGGGAAGCCTTGAACTGTATATTACGTTGGTGGAAATCTAGTCTGATCTAGCTGAAACCAGTTTTCCCACGTAGCAGCATTCCTGGTCTCTACTCACTAGATGCCACTAACACAACCCCTACTCCAAGTCATGACCAAATGACCCAGATGTTGCTAAATGTCCTGGATGAGAACTCGTGGTCCACGTCCTTTCTCTCAGAGATGAGGAGTGGAGGCCCAGAGCGTGAGCCGTGTCACCCGACACAGGTAATTAGAGGCTGTTCCTGCAAGAGCATCCCTGGTCTTCTGCCACCTCTTCTCAGGCGCTTTCCCCAGAAACTGCAATACGGCCTCCAGGCTAGTATCAGTTAACTGCTCAGTCTGATTTGCAGCAGAGGCCTGGGCTCAGACCCTCAACATAACGTAGCTCCTATTGACAAGCTCGGGCTTGGCAAGCTTGCACTCTTTGAGTTGTCTCCAACATAATACTTCAGTACCAAGATTTTTGTGAAATTTCAATGAAACTCATTGAATTCGTTCTAAGTAACCAAAAAGTTCCTTCCAAGCTCACATTTTCTATTTTTTGAGAAAGTATCGGTTTCTCTCTCCATCTCCTTCACTTGTGAAGAAAATAAATGCCTCGAGCCCGGCCCAGAGGATTGTGCCCTTGGTTCTTTTCCACGGTGCTGGTTATTAGGTGACGGAACGCTTGCCAAATGGTGAATAAGTCCGTCCACAGCTTTTGTTCATCTGATAACTGGGTGTGATATATGCAAAGTTAAGGCTTACTCCATGAAAACATCCGGTTTTATCTGGGATCTTTCCTTCTGGTCAGTATATTCTAACACCTGGAGGAAAAAACCTGATAACTCACACTTTGAAACCCTGCGGTCCTGTTGTTGGCCTTTTACTCACCATGCGGACATTTAAGTAAGAGAGACGGTGGAAGGTGGGATAAACCAGGCCGCAGAGTGCCCTTCCCTGGGGGCTGCGCCACCGTGACCCAGCCCTTCCTGGTTAGTGAGATGCTCCCTTGCTCACAGGTTGCTCGGGGTCACTGGGCATCTAGAGACCCAGGCCTGACTTAGATTCTGACCCTGCAGAACTGTTGTCTTTGAAGTCTAGCAGCCTGCGGCTGGAAAAGACCACCTGAGCCAGCAAACAGCCAGTGACACGCAAGCCCAGCTCCAATTTATGTCAGTGTGCCGGTGACGAAATTCACTGCTGGCCTTCTGATGGGGCAAGCCCTTGCCGACAGCCGGTGCCAGCGGCCACAGCAGGTGCTGCTTCGTGCTCATTGTCGAAATGCCCGCAGCTCTGAGAGATGGCTCAGGAATGCTGCTGACGCCACCCAAGCTCTCAGCACCCCTACCTACTTACGCTACCACCCTGCCAGTCAGGGCAGGCAGCTATGTTTCCGTATTGGGACCAGATGACGTCATGGGACCAGATGACGAATTTTAACCTGGCTTTGTGCAGAAGCTAGAATATCCAGTCAAATTGAAAACTGGGAGTGGGGAAAAAAGCAGGTCAGTTCTGCGGGGTCAGGACATCTGGAGGCCCCACAGACCACTGATCTCTTTCCCCTGTATTTTCATGAATACATCTGCGTTGTGAACTCAGCCACGCTGTGATTAAGTCCAGGTGGGCAAGGACCCTTTCCTGGTCCCTGTTCAAACACAGCACAGTGTCGGATGTGGCAGTGCATCATAGCCAGAAGAGCACTGACCGGGGCAGGTCTCAAGCTCTGGAGTCCATTCATCCCCCGACAGTTTGATAAGTTTGGGTAAGTAGCTCATGGGCTTCCTTGATGGCTCAGTGGTGAAGAATCCACCTGCCAATGCAGGAGACCCGGGTTCCATCCCAGGATCAGGAAGATCCCCTGGAGAAGGTAATGGCCACCCACTCCAGAATTCTTTCCTGGGAAATCCCAGGGACAGAGGAGCCTGGCGGGCTACAGTCCCTGGGGTCGCAAAGAGTTGGACAGGACTTGGCAACTAAACAATAGAAACAAGTAGCTTGGGAGCTGGGGGAGCGGCAGGCAGACAGCAAAGCTCATCATCTCCTACGCATTCTTGACCAGCACAGTTTGCTCCTGTACCTCTTTCCCTTCCACACCTTACAGAGAGGCCCCTCCAGCTCTGCCTATATGGTGATCAGCAGCTCTGTAGCCCCTGACCAAGCTCTCTGCTGCTTAGACAGCTTCTCCCTCGAAGGCTGCTCGCTCACCCCGACGCTGCCTCTCTTAGCTACTCTTGTCAGGACCAGAGATGGTCCAACTTATTTTTCCCTATAGCTCTGCTTATCAGTTTTACATGGGCAGCAGAAGCCATGAGTGCACTAACATGAAATTATACAAACGCAGATCTTCTCCAAGTATATTCCCTGGAAAGCAATGTTTTTGCCCAAACTGGATCCATTTTAGCTGCAGCTAAGGCCAGACTCTCCCTGTTATTAATCAGAAAAAAAGATGCTTGTTTTCAAATTTTTTCTCTAGCAATTTTTTCCCTTAGATTTCTCTGTTGTTGCTTAATCACTATGTTGTGTCTGACTCTTTGTGACCCCATGGACTGCAGCACGCCAGGGTTCCCCATCCTTCACTATCTCCCTGAGTTTACTCTATCTCATGTCCATTGAGTCAGTGATGCCATCCAACCATCTCATCTTCCGTCCTTCCCTTCTCCTCTTGCCCTCCATCTCTCCTAGCATCAGGGTCTTTTCCAATGAGTTGCATCAGGTGGCCAAAGTATTGGAGCTTCAGCATCTGTCTTTCCAATGAATATTCAGGGTTGATTTCCCTTAGGATTGACTGGTTTAATCTCTGATGTCCAAGGGACTCTCATGAGTCTTCTCCACAGTTTGAAAGCATCAATTCTTCAGTGCTTAGCCTTCTTTATGGTCCAACTCTCACATCCGGGTATGACTATTGGAAAACCTATAGCTTTGACGATACAGATCTTTGTTGGCAAAGTGATGTCTCTGCTTTTTAATATGCTCTCGAGGTTTGTCACGGCTTTTCTTCCAAGGAGCGAGCATCTTTTAATTTCATGGGGGCATTTAACATCTAAAGTGATTTTAGAGCCCAAGAAAATGAAATCTGTCACCGTTTCCACTGTTTCCCCATCTATTTGACGTGAAGTGATGGGACTGGATGCCATGATCTTAGTTTTTGAATGTTGGGTTTTAAGCCAACTTTTTCACTCTCCTCTTTCACCCTCATCAAGAGGCTCTTTAGCTCCTCTTCACCTTCTGCCATTAGTGTGGAATCATCTGCATATCTGAGATTGTTGATATTTCTCCAGACAAACTTGACTCTAGCTTGTGTTTCACCCAGCCTGACATTTCACATGATGTACTCTACATATGAATTAAATAAGCAGGGTGACAACATACAGCCTTGACGTACTCCTTTCCTGATTTGGAACCAGTCTATTGTACCATGTCCAGTTCTAACTGTTGCTTCCTGACCTGCATACAGATTTCTCAGGAGGCAGGTAAAGGGGTCTGGTATTCCCATCTCTTTAAGAATTTTCAAGTTTATTGTGATCCACACACTCAAAGGCTTTAGTGTAGTCAATGAAGAAGAAGTAGATTTTTTTTTTAATTCTCTTGCTTTTTCTCTGATCCAGTGGATGTTGGCAATTTGATCTCTAGTTTGCCTGCTTTTTCTAAATCCAACTTGTACGTCTGGAAGTTCTAGGTTCATGTATTGTTGAAGCCTAGTTTGAAGGACTTTGAGCATTACTTTGCTAGCATGTGAAATGAGTGCAATTGTGAGGTAGTTTGAACATTCTTTGGGATTGGAACAAAAATTGACCTTTTCTAGTTCTGTGGCTGGAGAAGGCAATGGCACCCCACTCTAGTACTCTTGCCTGGAGAATCCCATGGATGGAGGAGCCTGGTGGGCTGCAGTCCATGGGGTCGCTAAGAGTTGGACACGACTGAGCGACTTCACTTTCACTTTTCACTTTCACCCGTTGGAGAAGGACATGGCAACCCACTTCAGTGTTCTTGCCTGGAGAATCCCAGGGACGGGGGGAGCCTGGTGGGCTGCCGTCTATGGGGTCGCACAGAGTTGGACACGACTGAAGCGACTTAGCAGCAGCAGCAGTAGCAGCAGCAGTTCTGTGGCTACTGCTGAGTTTTTCAAATTTGCTGGCATATTGAGTGCAGCACTTTCACAGCATCATCTTTTCGGATTAGAAATAGCTCGGCTGAAATTCCATCACCTCCACTAGCTTTGTTTGTAGTGATGCTTCCTAAGGCCCACTTGACTTCACATTCCAGGATGTCTGGCTCTCGGTGAGTGATCACACTATCGTGGTTATCCGGGTTTAAGAACTTTTTTTGTACAGTTCTGTGTATTCTTGCCACCTCTTCTCTCTGCTTCTGTTAGGTCCTTACCATTTCTGTCCTTTATTGAGCCCATCTTTGCATGAAATGTTCCCTTGGTATCTCTAATGTTCTTGAAGAGATCTCTAGTCTTTCCCATTCTATTGTTTTCCTCTATTTCTTTGCATTGTTTACTTAAGAAGCTTTTCTTATCTTTCCTTGCTGTTCTCTGGAACTCTGCATTCAGTTGGGTATACCTTTCTCCTTTGCCTTTTCCCTCTTCTTTTCTCAATTTTTTGTAAGGCCTACTCAGACAGCCACTTTGCCTTCTTGCATTTCTTTTTCTTGGAGATGGTTTTAATCACCTCGTCCTATACAATGTCATGAACCACCATCCGTAGTTCTTCAGGCACTCTGTCTACCAGATCGAGTCCCTTGAATTTATTTGTCACTTCTGCTGTATAATCATAAGGGATTTGGTTTAGGTCATACCTGGATGGCCTAGTGGTTTTCCCTATTTTCTTCAATCTGAGCCTGAATTTTGCAATTAGAAGCTGATGATCTGAGTCACAGTCAGCTCCTGGTCTTGTTTTGCTGACTGTATAAAGCTTCTTTATATTTGTCTGCAAAGAATATAATCAATCTGATTTCATTGTTGACCATCTGGTGATGTCCATATGTAGAGTCATCTCTTGTGTTGTTAGAAGAGCATGTTTGCTATGACTGGTACATTCTCTCAGCAAAACTCTGTTAGCCTTTGCCCTGCTTCATTCTGTACTACAAGGCCAAATTTGCCTGTTACTCCAGGTATCTCTTGACTTCCTACTTTCGTATTCCAGAGCCCTAAGATAAGAAATGATGCTAAAACTGAAACTCCAGTACTTTGGCCACCTTATGCGAAGAGTTGATTCATTGGAAAAGACCCTGATGCTGGGAGGGATTGGGGGCAGGAGGAGAAGGGGACAACAGAGGATGAGATGGCTGGATGGCATCACTGACTCGATGGATGTGAATCTGAGTGAACTCTGGGTGTTGGTGATGGACAGGGAGGCCTGGCGTTCTGTGATTCATGGGGTCGCAAAGAGTCGGACATGACTGAGCGACTGAACTGAACTGACTGAAGATGAAAAAGACATCTCTTTTGGTGTTAATTATAGGAGGTCTTGTAGGTCTTCATAGAAGTGTACAACTTTATCTTCTTTGGCATTAGTGGTTGGGGCATGGATTTGGATTATGGTGATGTTAAATGGTTTGCCTTGGAAACGAACAGAGATCATTCTGTTGATTTTGAGACTGTACCCAAGTACTGCATTTCAGACTCTTTTGTTAACTATGAGGTCTGCTGCTGCTGCTGCTGCTGCTGCTAAGTCACTTCAGTCGTGTCTGACTCTGTGTGACCCCATAGACGGCAGCCCACCAGGCTCCCCTGTCCTTGGGATTCTCCAAGCAAGAACATGAGGGCTACTCCATTCTTTCTAAGGATTCTTGGCCACAGTAGTAGATGTAATGGTCGTCTGAATTAAATTTGCCTGTTCCAGTCCATTTTAGTTCACTGATTCCTAAAGTGTCGATGTTCACTTTTGCCATCTCCAGTTTGATCACATCCAATTTACCTTAATTCATGGACCTCACATGCCAGGTTCCTAGCAATATCGTCCTTTACAGCATCGGACCTTACCTTCACTACCAGTCACATCCACCTCTGGGTGCCATTTCTGCTTTGGCTCAGCCTCTGCATTCTTTCTGGAGCTATTTCTCTGCCCTTCCCCAGTAGCACTTTGGACACCTACTGACGTGTGGGGGGGTTCATCTTTCAGTGTCGTATCTTTTTGCCTTTTCGTACTGGGTTTCTCAAGGAAAGAATACTGAAATGCTTTGCCATTCCTTCCTCCCATGGACCATGTTTCGTCAGGCGCTGACTAGCAGGGACGTGCCCTTCAGCCACTCAACGTAGCTGGCTGACATGCCCGGTGCCCTGGCTATGCCACGGCTGCTCCTCGTTGAATGTATAAACTTTCACCAGCCATTGGATGTTGGTCAACCTGCACTCTGGGGGGCTGAGGCAGAGGCCCTGCTGGAGTCTCCAGGAAAGGGGTCTGCGGAAGGCTAGAGCAGATGTTGGAGGCCGCCCAGGAGCAGAGGGCACCCTGCTATTGTCCACAGGTTTCTTTGTCCGCTGCCAATTTTTAAGGAGACAATTAACCAAGTAGCAAATGAAGTCGTTTTATTTTTAAACTCAAAATATCTCCATTAACTGCCTTTTTAAAACAGGTTCAGAGTTTCAACTTTTTGAAAGGAGTTTTGAAGCAAGTTTGCAAGTTAAGGGGCTTCCCTGGTGGCTCAGACAGTAAAGAATCTGCCTGCAATGCAGGAGACCCAGGTTCGATCCCTGGGTTGGGAAGATCCCCTGGAGAAAGGCATGGCAACCCACTGCAGTATTTTTGCCTGGAAAATCCCATGGACAGAGGAGCCTGATGGGCTACAGTGCATGGGGTTGCAAAGAATCCCCACAACTGAGCGACTAAGCACATGCAAGTTAAGACCTCTGAACTGTGGGCTAATGCGAGTCCATTTTTCCTGTTGTTCAGGCCCCAAACTTAATGTCAGTCCTGACCTGTTTGTCTTGCACACACAGGTAACCCATCAGCTCTTGCTTGCAAAATACCCAGAGGAGGACTCTTCCCAGCGCCTCCCCTGCCGCAGTCCTGGCCTAAGCCACCGTGCGGTCTCGGAGGCAGGGGGATGGCAAGGCACCTCCGCTCGGTCTCCCTACTTCCCCAGGCCCTTTGCCATCTGCTGTTTTTAATCTGGCAAACAAAGGGGTCCCATTCCTCCTCCACGGCTTTCTTTCTCTTTTTTCAATTATTGTTTAAGCATTTATTTATTTTTAATAAAAAGATAGGGCCTTCCCAGGTGGTGCAAAAGGTAAAGATTCTTCCAGCCAATGCAGGCGATACAAGAGACACAGATTCAGTTCCTAGGTCGGGAAGATTCCTTGGAGGAGGAAATGGCAACCTGCTCCAGTACTTTTACTTGGAAAATTCCATGGATAGAAGAGCCTGCTGCTGCTGCTAAGTCGCTTCAGTCGTGTCTGACTCTGTGTGACCCCATAGACGGCAATGTCAGGGAGCCCACCAGGCTCCCCCGTCCCTGGGATTCTCCAGGCAAGAACACGAGTGGGTTGCCATTTCCTTCTCCAATGCATGAAAGTGAAGTCTCTCAGTCGTGTCTGATTCTTCGAGACCCCACGGACTACAGCTTACCAGGCTCCTCTGTGGGATTTTCCAGGCAAGAGTACTGGAGTGGGATGCCATCGCCTTCTCAGAAGAGCCTGGTGGGCTACAGTTCAAGGGGCCACAGAGTCAGACATGACTGCGCTAGTGAGCAGACACAATCAGAGGATAATTGCTTTACAATACCGTGTTGCTTTCTGCAACACATCACCGTAAATCAGCATGGTGCTCTTTATTGTTCTGGGGTAAGATCCTCAGGGTCTCCCCTGTCCCCGTACCCCACACGCACAGTTTCATCTACCTCCTGCTCTCTGGCGCCTCTTGCAGGACCTTGCCTTGGCTGAAAAACCAACCAAAGGGCTCAATGTAATCTTTTATTGTGGGGGTGGAAGGAATACTCTGCCCATGACTTAACGACTGAACTACAGCTCTTTTTTTAAAAGCCTTTTTCTTCGTATTCATTTTATTCATTTATTTTGATCTTTTGGCCACACTGCACAGCGTGTGGGATCTTAGTTCCCAGACCAGGGACTGAACCCACATCTCCTGCATTGGAAGGTGGATTCTTAGCCACTGGACCACCAGGGGAAGTCCCCAGACCTGAGGTTATTAATTTGAGACCGTATGTCCTTTTAAATACAGGCATTTTAGTGCCGTAGATTTCCCCAGAAGTACAGCTTTAGTGTTGCCGCACGAATTTGGACTATTGTGCTTTCATTTTCACTCAGTTCAAAATAATCCTTAATCTTCCTTTCAGTTGCTTTCCCCTTGATTCCTGGATGATTTAGAAATGTGTTATTTAGTTTCTAAACATTTTGGGGATTTTTCCAATGCTCTTTTTTTTATTTATTTCTAATTTAATTTCATGGTGGTCAGAGAACTACCTTGTGTGACTTGCTTTTAGCTTTACCAAGATATATTTTATGGTACAGAACGTAACTGTCTTAATAAATGCTTTGTATACACTTGACAGGAATGTGTAGTCTGCTATTTTGGGGTAGACTGGGTAGAGTGTTCAATAAACGATAACTAGGTCAGTTGGTTGCTACTATGGTTTGTAATGAAAGGATATCATTCTTAAATGATATAATTTAGTTGCTACTCATTTGATCAGTTATTGAGAAAGTAGTATTTAAGTCTCATTTACTGTAGGCTTTTTAAATTTCCTGTTTCACATATATCATTTTTTGCTTTATTTTTTTTGGAAGTTCTGTTGTTAGATATATAAACTTTTAGGATTGTCCTCTTGACAAGTTAGCTCTTTATCTTACTGAAATAACCCTTTCACCTCTGGTGGGGTATATATGCTCTATAACTTACTTTGATATTAACATCTACTTCAGAGTTGGTTTTTTTTAACCAGGGTTAGCAAATCACCCATTTTTTTCCTTTTAACTTATTTGGTTATTTATATAAAAGTGTGTTTTAATAAGCAGCATTTAATTGGATCTTGCTTTGTTTATGCACTCTGCCAAGCTGAAACTTTTAACTCTTTTAGCTGAGCATTTCATGAACAGAGGAGCCTGGTGGGCTACAGTCCTTGGGGTTGCAAAGAGTTGGACACGACTAAGCAACTACCACTTTCACTTTTTAGATAATTTACATTTAATGTGATAATTTATATGACTGTAGTTATCTAGCATCTTGCTGTTTATCCCATTGGCTTTTTGTTCCATTTTTCCTCTGTTCATCCTTCTTTTCCATTAATTATTTGTTACTATTCCATCAAGTCCCTTTTATCGAATTATTAGCTAAAACTTTTTGTTTTGCTATTTAGTGCGAAATCTGTTATTATCCTCATCTTTGCTCTTCTCTATATATGTCTTTTTTCCTCAGCTGCTTTTCTGATTTTTTTCTTAGTCAGTGGCTTGTGAAATTTAATGATCAAGTGTGACTGAACTGAACTGAATTTGGTGTGATCCTTTTGAGCTCAGGGTTAGATAAATATTTTGGATATATGGGTTTATGTTGTTGCTGTTATTCAGTTGCTAAGTCATGTCTGTTTCTTTGCAACCCCATGGACGGCAGCACGCCAGGCTTCCCTGTCCTTCACCCCCTCCCGGAGTTTGCTCAGACTCATGTTCATTGAGTCAGCGATGCTATCTAACCGTTTCATCTTCTGCCACCCCCGTGAGTTTGTATTCTTCACCAAATCTGGAAAATTTTCATTGTTTATTTCTTTTTTATAAAATTTTTAAAAAATTCATTGCTGGTTGTGCTGAGTCTTTGTTGCTGCACGGCTTTTCTCTAGTTGCAGTGAGCAGGGGACGCTCTCTAGCAGCAGTGAGTGGGCTTGTTCATTGCGGTGGCTTTTCTTGCTGAAGACCACAGGCTCTAGGGCACGTGGGCTCCAGTGGTTGTGGCACAAGAGCTTAGCTGCTCTGCAGCACGTGGGATCTTCCCAGACCAGGGATCGAACCTGTGTCCCCTGCATTGGCAGGTCGATTCTTCACCACTGAGCCACCAGGCGAGCCCCCAACATTTCTTTAAATAATTTTCCTGATGTATGCCTCTGTGTTTTTCTTCAGGGACTCTAAATACAAATATATTAGGTCATTTGAAGTTGTCCAAAAGTTGGCTGATGATTTTGTCACCTTTTTAAGTTCTTTTTTTTTTATTTTATTTTGGATAGTTATTGCTCTATTTTCAAAGTCACGATCTTTTATTCTGCAATGTCTTACTTGTTGTTAATCACATCCAGTATATTTTTATCTATAGTTCAGTCCAGTCCAGTTGCTCAGTCGTATGCAACTCTTTGCGACCCCTTGGACTGCAGCACTCCAGGCTTCCCAGTCCATCACCAACTCCTGGAGCTTGCTCAATCTCATGTCCATCGAGTTAGTGATGCCATCCAACCATCTCATCCTCTGTCATCCCCTTCTCCTCCTGCCTTCAGTCTTTCCCAGCATTGGGGTCTTTTCAAACGAGTCAGTTCTTCAGATCAGGTGGCCAAAGTATTGGACTTTCAGCTTCAGCATCAGTCCTTCCAATGAACACTCAGGACTGATCTCCTTTAGGAGTGATTGGTTGGATCTCCTTGGAGTCCCAGGGACTCTCAAGAGTCTTCTCCAACATCACAGTTCAAAAGCATCAATTCTTTGGCACTCAGCTTTCTTTACAGAAACTATCTGTAGTTAAAATACATTTTTCTCTGAAGTTAAAAATTTTTCTCTGAAATTTGTAGTTTTCATCTCTAAATGTCTGATTTGGACGTCTAGGGCACAGTGATACAGTTATGATTCTTCTTGAACGTCTAGGATACAGTTGTACAGTTATGACTGTTTTCTGTCCTTATTTGCTAATTCTAACATTTAATCGGTTCTGTGTTGGTTTTGAATGCAACCATTTTTCTCCTTATAATTATTTTCTTGTTTCTTTCTGGCTGGGTGAATTTTACTTTGGTGGTGAATATTTTTCTACTTCTAAATATTCTTGAGCTTTGTTTTGGGATGCAGTTAAATTACTCAGAAAAAGTTTGATTGTTTTGGGTCTTGCGTTTAAGAATTTAGTTGAAACAGAGCTGCATTTAGTCTCAGGTGAATTATCCGCATTATGAACAAAACATGACTTTGAGTGCCCTACCCAGTGACCCACACATTATGAAGCATTCCTGTCTTGCTGTGGGGACAGGCACTTTCCCTGGCCCTGTGTGAGTAGCTCATCCTTTCAGGCAGGTCTTTACCCAGCCTCGCAGGTTCCTCATGTGCATCTGCCTAGCAGTGGATGTTGTTTGGTCTCTAAGTTGTGTTCAATTCTTTGGGACCCACGGACAGCAGCACACAGAGGTCCATGGGATTTCCCAGGCAAGAATACTAAAGTAGGTTGCCATTTCCTTCTCCAGGGGATCTTCCCGACCCAGGGATGGAGCCCTCCTCTCCTGCTTGGCAGGCGAATTCTATACCACTGAGCCATCAGAGGAGCCTGTGCCTAGCAGTACTCTGCTGAATTCTTGAGGGAGCCCCTCCACAGAGCTAAGGAGTTCTCTCTCCTTGCAACTTTCCTCCCTGGTCTTTAACTCTGCAAACTCTAGGCACCCCATTCGCCCACACTCTCAGCTCTATTAATTCAGTAGAGCTCTGTTGACTATGGTGGTCCACTGGGTACCACCTGGATTCACAGTCTCTGAACTATGGCCTGGAAACTCTCTCATGGAAGTAAGCTGGGGTCATTACAAAGCTCACTGTGTCTATTCCCAAGCCTTTAGAAATACTGTTCTCCATTACCTGATGTCCAGTGCCTTGAAAACAGCTGTTTGATACGTTTCATTGGGTTTTTACAATTGTTTTGGGCAGGAGGGTAAGTCTGGTTTCTGTTACTCCATCTTGATCAGAAGCAGAGGTTGCAAATTAACTAGATTTATTTCCTCCTAACAAGCATGTATGCATGTGGCTATGATTTTGTTAATATATTGCACACATCTAATAAATATTTGCTGTAAGTAAAATTGATCCTAGTTTTATATTGGAGCTAAATAGATGAATCATCAATGGATTTTGTTTGCTAGGTAAACCATACCTGCCAGGTACTAATGAAGTTAGAGAATCCTGCCCTCACTTGTCTTCCTATCACTAATGTGCATTCAGGGACTTCTTC
Organism: Procapra przewalskii; assembly: GCA_006410515.1. Lineage (NCBI taxonomy): Eukaryota > Metazoa > Chordata > Mammalia > Artiodactyla > Bovidae > Procapra > Procapra przewalskii. Next base: position 3,015,545 of record SJYF01000247.1, on the reverse strand, counting down.
CCTATCAAAGGAGTCATATCCCTCCCCAGTGAAGCTCTTTGCTCCCATCAAGTATCCACTGGAAATTTGGGGAAGTTCACTCCTTCAAATTCCAGTTTTTGCCTTTCTGAGAATTTTATAAACAGATTTCCCTTAACGGGGCTGTCACTTTGTCAGCTTTAAAATCGAAATCTGAAGTAAAGCCCTTCTAAGAATATACTTCTGACAATGAGTTTCTTAAGCATGGAAATACTTAGATATTTTCCATAGATGTTCAGAAAGCAAGTGGTGGAATTTCCACATGAGGTGCTCCCCTGTCTCTGATGGATGGATGGGAGTCTTCAAAGCAGGAATAAGAACAGGACAACCCACACCAACACAGAAATAGCCTGTTCTCTCTTGGAATGGAGAGCCAAGGTTAAGCCAGTACATTTTAAGAAGCTGGACATTTGTGCCAACAATTCTTTCCCAGCTTATTTTTGGCCTTTTTATTTTAACCTTACAAAGGTGTTCAAAATTTACATTTTTTTCTTTTACTTCTTCCATTACTTTTATACCTTTACTTGCATTATGAGAGGGCATAAAGTTTTAACATGTTATTTTATGGGGTTATTTCCCCTGTATTATTGTTTAATTTCTATGAAATTTATTAGGGATATGAGATAAGAAGCCTAACATTTTTTCCAAAATATTGAAAAATTTTG
>SJYF01000247.1:2978066-2992427 GCA_006410515.1 Procapra przewalskii | reverse complement strand
ATAGAACGGACTTTTGGACTCTGAGGGAGAGGGAGAGGGTGGGTTGGTTTGGGAGAATGGCATAAAAACATGTATACTATCATGTAAAAAAATAATAATAATAAATAAAAAAAAAAGAAAAAAAAAAGTTTCTCAGGAGGCAGGTAAAGTATTCCCATCTCTTGAATAATTTCCCACAGTTTCTTGTGATCCACACAGTCAAAGGCTTTAGCATAGTCAATGAAGCAGAAGCAGATTTTTTTTTGAATTCTCTTGCTTTTTCTGTGATCCAACAGATATTGGCAATTTGACCTAATTCCTCTGCCTTTTCCAAATAGAAAAAAGGTTTAAATTTAATTAATTTAATTTTAATAATTCCCTGTAACCCATCAAAACCAGCAAACAAAACAATGAGCCCAGGTGGTGTGATTAAGACAGAGCTCTAAGGTCGCTGTGCCAGAAATCCAGGAAGTCTTCAGGTTCAGTGTTGCTATGGTAACAATGCCCAAAGCTTCCTATCCCCTGGATGTTTGATCTGACACTAATCTAGATAAGGATTTTGAAAGGACTTTGCAGGTGCAATGAAGTTTAGGAATCACTTGACTTTTAGATAAGATTATCCTGCATTACCATTTGGGCCGAGTACAATCATACGAGTCCTTTAGAAGCAGCAGAAAAAGGCAGAGGGGAAGGAAGAGACATTCCAAGCAGGAGAAGGAGTCAAGGCACGATTTCTGGCTGTGAAGATGGGAGGGCCCCGAGCCCAGAAATGCAGGCAGCCTCAGGAGGCTGAGAACGACTCTTAGCTGACAGTCCGCGAGGAGACAGGGACCCCAGTCGTGCAACCCCAGGGGACTGAATTTAGCCAACAACCCAGATGAGCCCAGAAGTGAATTCTCCAGATAAGATCCCAGGCCACCAACTCCTTGACATTCACCTATGACACCCTAAGCAGAGAAGTCAATTGAATCACTGTACACACTGGCCCACAGACACTGTGACCTAATAGGTGGGTCTTGAGTCATTCTGCTCTTGGTATATATTACTGCAGCAATTGAAAACTAATATGACTGTTGTCTGGGGTACATCTGTACCACCTTGGGAATCCAATTCACTCCAAGGCCCGAGGCTACCCTTTCTACCATTTGGTTCATGTCTGTTGATTGTAAAGGAAACAAAGAAAAAGAAAAGGAAAAACAGAATTTTAGATCAAGCATTCCAGTCTCTGCTTGGGAACTCTTTATGTATGTATAGACTGTATATGCACATTAATGAGGTTTTTAATTTATTTTTATTATTTTTTTGGGTCAGGAGAATATTTTTTTAAATTGGAGGTTAGTTGCTTTCCAATATCGTGGTGGCTTTTGCCATACATTGAGATGAATCAGCCATGGGTGTACATGTGTCCCCCGTCCTGAACACCCCTTCCACCTCCCTCCTCATCCCATCCCTCAGGGTCATCCCAGTGCACCAGCCCATGCACCCTGTCTGGCGATCTGTTTCACATATGAAATTTTATTTATTTGCCTGTGCTGAGCCTGAGTTGCAGCATGAGGAATCTCTGTTGTGACATGGGAGATTTTCAGCTATAGCATGTGGGATTTAGTCTCCTGACCAGGGAAGGAACCCAGGCCCCCTACATTGGAAGCACGGCATCTTCCCACTGGACCACCAGGGAAGTCTTTAATGAGGTTTTTAAAAATTACAGTAAATGATAAAGCAACTGATATCCTTAACTGAAGGTCAAGATCATCCTGCTTCATCACATGGGCCTAGAAATCCCCAATTATGGAATTTATAATTAACCCTCTTCACAGGCAGGTTGGTAATACTGCAAAAACAAATCTTTTTCAGGGTATTTTGGGAATTATATTCCCAGTGAGAAATGAGAAATGCAGGCCCACATGGAACCGGAAAGGCTATCAGGAGAAAACAACCCACTAATCTTCCTGGAGCTGGAAAGGGAGAAAGAGGGAACGATCTCAGGCTTAATATTTTTAAAAACAGGGAGAAGGGCTCTGGGGAGTCACTTGGGTCCTTGACTGGGGACCCCAGGTGTGGTTGGGAGGCAGGGCATGGAGCTCCCAATCCTCAATCAGGCAGGAGGGCCCAGCAGAGCCCAGAAAGGGTTTCAACTTGTGGAGTTTATGGGGCCGCTGTAGATGGATTATGAGAGAGTGTTTTAGTGACTCTTAAAGGGGCAGGAGGTCAGTTGGTAATAAATCTGCCTACAATGCAGGAGACTGGGTTCGATTCCCGGGTCAGGAAGATCCCCTGGAGAAGGAAATGGCTACCCACTCCAGTACTCTTGCCTGGAGAATCCCATGGACAGAGGAGCCTGGCGGGCTGCAGTCCACCTGTTGGCAAGAGGTGATCACGACTTAGGGAACAAGCCACCACCAAAGGGGCAGGAAGAAGTGGCCAACACCAGGGTTATGGACGGAGCCCTGTGACTGGGGGCCCCAGGAAGATGCGGCAGAGCAAAGGCTAAAGGACCCCCCCTTGGAAAAACTCAGAAACTCTGAGAAGAAAGCTTGTGGTCCAGAGCACCCAGAGCAACTCGGAGGCCAGCCTCGCCCTCTCTCCACCCTGGAGCCTGGGACCAGCCGTCTGCTCCTAGAGCAGAGTGGGCGGCAGGAGGGTGAATGGAGGCCTCTGCTCACAGGGGTGCCAGCGGAGGTGGCGGGGGAATGCCCGCTGAGCCAGAGCAGGCTCGGTTCCGAGGGTGAGGGTGAGCCTCCAGTGGGGGGAAGCCTCTGGGATGCGAGAGGTGGCACTGGGGGCCTGACTTAGTAGGTAGGCTACATGGCCTGAGAACCCTCAGTTTAGCTGGAAATGCCAAATGATGTCATTTGCTTCCAAAGGTTGGTGAGGCCTTCAGTCTGCACCCTCATGCCAAAAGCAGTGTGTGGGCTCGTTTAAGAGACTCTGCCAAGATGGAAGACAATTTTCATTTTAAAGAAAAGCAACATCATAAACAGGATATATCTCAAAGGACTTCCCTGGTGGTTCAGTGGTAAAGAATCCTCCTGCCAATGCAGGAGACGTGGGTTTGGTCCCTGATCCCACGTACCCCAGAGCACCTGAGCGCACATGCCGCCACCGCTAAGCCTGTGCTCTAGAGCCTGGGAGCTGCATCTACTGAGCCTGCGGGCCCCAGAGCCTGTGCTCCACTACAAGAGAAGCCTCCACAGTGCACCAGCTGGAAAGCAGCCCCTGCTTGCCACTAGAGAAAAGCCCCAACAGCAGTGAAGAGCCAGCACAGCCAAAAGGAACTAAAAAAGACCTCGAATGAAACCCTTGTCAAGGTGGAGTGTCAGAGTTCCTTTTAATCAGCCCTCCCTCTGGCCCATGCAAATCCTTCAAGAATCTCCCCCAGGTCCAAGAAAGCAGAATTCCATGAGGCCATTCTCCATGCCCACAGCCTCCTTCAAAACTTCAACCTCAAAAAATTTTCTAAACACAGAAAATCAAGAACAATGGCTCAGCTGAGCCCCAGTTTGGGCAAGAAAACCTGAGTTTGCCATGAGAAGGTAAAGTTACCTGGCCTATTTTTAGAGAACAAAGGAGGGGGAAAGATCAAAACTTGTTTTTCTAGGTACAGTATAGTGAGTTGAATCATCATCCTATAACCAAAAGATATGTTCTAAGCCCTGGAAGTTGTGAATGTGATTGTATTTGGAAGAAAGGCCTTTACAGATGTAATTTAAGGAAAGAATCTTGAAATGTGATCATCCTGGTTTATCTGGATGGTCCCTAAATCCGATGGATGACAAGTGTCCTTACAAGCGACCCGTGGAAGACAGAGGCAGAGCAGAGGAGACAGAGGGAGAGGTCAGAGTGACGCAGCCACAAGCCAAGGGAGGCCCAAGGGCGGAAGACAGAAGACAGGAGAGGAAAGGGACAAACTCCCCCCTGGAGCCTTAGGAGAGAGCACAGCCCTGCCCACAACTGGGTTTTGGACTTCTGGGCTCCGGAACCACCAGAGGATAAACTCCTGCTGTTTTGGGCCACTCGATTTGTGGTCATTTGTCACAGTAGCTGGGCTTCCCAGGTGGCACTAGTAGTAAAGAACATGCCTGCCAATGCAGGGGACATAAGAGACGCAGGTTCCATCCCTGGGTCAGGAAGATCCCCCGGAGGAGGGCACGGCAACCCACTCCAGTGTTCTTGCCTGGAGAATCCCATGGACAGAGGAGCCTGGCGGGCTACAGTCAGAGGGTTGCAAGAGTCAGACACAACTGAAGCGACTTAGCACACACGCGCATCACTATAGCCTCAGGAAATGGATACACATGGTTACAGGAACTGGGTCTATACAGTTTAGCCTACACTCTCCACTCCTTTGCCAACTACCAATTGGCCCTTGCCTTCTTTTACGAGGATTAAATCCTGTGCTGCTGTACCCGCTGGCTTCCAATACCTTCCTGAAAGGAGTTCAGGGTGGAGAGCAGAAATGAGGTCCTCCACGCCCTGGGAAAACTGGCAGGACAGGTCTTCAGATAGATATTTTCGGGAGTTGATTTCATGAGCCTGATCCTTATCTAGAAAAGCATGAAGATCCTTGATGGTGATGACTGCTCCTGTGACTAGCAGAAATCTTCTGCAAAACACACGTGCTTGATTGCATGTAGTCTCCCTTCGCCAAAATCACATTTATACCAGCCACCCACAGTCCTTACTTCTTTGGAGCTGTCTCTCAGAGCTATTTGAAATGCTGTCTCCCAGACTATAGTCCTCATTTTGCCTCAAATAAAATTTGACTCACAACTTTCGTGTTGTGCATTTTTTTAAGTCCACATCTTTCTTTTATGTCACTTTCAGTTCTGGTCAGGAGGCAGCTAAGAACTTTCTGGTGTTTTACTCATGACTGTGCCTCAAAAAGAATCAGTACAAAAGCTGAACATTGAAATAACAATAACTGAAGGTATGTGGTATAATGTGAGCGTTCTCACTATTTTGAATGCTAAGAGCCAACAGTAGGAAGACTTGATTAACAATGACATTTGAGGGGGGACGCCAGGTTTCTGAGGCATTTATTACATGACTTAGGAAAGATCCTTTTCCATGTCAGCATCCTGGAGGTCGTATCAACTTTGACAAAGGGAAATAAAAAGGGTGGAAAGTGAAGGATGAAGCGTGCCAGGATTCTTATATGGTTGCGTCAGGAGATACTTTCTAAGGTTTTAGAATAAGAAATGAAGGATTAATAGCTTCATTTTAAAAAAGAACTAAAATTTGTTCTATCATCATAAAATATGTAGAGGATTATGGGAAGCTCTTTGGCCACCTGATGCAAAGAGCCAATTCATTGGAAAAGACCCTGATGCTGGGGAAGACTGATGGCAGGAGGAGAAGGGGACAATAGAGGATGAGATGGTTGGATGGCATCACCGACTCAGTGGATTTGAGTCTGAGCAAACTCTGGAAGATGGTGTAGGACCCGGAAGCCTGGTGTATTGGTGTCCATGGAGTCACAAGAGCTTGACATGACTTGGCAACTGAGCAACAACAACAGAAAGGGAAAGGCATGCTTACTTTTGCAGAAGAGTCAGTAGATTCTATCAAGAATTGCAAAATGAGCAGTGGAGGGATTTCCTTGGTGGTCTGGTGGTTGAGACTCCATGCTTTCACTGTCACGGCCCAGGTTCAACCTCTACTCAGGCAACTGAGAGACCCTAAAGTGTGTAGCATGGCCAACAACACAAAAAGCAGTTGGAAAAAAAGAATGAAAGGAAGGAATGGAAGTAATATCCCTAAGACTGGAAATGGAAATCATTAAACAACAGTCAGCTCTGGGAAGTCCTGAGGATGGAAATCATTAAAAATCTACCAGCTCTGGGAAGTGGCCCCAGGGACATGGGAGGTTCATAGGGAGATTGCTGTTTGCCCACATTCCCTCTGTATCTTTTTTTTTCACGTGCATATATTATTTTTAATTAATTTTTGAAAAATTAATTAATTTATTTTAATTGGAGGCTAATTGCTTCACAGTATTGTAGTGGTTTTGTCATACATTGCCATGAATCAGCCATGGGTGTACAAGTGTTCCCCATCCTGAGCTCCCCTCCTGCCTCCCTCCTCATCCCATCCATCAGGGTCATCCACCAGGGAAGTGTATTTTGAGGTAGAAGTTGGGGCCAGTGAAGAGGGACGACAAAGGGTAGGACAGCCGGGTGAGTCTCCAGCCCAGGGTGTCAGGTGCCTGAGAAAGCACCACTCATCATGAGCTCCAGAGTTCTTGGAAGGTTGCAGTGTCAGACACCCTGGTTCTCTGTACTTAGACGCGAGGGTCCTCATTTCATAAAGTCACCTTTGGGAGCACCAGGGTGCCTCCGTGCCACGCCTGGGCTGGGGTCACAAATCCATGGAGACAGGGAAGAGCAGGGTAATTAAAAGATGGGAGAGAGCAGCTCTGAACTCACCCAAGATGCCTCTTCTCCAGGAACCGCTCTGCTGGTGATGTATCACTGCCCCGATGTCACGTGGAAGGGGCCACGAGCTTTAATATCTGTGGCAAGTAGCAGCGCACGTCACCAGCACTCAGGGAAAATTCTGGGTCATCTTGAAGCTGGTAGGGGGAGTGCTTTTACACTTATTTAGCAAAGGGTCAGAGTAAAGGAGTCGGTTCCATCCAGTTTTATCTTCCTCTCTCCCACCTCCATTTAGAATTCATTTCAAAGGTGGATTTTGGAGATAGTTTTGATTATTTCAGGACTTGGAGGCTGTGCTTATCACAAACAGAAATCAGTGAGCCTTTTCACTAGGTACTGGAGAAGCCTGTGCTTAGATATTCAAGGGGGTAATCCATCATCCAACACTTCTGGGGTGGAAATTCCATTTTTTATGTCCTTGACCATATTGATCCAAGATTCCTGGCAGTGCCTCCTGTGATAGACTAATCAGGAAGGCTGTTTCCATGACAAGCTCGTGAGCGAGGACCTGGGGGCACCGTGGACTCCACTTTGCTCTGTGCCTCCTCCTCGCCCCCAGTGCGGACCTGCGTCTCCTACACATCCCTCGCATCCATCAGGCCCTTCTGTCCCCACTGTCCCTCCTTACGGAGCTGCTCCCTTTCTCTCCTGTGAGAAAGGGGAGAGAAAACACCTCCCGAACAGCCACGTTGCCTCCAGTCTCCGATCTTTGGAGCATCTTTCTTCCTTTACGCAACCTCGCCTTCAGAGGAATTCTTCTAATTCTGTAGAAGTCTTGCAGCTTTTGAACTGTGACATGTGGCTTCCTTGTCTTGACCCCCATGCACTCACCCTCCTCACTCTGGAATGCCCTCTGTTTCTGTCTGACTCTCAGACAGAACTTGTGTCTCCAGTGTTTCAGCCTGACACCTCTGATGAGTTTTCATAGTCTCTCCCTAGACAGCAAGGTCCTTAAATGTGGGGACAGTGTTTTATTAATCTCTGCACTCTGCGACCTGGTGCCATTGCAGGGGCTGAATGAATGAATGCATGCTTGAACGGCAATGAAGCAGGCAAGGCTCAATGCTACTTCGTGGAGCTGCTTCCTCATTACACTTTTTTGGTTCAGTCCTCCAACTCATAACAAACCACCAAATCACATCATCCGTGTCCAGGCCACCCCACTCCTCTCATTTACCCACAAGATACTGTCACAGACTCATACAGTGCTTTGGTGAATTGCCTGTTTCCCAGAATAGGGCACCAGGAAACGCCAATATTTCAAGATGTTCTGGCAGAAAAGGATTTCAAGGTCACAGTAAGTTCTGGACTCAGTGCAAACCATTCTCCTTTGGGGGATATACCATGCAGCTTAACAACTTTGAGAAGTTTAACAGAAAAACATTTAATTTGGTTGTCAAGGCTTCCCAAACTTATTTGAACCCTTTCTCTCCTCAAGCGACACTTGGAAGCTTTAACATTTCTTAAAGTTGGCCTGTGCAGTCTTTCGATTTACCCGCAGTAAGGTTATTTTTAATGAATGACACTGGAATCCTATTTGGTTTCTAGGCAGTGACTTTTGGGGGACTTCCCTGGTGAACCAGATGGTAAAGAAGCCACCTGCAATGAGTGGGACCTGGGATTTGATCCCTGGGTTGGGAAGATTTCCTGGAGGAGGGCATGGCAAACCACTTCAGTATTGCTGACTGGAGAATCCCGTGGACAAAGGAGCCCACAAAGCTGGGCTACAGCATATCAGGTCGCAAACAGTCACACATGACTGAGCAACTAAGCATGTGAAGTGACTTTTGGGGCCATCTGTTGCAGACAAAGTGGCATTTTTGGGCACAAACAAAGTGTAGTTTTTGCAACATCTGTTTTCCAATTAAGCAATTATTCTGAGTAGATGATATGTTTTAGAAATTAATGATTTTCCCTTAATTAAGAAAATCTCTATCTGAAATATTCCATCTATCTTATGAGATTTTGTGTTTTTTTTAAAGAAATATTTTTGTTCTTCCTAGCCAGAATATAGACATACAAAAGTTACTATTTTGATTTCTTAATTGAAATGTAAATGAGTTACAGTCGGGTCTTGCCTCCTTTCAGGCTTCACTCCAGGTTCCTTAAGGGAAAAAGCAATACTAATTTCCAACATGATCTGGATGGTGAGCTTCCACCCTGAAGATTTTGTGATTTTCACAGAAACTTTGGGTGTATCTCTACCTACATCTTAGACTAAAGTCCAAACTTCTTGTTTAAAAGTGAAAAGATACTTCATCATGAAAAGAAAGCTATCTGCCTAGTTGACTTCTGTACCTGGGCTTGCACAGAGTGAAATGATATTTCTTTCTCTGATAGCACTTTGGCAAGTTTAAGGGAGTGCGGTGTAAGTACAGAGCACCCACCCGCAGTTCACCCACATGACATCTGAAACTGTTTCTACTTCTCACGTTCAGTAGAGTTGCTTTTCCTGAAAGGATAATAGTAATCTCAAATCCTATTGCAGAGCTGGTATTTACAAGCTCAATTTCACATTTTTTCCAAGCCAAATTCCCCAAATATCTGGATTAATTAGTACTCTGAAAAGGGACTTGCCATCTGAAAACTGAAAAACAGTGCCTAGAAATGATGATTCTTGGGTATTTGCATCATTTCATGTTCGGGTGAGGATTATGCTAATAGCTTCAGACATCACATCTGCAAAGCATTGTCTGATGTTCCTAATGAAGATTTCACAGTCCTGAGATAGCCGAGTGGGAAGAACTGGTTTGTCTCTCACTGTATCTGGTAAATAAAATGGAATAAGTGTTTCCTAACAACATGACCTGAGGATCTTTTAGATTGTGTCTATATAATACCCGCAAAGGCAAGAAGGCGTAAGTTACCCCTTATCCTGCCAAGTTTCCTTTGTAAACTTGTTGTGTTGGCATCACCAGCTCCTGACAAGTACATCAGAAGCACATCAGAAAACGTCAGTGGAGCAATAATTAGCAACTGCGTCAGGCGCCTGGGCCCATTTTGATAAGGTGAGCTCATGGCTTTCTTGCTCTTGGATGAGCAGGAAAGAACAGTTTCTGGAAGCCTCAGAGCACCTAAATAATTTTTCCACTTGTATGTGGGGGAAGGTATCTTTAAACCAAAGCATTAAGAAAAAAGAGGCTCAGAAGGTCTGAATATTTACCATTGATCACCAGATGAGTCACTGAGCTTTCCTAAAATGACTCAGAGAGCGGAAGGATATTGTAGGTGACTTAGAAAAATTACACTGAGAAATATACATGAGAGAAATACTCGGTGCAGCCCTGGTTGGCAGTAAGAAGGGAAGAAGACGATAATAACTTGTATGACACAACTGGAAAAGAGTATCTCCTGCTAAGTGGGGTGTTATTGAGCGCAAAGTGATTTGACACAAGCATCAGTGCTTAGGAGTTAAGAGGAATAAGGAGAGTTTGGGAAAGAGGCAGGAGCAGGGATGGAATGCCACTTGGAAGGAATTCTGAAAATAGTCAACACTGATCGGGGCTTCTTTGGTAAAGAACCTGCCTGTCAGTGCAGAAGACATGGGTTTGATTCCTGGCTCAGGAAGCTCCCCTGGAGGAGGAAATGGCAAACCATTCCAGCATTCTTGCCTGGAGAATCCCATGGACAGAGGAGCCTGGCCGGCTAGAGTCCATGGGGTCACAAAGAGTTGGACATGACTTGGTATCTAAACCACTGCCACCAACATTGATGGAATTCTTCCTTTCGTCCAATGCTATGCTAGGCAGTCAACTTAGTGTCTCATTTATTTTCCCATACAATCCTGTGGGTTTAATACTGCTATTTATCCTCATTTTCCTAATGAGGACACTGAGACTCAGCAGGGGTAAGGGATGTGTCTGAGCCACACAGCAAATCAGTGACAGAGGTGGAAATACAGAGCAGCTGGCAGGCCACTTACCACCTTGCGCCAAAGCTAGCTCTGATGCCGTAGAAGACATGGGGATAGATAGGAATCTGAATATACATGCACACATAGGTATTAGATGTGATGGAAGCAGAAGACAGCTGTATGAGATAGCACGCCAGTGTGAGAAGACAGTTAAGTATGAAAGTAGGAACTGGCGTGGATTCGAGGGGGTCAATGAAGGTAACTGGAAAGAGGAGCGTAACTTGGGAGGGGGGGTAAGAGACAGAGAGATGGGTCATGGGAGAGCCCAGAGGGTAGGTCATGGTTAGCACGTGCCAGGCAGGCTGGCTGGTCTGGAGCTGAGATTCAGGTGAGGACCCACTGGCCAAATACTGACCACCGTACTTTGCCTCTGTGCTTTGGACACAGAGAAAAATTATTTAGAGACAAATGTTCAGGCATGTCTTCTGATGTGACTGTAGCCCAAGAGCCCAGTGGGAAAGAGCTTGAACCCTGACTGTATTTAGGGGTCAGACACAAGCAGACCCAAAGGTGCAGAGCAATGGAATCTTGAGGACTGAGGGTGAGGGCAAGCTGCGTCCAGCCCCCTCCCCCCCTTCCCCTCCACTCAGCTGACACAGGCCCCTGGGAGGGTGACTTGTTCTTCACCACCATCAGCAAGCCTCCCCGTGTACACAGCACCATTCTCATCAGTTCCCAACAAGATGCTCCTCTAGCGCATGCCCATCACTTCATCCAGTCTCTGCCCGAAGAACCATGACCCGTTTGGTTCTGGACCACTGAGGAGACTTGCGAGTGAGATTTTGGGGCCATATCCTCTTTTCTCTGTGGGCTGACTGAGAACTTAGCCATTGAATACGATGTGGTTCCCCAATGCATGTAAGACCTGCCTGCCCCCCTATCTCCGCCCTGGCCCCCAACCATCATCCTAGATATTCCTGGAAGGTATAAGGAGAAAGGCTGACAGCTGTCCAAATGGCACGTGAGCACCCCAATAGGCAGTCCCACCTGCTCCCAGAAAGGCTTGGGTGGGAGAAGCCTGAGAGGGACAGGGTGCGGAACGAGTGTGGGGCTGTGGATAGACGCACATGAGAGTCTTGAAGCTGCCGCCTTTGTGAGCATCGGCTGGTGACGTGCAGAGGGCCAGTTCTTATCCACGGTCCCGGAGAGTCTTTAGGTGTGCTGTGGAGTGGTCTCAGGTGTGTTCCAGAGTGTTCATGGTGTGCTATGGGGTGTCCTTGGAGAAGGCAATGGCACCCCGCTCCAGTACTCTTGCTTAGAGAATCCCAGGGACGGAAGAGCGTGGTAGGCTGCAGTCCATGGGGTCACTAAGAGTTGGACACAACTGAACGACTTCATTTTCACTTTCCACTTTCATGCATTGGAGAAGGAAATGGCAACCCACTCCAGTGTTCTTGCCTGGAGACTCCCAGGGACGGGGGAGCCTGGTGGGCTGCCATCTATGGGGTCGCACAGAGTCGAACACGACTGAAGCGACTCAGCAGCAGCAGCGTGGAGTGTCCTAGGTGTGCCATGGAGTGTCCTAGGCGTGTTATGGAGTGTGCACACAAAACCTCATGGGCCATGGGTATGTCTTAAGCAAAGAAAGCAGGTATTTTGAAGTCAGATCACTAACACCAGTGACCAAAGTATCAACGAATAGAAGAAACACAAATCCTCCTGTGAAGAAGGTCATAGCTTTCTCATCTGATTTTGGTGAACTAGGATCGATCACTGTGTTAGCAAAAACTTCTCTCTTTTTGGCCCATCGAAAGAGAAATGCTTATTTTGAGGCAGATGAATTCCACAGCCCGTGGCTTCAGTTTCACTTGTCCTCAGTACTAAACCCAAGGACACCCTCAAACAGCAGGCACACAATCTCCAGTTTATAGGTGGCGGGGGTGGGGGGGCTGTGGGAGGACTTGTAAGTTGGTTTCCTGGATCCCAGGAGTGTGTCCACATCGACTCAGCCCAGACGTAAAGCTCTCCGGAACCCCTTGAGTTCTGAAGCTGGCTCCAAGAGCCGCCTCTGTGCAACTGCAAGGCTGAGGGTGGCGCTGGGCCAGGGGGTGGGGCTGGGCTTGGAGAGCGGGGACTATCTTGCCCTTGAAGGGAAGAGCTCAAGGTCATGGTCTTTGGGGCACACGCTTTCCAGAGCTGGTTGTCATAGCAATCAATACACCATTACTTTTGTTTCTTAAATAATTTTTTTGGAAACAGTTCAAAACTCACAAGAAGTTGAAAAATAGTACAGATTCTATATATCCTTCACCCAGTTTCACCAAGTTTCCTTAATAATTATCTCCTACATAATCATGGCATATTTTCCAAACCCCAAAACTGGCATTGGCAAGATACTCTTAACTCAGAGGGCTTACATGAATTTGACCAGTTATCTCCCACCTTCCAAACAAGCATAATGCTTTAGAATTATTAGATCATTTTATTCTTCCAGTGCTAACAAAGCTAAAAGAAAAAGAAAATCTCAGTTTTTGCAACACAATCTTCCTTCCATTCTTTACTATAAAATATTTAACTGATATTGTTATTTGACTGAAGACGGAGTAGGTTTTATATTTACAGAAATTCCTTTAATTTTGATATCAAAAGGTAAAGATTTTCTTTTAAATTTCTAGGCTATACAATACTTGTAGCCAAAAGAATAATACATGAAATGACAACTTTAAAAATCAATCTGAGTCAGTGTTTAATAACAGTGTTTCAGCCTGGCTCCTGGACCTACTGGTGTTGTAAACTGAGTGAACTCATTTTAGATGAGTTACTTAATCTCCTTGGTTCTTAAATCCTTGACTGCAAAATAAGGGAATTAGACTATATGACTTCTGAAATTTTTTTAGTTAAAAAACCTCTATGGGATCCCTATGTCCAAAGAAGATTGTCACAGAAAGCATAAGATGGTTTTATTAAAAACAGACAAAACAAAAACCAAACCCTAGCACAAAAAGGAGACGCGTCTTGCACTCACAGAAGTCATGGGAAGAAGACAAAAGAAAATTCAAGGACAGCATCCCTGTGGAGGAGGACTCCTGCCTGCAGATGGTCCAGAGAGGAGACATGGTCTGAATTTCCCATAAACCACTTAAACTTGTGGGGCGTTTGGATGAGCGATGTTAACTGGTCCAAATCTCCGTTTTCCCATCTGTAAAGGATGATGGATCCTGTTAGCATGGTTCTGAGGAGTAAAAGGGGTATAACAGGAAAACACACGGTGGAGTCCCGTTCTGTGAATGTTAATAGAGACCCTAAGTGTCAGCAGTGAGCCTGGACCGAATGTGGAGTTACATGGCGTGAATGGAATGAGGGATCCGCCTGCCTCCCAGGAGCTTAAGTAGGGAGCTTCCGCTTCCGGAGGAGGAGACGTTACGGGGCTTAGGTGCAGTTGTCATCACCCTAGGCTCTTGAGAACCGAGAAAGGTGATGGGGTTGCCCCTGTGGACACATAGAGAGACCCCCATTCTCAGCAGGGGGATGTGAACTGCTAGAAATGCGGAACGCTAGAGCATTCTGTTCTGTTTTTAGGAAAAATAGATAAGTCCCGCATACTTGTATCTTACTGTAAATTTGGGATTAGAATTTAAACTCTGAATTCCACAGCCTAGGACATCTAAATATGAAAATGGAACACAGAGTTCATATTCTCTCCCCATTTTACTGCTTGTACTCATTTCTTATCTACAAATGCCTTCTGCCTGGCCTTTCCTGCTACTATTTATAGCACGTCTAAAATATAGCCTTCCAAATACAATACTCAAGATAAATGGTAAAATCATCTAGACCACAATTAATGCAATAAAAAAAGAAAAATTAATTGATAAGAATGCAGATGTTTCTATGTGCTCCTGTCTCAGTTCAGTTCAGTCACTCAGTCGTGTCTGAGACCCCATGAATCGCAGCACGCCAGGCCTCCCTGTCCATCACCATCTCCCGTAGTTCACTCAGACTCACGTCCATCGAGTCCGTGATGCCATCCAGCCATCTCATCCTCTGTCATCCCCTTCTCCTCCTGCCCCCAATCCCTCCCAGCATCAGAGTCTT
>SJYF01000247.1:2964277-2975493 GCA_006410515.1 Procapra przewalskii | reverse complement strand
TCTTGTTTGACCACTTCCAATTTGCCTTGATTCATGGACCTGACATTCCAGGTTCCTATGCAATATTGCTCTTTACAGCATTGGACCTTGCTTCTACACCAGTCACATCCACAGCTGGGTACTGTTTTTGCCTTGGCTCCATCCCTTCATTCTTTCTGGAGTTATTTCTCCACTGATCTCCAGTAGCATATTGGGCACCTACCGACCTGGGGGGTTCCTCTTTCAGTATCCTATTTTTTGCCTTCTCATTACTGTTCATGGGGTTCTCAAGGCAAGAATACTGAAGTGGTTTGCCATTCCCTTCTCCAGTGGACCACATTCTGTCAGACCTCTCCACCAGACCCGCCCGTCTTGGGTGGCCCCACGGCTATGGCTTATTTCACTGAGTTAGAAAGGCTGTGCTCCTAGGGTGATTAGACTGACTAGTTTTCTGTGATTATGGTTTCAGTGTGTCTGCCCTCTGATGCCCTTTTGCAACACCTACTGTCTTATTTGGGTTTCTCTTACCTTGGACGTGGGGTATCTCTTCACGGCTGCTGCAGCAAAGCGCAGCCGCTGCTCCTTACCTTGGATGAGGGGTATCTCCTCACTGCTGCCCCTCCTGACCTTGAACATGGAGTAGGTCCTCGCGGCCCTCCTGCGCCTGCGCAGCCACTGCTCCGTGGACATGGGGTTGCTCCTCCTGGCCACAGCCCTGCCTCAGGCAGGCGGTAGCTCCTCTTGGCTGCTCCTGCACTGTCACAGCCTGGCACTCTCGGCTCCTGTCTAGCAGCCCATATAACATTGCTATTTTCATCAACATTTCCTAGTAGGTATTCTTGTTCTCTTTATACTATTCCTTGAAGCCACATTTTAGAAAGTGTCCATTTTGAATTTTTCAGGGAGCTTTCACCTTTTCATGTTTAAGACAGAGTTTTAAAATCTCATGACAATGAATATTCTGTCTGCCAGCATCCTACAACTTGCATTAGAAAACCAATGTGTACCCACTCCAGTATTCTTGCCTGGAGAAGTCCATGGACAGAGGAGTCTATAGATAAGATAAGAGTCTGTCTGTGATTTAATAGTAATAAATAAATAATTTAAGCAGACCATTAAAAAAAAAAGAAAACCAGTGTACATATATACATATATTTGGCTTCCCTGGTAGGCAGTGGTAAAGAACCAGCCTGTCAGTGCAAGAGATGTAAGTGACATGAGTTCAGTCCCTAGGTTGGGAAGATCCCCTGGAGAAGGGCATGGCAACCCACTCCAATATTCTTGCCTGGAGAATCCCATGGACAGAGGAGTCTGGTGGACTACAGTCCATGGATCACAGAGTTGGACACGACTGAAACAACTTAGCACGCACACACATGTATACATGTATATGGCTTCCCAGGTGGCTCAGTGGTAAAGAACCCACCTGCCAATGCAAGAGATGTGAGGGATGGGAGTTCAATCCCTGGGTCTGAAAGATACCTTGGAGAATGAAATGGCAACCCACTCCATTATTCTTGCCTGGGAAGCCCATGGACAGCAGAGCCTGGTGAGCTACAGTCCATGGGGTTGCAAAAGAGTCAGATGTGACTTAGCAAATAAATGCCAACAACAATACACACACACACACACACACATATATATTAAATTGTACTAAATATGACCTGAATTACTGTATTTTGTTTTTGTATTTAAAGGAAAGGGGAGCTTGAATTCATTGTATTTTACAGCCAGGAAATAGTCTAATTATCTTAATTTCATTGTACTTCTAGAAATAAGTTATTTATTGGCCCAACCAGAACTCTTTGACTCCAGTATACACTGGGAAAGTATACAACTGTAACTTGAAAAATACAAACAAAAAGTAATTCCAAAAGGAAAGGAACCCACAAATAGAAAACCTCTAAAACACAAAATCAGCTAAGCACTCAGAGCCCCTTTCTGAGACTCTGCTAACACAGAGCTCATGTCTCCAGACCATCTTTCAAGCCTAGACTCTGGAAATCGTTCATTACCTACAATGTTACAGCATCTGTTTGTGCCTGGGATACAATAAAGAATTCTTCTGGAGATCTCCATTATTGTACAAAATATAGGATTGCATAGAATACACTATTAAAGCTGGTATGTGAATTGTTGTCCCCTGCCTGCAATCTGATAAATGCAAAAATTGGAAGTAAGCATTTAGAAACTTTTCTATCAATCTGGCATAGCCATGACATCCAATGTGTGACTGGTGGACAGGTCTCCTTGAATGGGATGTAGACCAGGTATTGTTGAATTCACCTCGAGGGTGTCTGTGTCTTGACAAGCAGACGATTCATGCCCAGTAAGACTACACACTGGTCTGCAGTAAATCAGAAACAGGTTGACAAACAAACAAACAGGCCTCCTTTACCATTTATGGGAGGCATTGATATCAAATGCAGTCTTTGAAAGCTGTTTCTTTTACAGAACATGTGAGCATCACTCCATTTCAGTAACTATGTCAATATAATATCATTTTCAGTGAATGTGTTATTCTCCAGTGTCTAAATTCAACTGTGTGTGTGTGTGTGTGTGTGTGTGTGTGTGCGTGCACGCACACTTAGTCATTCAGTCCTGTCTGAGTCTTTGCAATCCTGCCAGGCTCCTCCATCCATGGGAATCTCCAGGCAAGAATACTGGAGTGGGTTGCCATTCTCTTTTCCAGGGGATCTTCCTGACCCAGGGTTTGAACCCAGGTCTCCTGCTTTACAGGTGAATTATTTACCGTCTGAGCCACCAGCGACATTTAAGTTCAATTTAAATTAAATGTCACTCAGATTTTAATTGGTGCCTGCGAATCTCCTGAAACTGCCTTCTCCCAGGTGAGGACGGCATTACTGCGATTTGTGGAGAGTGGTACTGGGTCGGAAACGGTGGACGGCTTCCGGGTGCTGTGCCCGGGGGAGCACCACCACACGGTTGAAGGGTCCTCCCTGAAAGACAGTTTCATCCAGAATGAGGTCCAATTGCAGAAACTTTTAGCACTTAGTAGTGTAGTGGCCAAATCCCCAAAGCAATAGACGTCCTAAGCGCCCTGGAGACACACGGAGAATGTCCTGCCAGCCTGGCACTTCCCGAGCCACACGGAGGACAACAGCTGACCTATCTTCTGCCCTCAGGCTCGTTCCCCCTTTCCTCCACCTCTGCTCCTGGTCAGTCATGATCTGACCTCCTCCCCACCTCAGAGGTATCCTCAACATGGTGCTCCGGGTGGCTCCTGCCCAGCGACAGGCGTGGGACAGAAAAAACCCACTTACCATTCCTGGCCTAAACCGTGTGTGATGGAAAGGTTTTTGAGAGATAACATGCTTCACCTTGCGCTTGTTAAAATGACACAAAACAAGTATTGGAAGGAACGGGGCAAAGGACTTGCTTTTGTATCTATTTGGAGAGTAAGTATGAACCCTCCAATCTCTTAAGCTAGATCGGGTTTTTCTACCTTGCCAAAATTCAACTCTGGAATATTTTTAGCTCTATTTAGCATTTTCTTCATGGCTACCATCTTCTCCAAAGATGACTTTGGAGAAGTCCAAGATCCTAGATACTTCAAGTACAGAAAGGATCTATTGCCAAAGAATAATAGTATCTGTGATACTGTCTCCCAAACCAGAAGCTTTCTTCTAGGGAAGTCCTAATTACAGTCAACTAGTGAGAGAATGGGCCAGGGACAGAAATGAGTATTGGTCAGTCTAAATCAACATTAGGCTCCAGTGTTCTGCCATATAACGAGGGAAGTGCCCTGTGGTTTTTACTACATTCACACACTAAAGTAACAAATAGCCCTGTGTGTGTGTGTGTGTGTGTGTGTGTGTGTACATGTGTGTGTGTGTATGTGCGTGCAGGAGCACTTAGTCGCTCAATTGTGTCTGACTCTTTGCAACCCCATGGACTGTAGCCCGCCAGGCTCTTTTGGCCATGGAATTTTCCAGGCAAGAATAATGGAGTGGACATTGTATTTAATTGCATTGAGCAGCTTCAGCTAGATGCAACAAATTCTGGTAAATTCTCTTCTCATTTTTATTCTATAACCAATATTTCTTATTTTCCTTGTTATGGTTTTTTAAAAACATTCATCACTTAAAAGTGAACATTTAATTTCCAAATACATAGGATATTGTTTAAAATATCTTTAATATTAATTTATCATTTAGATTCTTTCTAATTTAAATGCTTTCTCCTCTGCAATCACGCGCTCTGTTTTTTCAGTTTTCTAACTTTGTTGAGGCTTTCCATGGCTAAGATCTCTCTTGGCAAATATCACATTACATTTGAAAAGATGTGGGCTATTTTAAAATATCGTTTGATATCGATTTCTAACATAATTCCACAGTGATAAGAGAACAGACTCTGCACGATTTCAATAACGTTAGCCCATGAAATTTTTGCACCTTGTCTGATGTCCCTGGATATGTTCCAGTGCCTCCTAGTCTACAGTCTATGGGAATTTGAATAGAATTTGTATCCTACTGTTGTGTGAAAATTATATAAATTTTAATTATGTTGAAATGGTTCACAGTGCTTTCCAGGTCTACTTTACTCTTATACCTCTCTGTATATTTATTCTATTAATTTTTGAGAGTTTGATATTGAAAGTCCAACTAAAAATTCTTAATTGATCTACCTAAAAAAAATAATTGTAATATATAGTGGAACTATACATAACTTTGTTCTGTATTTTCCAAATTCCCTGTAAATGTGTTATCATACTTTCATAATCTAAAAAAAAAATTAAAAAAAAGAATATTGGGGTGGGTTGCCATTTCCTATCCCATGGGATTTTCCCCACTCAGGGATCAAACCCATGTCTCTTGCATCTCCTGCATTAGCAGGAGGATTTTTTGCCACCATGCCACCTGGGAAGCCCAACAAACAGCAACTCCATTCCAAATAAGGTAAGAATGAGAGTGTTTTAAATATTCATACCCATTTGTTAAAAAACAAAAAGAAACCATGACTTCTTGTTTTTCCCCTTGAGGCTAGAGCACGTGCCCCAAGTCACTTGCCAAAGTTTCTGTCAGTGGATTGTTTTCAAAAGTTTTATTTCAAGATTTATTGCAACATTCCCAAGGAAACCAGTCTTTTTTTGTGCTCTACAAAAAGCACAAATGTCATTATGACGTATTTTGGTAACTCACTATGCAGTGAATAAACACTAATAATCTGGTATATCCTTTCCTAAACGTGATTTTAAAAATGCCAACTATAACATGTTAGGTAAATAAACCCCAACAATTACCTTTTCAAGAAGAGTTAAAGTCTATATGTTCAAAAAACCTGAGAGGTGTGGGCCAATAGATTGTTATTGGTCCTATTCAGCAATCATTTACTGGTCACTATGTCTGGGACAGGCTTCCCAGGCGGCCCTAAAACCCGTCTGCCAGTGCAGGAGAGCGAAGAGGCACTGGCTCGGTCTCTGGGTCGGGAGGATCCCCTGGAGAAGGAAATGGCGACCCACTCCAGTATTCTTGTCTGGAGAACCCCACGGACAGAGGAGCCTGGGGGGCTGCAGTCCAAAGGTCGAAAAGAGTCCGACACAACCGAAGCCACTTAGCACGCATGCACACGTGTCTGGACCAGCTCTGTCCAACAGAACTTCCTGTATTGCTGGAAATGTTCTTTATCATCATAGTCCAATATGGCAGTCACCAACCGCGCATGCGTTTATCAAGTACTTGAATTGTGACTCGTTAAGAACAGAGCCTTTCATTTCACTTAATTTTAATTTAAATGCAAATAGCCACATATGGCTAATAGTACCTTATTGGACAGTGCAGATATGAAACAGATATCACTGTTTAAAGATAGAAAGAGAAACATGATTTGGCTTTTCTCTCAAAAATCTACAGAGTAATGGGAGAAATAAAATGCACATATAATTTTACATCAAAATCCCAACTGAATTTCTATGGAACTTAATAAAGGATAAAATTCATACAGGAGAAAAAGAAAATCCCAAATTGCCAAGATGACTCTGAAAAGGAACAAAGTAAGGGGAGAGAAGGGATGAGACTTGTCCTCCCAAATACTAAGAATTGCTACAGAATTATTGTGGTTAATAGTAAAATACTGTCCTGGAAATAGACATGTAGAGCGGTAAAAGAGAACAAAGAGCCCAGAAACCCTTTCATGCATTTTATTTTTTCTTTTTGGAAGATGCAAAAAGCAGAAGCTGTAAAACAAACTGACACATGGTACTACATCAGAGTTTAAACTTGTAGTCACCAAGACACTACAGAGTGAAAGGACAAGCCACAATCCGAGAGGCAGGGGATATATTTAGACATATAGCTGATTCACTCATTGCACAGCAGAACCTAGCACAAAATTCTAGGGCAATTATTTGTTGTTCAGTTGCTAAGTCGTGTCTGACTCTCTGCAACCCCATGGACTGCAGCACACCAGGCCTCCCTGTCCTTCACTGTCTCCCGGAGCCTGCTCAAACTCATGTCCATTGAGTCGGTGATGCCGTCCAACCCACTCATCCTCTGTCGTCCCCTTCTCCTCCTGCCCTCAATCTTTCCCAGCATCAGGGTCATTTCCAATGAGTTGGTTCATCACATCAGGCGGTCAAAGTAGTGGAGTTTCAGCTTCAGCATCAGTCCTTCCAATGAATATTCTGGATTAATTTTCTTTAGGATGGACTGGTTTGATCTCGATGCAATCCAAAACTCTCAAGAGTTTTCTCCAGCACCAAAATTCAAAACCATCCGTCCTTCAGCACTCAAGCCTTGTTTATGGTCCAAATCTCACATCTATACATGAGTACTAGAAAAAAAAAAAAAAGCTTTGTCTACAGGACCCTTTGTCAGCAAAGTGATGTCTCTGCTTTTTATTTGCTGTCTAGGTTTGTCATAGCTTTTCTTCCAATTATACCAATTTAAACAAAAAAGACAAACCACAGATTGAAGAGAGAGAACATACATAGCTGACAAAGAAGCAAAGTAAACAAATGAAGTAATTTGCAAAAACTTCAGTAAGAAAAAAACAAGTAACAAAGAGAACACAGGCAGAGGATATGAGAAGTGACTCGCGGAAGACAAACTGAAATGATGAATGTTAAGTGCTAAGTCACTTTCAGTCCTGTGTGACTCTTTGCAACCCTATGGACTGTAATCCACCAGGCTCCTCTGTCCATGGGATTTGATGCAAACGTGCTCAGTCTGACCAAATCAGTAGTGTGTAAATCAGAACAATGGCACTGCGTTTCAAACCCATAGTGTCTGCTACTGCACTTGAGGGTAACAAGCACATGTGTTAGTGTGGATGGGGATGATCTCACAGGTTGCTGATGAGACATGAATTGGGGCCACCTACTGAAAGCAATTTGGCGACATCTGGTGAAGCTCAAAATAGGTACATACTATGGTCCTGACGCAACAGTTAGAGCTGGACATGGAACAACAGACTGGTTCCAAATCGGGAAAGGAGTACGCCAAGGCTGTATCTTGTCACCCTGCTTATTTAACTTATATGCAGAGTACATCATGCTAAATGCTTTGCTGGATAAAGTAAAAGCTGGAATCAAGACTGCTGGGAGAAATATCAATAACCTCAGATATGCAGATGATACCACCGTTATGGTAGAAATTGAAGAAGAACTAAAGAGCCTCTTGATGAAAGTGAAAGAGGAGAGTGAAAAAATTGGCTTAAAGCTCAACATTCAGAAAACTAAGATCATGGCATCTGGTCCCATCACTTCATGGCAAATAGATGGGGAAACAGTGGAAATAGTGAGAGAATTTTTTTTTTTTTTTGCACTCCAAAATCACAGCAGTTGGTGACTGCAGCCATGAAATTAAAACATGCTTGCTCCTTGGAAGAAAAGCTATGGCCAACCTAGACAGAATATTAAAAAGCAGAGACATTACTTTGCCAACAAAGATCCATATAGTCAAAGCTATGCTTTTCCCAGTAGTCATGTATGGATGTGAGAGTTGGAATGTGAAGAAGGCTGAGCACCGAAGAATTGATGCTTTTGAACTGTGGTGTTGGAGAAGACTCTTGAGAGTCCCTTGGACTGCAAGGAGATCCAACCAGTCAATCCTACAGGAAGTCAGTCTTGAATAATTATTGGAAGGACTGATGTTGAAGCTGAGACTCCTATACTTTGGCCACCTTATTCGAAGAACTGACTCATCTGAAAAGACCCTGATGCTGGGAAAGACTGAAGGTGGGAGGAGAAGGAGACGACAGAGGATGAGATGGTTGGATAGCATCACTGATGCCATGGACATGAATTTGAGTGAACTCCAGGAGTTGGTGGTGGACAGGGAGGCCTGGTGTGCTGCAGTCCATGGGGTCACAAAGATTCAGACAAGACTGGGTGACTGAACAATAACAACAAGAGGAACAAGACATAATTACAGGACATTTGCAAATTCTGGGGATGGTGGGGGTTTTTATTACTCTATTAAGAGCTGACATACATATTAACAGCATTCCTCATGTGCTAAGCGTGCTTTACTCACTCAGTCATGTCCAGCTCTTTGCAACTCCATGGACTGTAGCCCACCAGGCTCCTCTTCTGTCCATGGGGCTTTTCAGGCAAGAATACTGGAGTGGGTTGCCATTTCTTTCTCCAGGGGATCTTCCCAATCCAGGGATCGAAACTGAGTCTCCTGCATCTCCTGCCTTGCAAGTGGGTTCTATACCATGCTCTAAGTAATTTGTATTAAAAATGAAAAGGTTCCATACTGCTCAATTTTACAGAAAAGGCTAAATATCTTGCCTGAGGTCATTCAACTAGTAGAAGTGAGATCTGAACACTCCGAAGTCCGTGATCTCAGCAACTGCTCTAGGCCTAATTGTCCAAATGCTCAGATTGCTTTATTTAAAATAAATATATAAGTTAAAGAATTAAATTAAAATAGCCTGACAACAGCAATACAAAGGAAAAGGTAGCGAAATTCCTTAAGAAGGTTCTGAGCACAGACGTGACTTAGAGAAGAAGGCGGTCTCGGTAGCTGCAGAGGACTCAGCAGAGGGGGTGCTGACATTTCGCCCAGGCCTTGCTGGGCCGTAGCTGTGAGGATGGGAGGGCAAAATGCCAGGAAGAAGAAACGTCGTGTGGACAGGCTCGGATTTAGGGAAGTTAAGGAAGGATTTGAGGATTAGCAAGGCATGTTATGTTTGGCTGTCACATGGGGGGACAACTTGGTGAGGGATATAGGTTGGGATCTTGAAAGGGAGGGTGAGAAAGGAGTGTTTAATTTGGAAACAAGGCAAGCCCTTCAAGGAAGCACCTCGGAGCTGCTCTGTGGGAAGGCAGTGAGGAGGGCAGGCTGGCCCCCAGAAAAGCTGCTGTGGGTGAGGAGCCCCCACGGCACTGTGGACAAAGACAGTGGTGGAGTAGAAGAGAAGAAGCCACATGTGTGTGCGTGCGTGCACGCACGTGTGTGTGTCAGGCGTGGTGTCAAGAAGCATCCATTTATTCCACAAATGTTTACAGAGCAACTGCTATGAACCAAGCAACGATCTAGGGGGTCGCAAGACAGAAATGAACAAAGCAGAACTTTCTGCCCTCATGAAACCTGCATCCTAGGCAGGGACACCAGAAAAACAAGTAAATACAGCAGGACTTCCTTGGTGGTCCAGGGATTAAGACTCTGCCTGCCAATGCAGGAGACACAGCTTCAATCCCTGGTCCAGGAAGATTCCACATGCCCTGGGGCAACTGAGCCTGTATGCAACGACTGCTGAGCCCACGAGCCGCAGCTCCTGAAGCCCTCGCGCCCTAGAGCAGGGCTCCACAAGAGAAGCCACTGCAACTGGGGAGTAGCTCCCATCTCTCTCTGCAAGTGGAGAAAGCCTGCATGCAGCAAGGAAGACACAGCCGAAAGTAAATAAATAAAGCAAAGGAATAAAAAAGATGCATATGTTAGATGGTGACAGGTGAAGCTGCGAAGGGAGCTGCGGGCTTGTCTGTATACGTGCACAAGTGCGTGTAAGGGCAGAGGGATGGCAAGCAGGGATGAGGGGAAGGCACACTGGAGCAAAAGCCTGGGGACTGAGGGGTGTTGAGATGATATCTAGGAGTCTAGGACAGGCTTATGGTTACACCAAAAGGCAAGCTGGGAGGTGGAGCTGGGTGGGAGGAGGAGAGACTGAGTCTGGGGTCCTGGGGGTGGGGGCAGTCAATAACATCCTCGAGTGTGAGACACGCACGCACAGAAGTCACTGCTAACTCGGTGAGAGACCTGCTTCAGCAGCTGGGAACAAGGATGAGAGAATGATCAAGAGAGCCAGAGCGGGCATTCTCTCAGCCCCGACTATGTGCCCCTACCAAGTGTTTTATCCTTCCCAGTACCAGGAAGCCTTAGGGCATCCCTGAGCCATGGACTGGATTAACTCTGCAACAAACAACAATGGGATTAGGAGCTAACTTGTGAAACGGTACAGTAGGGGTCTGGCATTGTTTTGGCACTTCATATGTAATAATTTGTTCAACTGTCACAGCAAGCCCAGGAGGGGATGTCTCATTTGACATGAGAAGACTGGACTGGCCCACTAAGATGCCCAAGGTCACAAGCTGGTGAACCAGACAGCCTGGCTCCCGTCCTGGCTCTGGATTAAAAAAAGAAAAAGAAAAAAAAAAGTCAGACTGCACTCTAATAGCTTCTCCGCCCTCCGAGTAAAGAAACCTAAGGGGAGAAGCTTTTTGGACAGCTAGGGTGGGGGTCTGGGAGAGAGCTGGAAAATTCTCAAGAAGGGGGAGGCTAGGCCAGGGCAGGCCGGGGGCTGTAACAGTGCAGTGTGGTCCGCGCACGTGAAGGCAGCAGCCTAGAAGGGGCTTCTCACCCCGCCCGGGGAAGCGTCGGAGCGCGGACAAGGACACAGCAGCTTGGGCGCCTAGCAGAGGCCCGGACCCCAGACCGGACGCAGCTCTGCTAACCTTTGCGAGAAAAGTCAGGAAGCTGAAAACAGCCGTTCAAAGCAGTCAGCAAGCACGCTTTCCAGGCGGTTTCAGTCAGAGAAGAGGCCTTGGCTAAAGCAACCTGTAAGCGCCTGAGATCCCTTCTCACTTGGAACTCTAGGACTCTGCACAAGACGCTCAGCCTCTGTGGCTGCCCAGCTGCTCCTTTTGAAAGCTGGACAATGTCTGAGATGTCGCCAAAAATTTAACCTCACGGAGTCCAAGTTCTGCGGTCGATCCACTGTTCTGGGACCCGGCTGCCCCGCCTCGGGGGCGCGCGGGGCGGCTCTGCACAGAG
>SJYF01000247.1:2949586-2964001 GCA_006410515.1 Procapra przewalskii | reverse complement strand
CGCGGCGCCCAGGGGCGTGAGGCGGGGAGCGCGGGGGAGGCGGCCGGGGCGGAGGAGGCGGCCGGCCGGCGGGTCACTCGGCGGCCCCGGGCGGCGGGCGGCAGACGCGCTCGGGGGAGGCGGGCGGGCGCACCATGCCGTCCTTCGACGAGGCGCTGCAGCGGGCCGGCGAGTTCGGGCGCTTCCAGCGGCGCGTGTTCCTGCTGCTGTGCCTGACGGGCGTCACCTTCGCCTTCCTCTTCGTCGGCGTGGTCTTCCTGGGCAGCCGGCCCGACCACTACTGGTGCCGCGGGCCGAGCGCCGCGGCGCTGGCCGAGCGCTGCGGCTGGAGCCCCGAGGAAGAGTGGAACCGCACGGCGCCCGCGCCCTCCGGCCCCGCGCCCCCCGAGGGCCGCGGCGACGGCCGCTGCCAGCGCTACCTCCTGGAGGTGGCCAACGCCAGCGCCGCCCCCGGCGCGCTCAGCTGCGCCGACCCGCTCGCCGCCTTCCCCAACCGCTCCGCGCCGCTCGTGCAGTGCCAGGACGGCTGGCGGTACGCCCAGGCCCACTCGACCATCGTCAGCGAGGTAAGGGGCCCGGCGGCGGCGGGCGGCGCGCGGATTCCCGCGGAGGCCGGGAGCCCAGCAAGCCGGCCGCTGGGACGGTGCGCGGAGGCTGGGACCAGTCGGTTACCTCCGGCCCCCCGCCAGCTTCATCCTGCACTCGGAAGGGCTGCGTCGCAACTGCCCGCCCCGGGGTTGTGGCTTTTCTTTTCCCCCTCTCTGCTAGGGAGTTAACGAGGCTTCCCTTGTGGTTCAGCAGGTAAAGAATCCGCCTGAAATGTGGGACACCTGGGTTCGATCCCTGAGTTGGGAAGATCCCCTGGAGAAGGGAAAGGCTACCCGCTCCAGTATTCTGGCCTGGAGAATTCCGTGTTAATGGAGAGGTGCTTTGGTTGCAGGGGTGAACGAAAACTGCCCTAGAAGCCGAGGGCTAAGATACTTCGCCCACGCCTTCTTGGGGATCCGAGCATCCAATGGGATGCGCGTTATCTCTGAACTGTGTGTGAGCAAGTAGTCGGAAGGGACGGGTGGACGCGGGTAGAGAACCACCGCAGTCTGGGGCGAGCGACGCGGAAATGGTCCGCCCCGGCTGGTGGTCTCCAGCCGGCAAAAAAAGAAAGGAGAAATCTAAGTTTGAAGGCAGAGCCACCCACGTGATTATCTGAAATGCAAAAGGACAAAGGTCGAGGCTATCCTGGGAGCAAGATTTTGGTAAAACTCCTTTGGGGCAAAGGGCAACATTTGAGAGAAGTTGGGAAAGCTGAGGTTTTGAATTAAAAAAAAAAATCCCCCCCCCCAAAGCATGCAGAGTGAACAGCCCACTTACCGTGGGTGGCTGCTGGGGGCCGGGTGGGGGCTCTCCTCACGGTTGGGGTGGCTGGAGCGGACAGTCCCCACTAGCTTTATGGCTGCATCTGGGTCACAAAGAGTTGGACACGACTGAGTGACTTCACTTTCACGAGGAAGCAGGGCATTGCAGGTTAGGTGCCCTCTCTCTTGGTGGCAGGACTGTCTCTACCCCGGGCTGGCAGTTTGCATCTTTATCTTGGTTGGCTCTAACCTCAGGGACCCACTGAGCTCGGGTGGATGGGATGAGCAGTTTTACTGAACTTTGCCTGCAATCACAGATCAATTGAATTTCCAACAAATGATTGAATGTGCCCAGGCAATTGGGGGGGGGGGTGTCTTTAACTGATTGTCACAAGAAGTGTTTAAGGGCTGCCTTGAATAATGGGAGAAAACACTGGCTTCAGGATTTGCCGTGCCTCTTCTGCCTGTTAACAGTGTTCTTTGGTCTGGTGACCACATCTCTCTGGTGTTGGGGTTGTCGATCTTTGAGGTGATGCATGCTCTGTGTGTGAACACACTGTGTAAGGTCCTCTGCTAAGAGCTTTAGAGATCAAACCCCGGTCAGGCCATATCAGTGTGTGTCTGGGGTGCTTTCATTACTACCTAATTCATGGGTCACCATCAGGACTTGCTTTATAGACTGGTGGTGTTAGGGATTTCACTCTTGAAATGAATGGGCGTGGGAAAGGGTATTATCACCAGTACTTCCTTCAAGTTGCATCCAAGGTGGCTGCTTCTATTCCATCCAGCATGACTACTTAATGGTACTTTCCAAGCAAACCAGCAGATGCCCCTTCGAGAGTAGACACCTGATTTTTGAAGATGTGAATCTCAAATGAAGAAAGAAATGAGCCTTAAAAGCAAAAGGCACGCACACTGCAGTGGGGTTTCCCTGAAGGCATGACCCATGCACATGAGAGAAGAGAGACGCTGCGATATCTAACCTTAGATGCCTTATTCTGGACTTCCAGGCTTGTTTCAAGCCTTCCGGGGTTATTTCCAAAGAGGGATGGTTATGAAGTCTTATGATGCTCAAAACGGCACTGTGGAAGATGAGTGCACTGCACATCAGGACCTGGGACTGCCTCCAGGTGGCTGTGTGGCTTGGATGGATTGCTTGACCTCTCTGGGCTTAGCATTCTCATCTGTAGTATCAGGGTTTGGATTCAGCCCTTTGTAGTCCTACCAGCGCCATCAGTGACATCACCGGGTGGCTGTTCTCAGTGTAATCAGCACAATGACAAAAATCTTCAAGGAAAACTAAAATGTAATCCAGAATCCTCTCTTAAGGCCTCCGACAAGTTTCGGAAATACAGTAGAGATTATTTTTTTCTTTTCTTTTGGTCCAAAACTGTTTGCTTCTTCCAGTTTGCTTTTAATGCTTTGATTCTGGAGAGGAAGCCCTCTGTCTGTTCAGGAGGCTCAGCATCTAGAACAATTCCTCCCCGCTTAGAGTTCTTCAGCTAATACACAGCTGTCTTTGGTTTTGCATGTGGTCCAATTAGGGTTTATTTTTTATATTCTATCAGAGTGATGAAAGGAACTATAGTTCTATCTCTGACTCACACCGTGTACGCAGTGTGCTTTCAAGGACTAGAAAATCTATTGTATTAATCCCGGAAAGGGAGGGTGAATCAGGAGAGCTCAGAAGGTGGAAGGGGAGCTCAGATTCCATAATAACCCCCTATGGCTGCCATCTTTAATCCTTGCACCATTGCAGGAAAGAGAGCATTGTCCCAGCTTTGCAGAAGGGGCGCCTGAGGCAAGAGAATGTGAGGAGACCTACCAGTGTCCCAGATGTTCCACATAGCCAAGTTGGGTCTGGATCCAGGGGGTCTTGATTGTGAATCGGCCTCCTTTGGGCCAGGCAGCGCTCAGAGTCCTTGGAACAGGTCTACACACCGGATGGCTCACCCTTCAGAACCTGCAAGAAATCTTGTTGAACCTCCCTGTTCACTTAGTTACTATCCTGGTCTCCACTGACCAGCGTGTCATTTTGTTTCGTTTCACGGTGTCGGGAACATGATACGATGCAGATGGGGCGGCTGTCTTCCCTGTCGTGGGAATGGCTGTGCTCCCGGCGCGAACGCTGCAGAACGGGCACTTCAACCTCAGCCGCCCCTTTTTTCGTCTTCCAAAGCGAAGCAAACACCAAGGAGTTAAGTCAGAAGTCAGTGCCAAGTGCAGGGCTGTTTTAGTCCAGCTCTCCGTCCTGTTTATCCTGCTCTAGGCGATGCAGTGGATTTTTCACCTACATTGAAGGTCCTCAACACAGACTTGTCTAATGTCTGAATCTCAGTCTATCTGGTTGCCAGACACTGGGCAGAAGAAAGCATGATGTGTTGCGGACAAGTCCAGGCCCTCGCCACCCAAATAGTTCAGTTTCTTCCCCAGGGAGTGAGTCTCTGAAACTGATGTTGAGACTTTGAAATACTTGCTTGGTGGAGGATGGAGGGGGGCGCTCCCCTTGCACTAGGAACAAGGCTTCAGAGCACCATTAAAAATAGATTGAATTGCCCTTTCTAGATTATTCTTTCTCCCCACATAAAACATGAAAGTGCATTTGAGGGAAATGGCTGCGCCACTGAAGAAAGCGGAGCCTGCTTTGATCTTGGGGGCTGCCCTGGTGTTTCTCTGTCTCTGCTCTGCTCCTTGCACATCCATCCCAGGACAGGCGCCCAGCCTCAGAGATCAGAGCCATGGGCGTCTGGTCCTTGCTGTCCCACGAGTGTGGAGACGCACTGCTGTGAATACCGTTGCGTGGAGGTTAGCCAGGCTCCCGGTTTATTCTGAGCTGAGTTTCTGATTTGCTCTGGGCCCTTGGGAAAGATCTTACTTTTCTATTGTTTTAATTTCTTGCCTAGAGAATCCCATGGACGGAGAAGCCTAGTAGGTTACAGTCCACGGGGTCGCAAAGAGTCGGACACGACTGAGTGACTTCACCTTCACCTTCACCTAATTTTTAACGTGATGTGTGCCTTCCCTGTTTTTTTTTTTTTTTTTCTGAATCAACCTCACCAGACCATCTATTTTGTTATTACTTCAAAGGATCAACTATGGCACTATTCATTTTCTATTTCTCCTCTTTTATTTCTTTTTGGTTTCATTATATTTTTTAATATAAATAAAAAGTTATTTTATTGGCATATACTTAATTTACAATGAATTTCTACTGTACAGCAAAGTGACTCAGTTATACATGTGAAATGAAGTGAAGTCATTCAGTCGTGTCCGACTCTTTGCTACCCCATGGACTGTAGCCTTGTAGCCTATTAGGCTCCTCCGTCCATGGGATTTTCCAGGCAAGAGTGCTGGAGTGGATTGCCATTGCCTTCTCCAGGGGATCTTCCCAACCCAGGGATCGAACCCAGGTCTCCCGCATTGCAGGCAGACGCTTTACCATCTGAGCCACCAGGGAGGCACTTACATTCTTTTTTGTATTATCACAGGATATTGAATATGGTTCCCTGTGCTGTACAGTAGGTCCTTGTTGTAGAATTTAGACTCTTCATTTCAATTCTTTCAGTGGTTACCCCTGAAATTTTTCCAGGTTTACTTGACTGAGTCTGAATTGAATACTGCAACCTTCTCCTAAACAATCCAGGATCTTAAACGCTTTGAGTCAGTCACTCCTGTATCACAAGCATTAGTAGCCAATATTCTAGGTTTGTTCTTTCGTTGTTCATTTATGGATTTTGTGCAAATCATGTATGTTTGGTTGACATTTGCCCTTCATCTAGTCATTCATGCCGTTTCACTTTCCCTGTGTCTTTTTTATGTACATCTTTAAAACGTTTCTCTTTAGTTTGTCTCTCTTGATGGTGAATGTTCTCCAGTTTTGTTTCTATGAAAACGTCATTTCACCATTATTCTTGAAAGATAGTTCTGCCAGGTAAATACTTTTATTTTGCCAGTTATTTTCTCTTAGCCCTTTCAGGCAGAGAAGACAATGGCACCCCACTCCAGTATTCTTGCCTGGAAAATCCCATGGAGAGGAGACTGGGGGGTTGCAGTCCATGGGGTCGCTAAGAGTTGGACACGACTGAGCGACTTCACTTTCACTTTTCACTTTCATGCTTTGGAGAAGGAAATGGCAACCCACTCCAGCATTCTTGCCCAGAGAATCCCTTTCTGGGTGCCCATTCCCTTCTCCAGGGGATCTTCCCGACCCAGGGATCAAACCTGGGTCTCCTGCATTGGCAGACAGATTCTTTACCATCTGAGCCACCAAGGAAGCCCAGCTCTATATGTTATATCTGGTAATTACCGTCCCCGAAGCCTTTGACGTTCCAAACATCTCACTTGTTGTTTGTTATGTGTTTGGCATCTGTGTGTGTGTTGGTTGAGCTTAATGAATGAGCAGTCATCCCGGTCTGTGTCTGCAGCTTGGTGTCGACCGCAGAATGACCGAGCAGGTCCATGCAGTGATGTGTGTATGAACCCAGAGCCAAAAGAGACGAGAACACAAGAGCACATCTCCTGCTTTCTTCTGGCAACCTATTTATTATGTTACCAATGACAGCTCAATTGAAATTTATTTAGCATTTACTATATGCTGGGTGGGCCTCCCTGGTGGCACAGTGGTAAAGAACCCACCTTGCCAGTGCAGGAGACATGATAGACGTAGATTCAGTCGCTGAGTCGGGAAGATCCCCTGGAGGAGGAAAAGGCAGCCTACTCCAGTATTCTTGCCTGGAGAATCCCATGGACAGAGGAGCCTGGAGAGCTGCAGTCCATGGGGGTCGCAAAAGAGTCGGACGTGACTTAGCAACTAAACAACAACATACGCTGAGCACTGAGCTAGGCTGGTGTACGAAGATGGCTGTCTTTCTCCCATGAGCTCAGGGCCTGGCACAGAGACCTGCCCCGAGATAGCAGAAGGCCGCAAGTGGTGACAGGTGTGGTGAAGGGGTGCCTTCTTCTGATTGACCGGGGCTGAACCAGAGCGCACTGAGCACTAACCTTGACCGCAGCCTCGGGGACAAGGAGGAGCCCGAGAAGAATATATGAGGAGAAAAATGTTGCCTGAGCACATGCTCTCATCTTCATCCTTATTTATTCGTAGCCATTCAGATGTCCCCGGAGCAGTGACTGATGGATATTCCTGGGACCCACCCACAGATGTGGACTCAAAAGATGGGAGTGGTGTTCGGGAATCCTCATTGTTCACCCGTGTAAGGCCCTTGCAGGTGGCCCCGAGACCACGTGAGGACCGTGACAAGATCCTCGTGGGTGGAACAGCCTATGTGTGGCTGAAGCGAGTGCCAGCTCCCCAGACACTCTGCAGACCTTGGGGCAGAAGCGTTGGCCCTTTCCTCAACCGGGAGACCCACGCTTTATCTGATGAAGTGCTGCGGTGTACTTGCAGAAAGCTTGGGTGTCTCCAGAGATAGGCAGCTGACAGTGAAATCCTATAATTGATTGGAACGAGGTGCCCACAGCTGCACCGCACTCCCTGGGAATCTTGGCATGCCATGGGGTGGGGCTTTGGGCACAGGCAGGGGCGTAGCCACAGGGGATGTCCAACAGATAAGGCATGGATATCTGTACTTTTTTATGTATGGGTTAAAGACCCTTGGCATCAGGCAGTTTTCTCTAACATCGTATGGAAAAACCCAAGTGAACTTTTTGGCTACCCCGATATAATGGAAAGAACATCCCTGTCCTTTGGGGCCAGAGAGATCTCAGGCTAAAGGCCAGCTGCTCCATGTTTCCACTTTAAGGACAAGTCACAGAACCTGCCTGAGCCTCAGGTTCCTCAGCTCTAGAATGGACGTAATTAGGAATTCCCTTGCAGTCCAGTGGTTAGAACCTGGCGCTTTCACTGCCTTAGCCCAGCTTCAGTCCCCGGTTGGGGAAGTAATATCCCATAAGCTGTCCAGTGCCACACACACACACAAGAAATTTCCCTGTAGCTCAGATGGTAAGGAATCTGCCTGCAATGGAGGAGACCTGGGTTCAGTCCCTGGATCAGGAAGATCCCCTGGAGAAGGAAATGGCAACCTACTCCAATATTCTCGCCTGGAGAATTCCATGGACAGAGGAGCCTGGCGAGTTACAGTCTATGGGGGTGCAAACAGTGGGACACGACTAAGCAACTCACACACATACACACATAATAACACTTTCCTTAGTGATTGCTCCATCATACACATGTAGAGTGCCTGTCACCGTGCCTGACCCTAAGGGATGCTCAAAAAACTGGATCCTGCAACATATAGAGTCTTGAGCTGGATGGGGGTGGGGAAGGGAGAGAGGAGATGGATGCTGGTTCAGACTTGACCCTGGAACTGGAGCTTGCTGGCCTCTGGTCAAGTGCAATACATCACTAATAAGTTTACCTTCTATGTTAACAGGCACTGATTTCCACTGAGGCCGAGAGTACCCTGTCCTTTTCCGCTGAGACGCACAGCGAGGCTGTATTTCCCAGCTCCCCTTGCAGCTCGGGGTGGGGGTGGTCCCGTGATGGAGTTCTGGTCAGAGAAGTTGAGAGAAGCACACACGTGGAGGCAGGAAAACCTTCCTCCTCGCAGTCTCCCCTCTTCCTTTCCTTCCCTCGTCTGCGTGCAGAGAATCCCGGGGCCCCCAGAGAGGGCTAGGTCCTTAACAGGATGGGTGCAGATCTTGAAGCCTGCAGGAAGGGGAGCCGCTTCTTTATTTCTGTCTTCCCCCTCTTTATTTCTTCTTCACGAGACTGTGAAGTGTAAACTGTCTTATGTGAAGCCACCGAGATTTGGGGGTGATTTGGGCCTCCCCTGACAAATACACATTTGGTTGTGTTTCTTAGAGGCTGCCGGCACCTGGTACAATGGTAGGGAAGCTGGTTCCTTCAAGACGGTCCCCGCCTTGGTCTGTATACAAGGTCACCATGACCTTGTCCAGGGGTCCTGCAGGCCCCCTCCTCTGCAGGCTTCCATCCTGCAGCCCCTCCTGGACAGACCTGGTTGTCCTCCCCGGGCTGTGGGCGTGCCACTTCCTTTCCTCCAAATACCTTTCCTCTTTCTTTTTGAGGCCGCTGTGCTGTCTGTGTTCAGTCGTGTCCGACTCTTTGTGACCCCGTGGACTGTAGCCCTCCAGGCTCCTCTGTCCATCAAGAATACTGGAATGGGTTGCTATGCCCTCCTCCAGGGGATCTTCCGAACCCAGGGATCGAACCTGCACCTGTTCCGTCTCCTGCATTGGCAGGCAGATTCTTTACTGTCTGAGCCACTTGGAAGCCCAAAGATGCAGCAAAGAGTTACCTGTCCCAGAAATATGCCTCCTTCACCCCTCCCCTCCTTCCCCTGCCAACCCTGGGGGTCTGGCCCCCTTCCTCTGCCCAACCACCCTCTCTGTGTGCTGAATCAGACTGCAGCTTTCTTGAAGGTGGAGACGATTTAATAAACATTTGTGATAAAATCACAAATGGCATTTAATAAAATCTTGGTTAAAGTAAGAAGTAAACGAGGAAGGGATTGAGTGACAAATGTGCCCCCTTTTAGAACTTTGGCTCGGCCAGCCCTGAACTTGACCTTCATAGATTATAATGAGCTTTTTCCTGCGACAGTGCTGCTTCACTTTTGCATTAATCCTGTATATTAATTTAGAGAGGAACGGACATTTTAACAGTTTTGACTTTTGAACATGATGTATTTGGTGTCATTTGAACGTAGTGTGTTGCTGCCCTTTCTTAGGTGTGATTGAACATCTCTGACGATGTTTTGTACTTTTCAGTAGGAAGCTCTTACACAGATTCCCTGGATTTATTCCTAGGTCCTTGCTTTATTAATAACTTAATTAATAATTAAGTACAGTGCTGCTTCTTCACAGCTTAACCCTCCAAGCTTGTGGCTCCCTCTCCCTCACGCCCACAGGATCTGGTGAATCACGGGGTGACTGGGGTCCTGTAGGAAGTCCCCCCAGCTTCCTGGAGCAGGGGGACAGCAGCCCCACCGCTGACCCCTGTCTGCCAGGGTCTCTGTCATCCTCAGAGTCTTAACTGGGGGATGCAGCAGGAGAAGGACCGCTGGCTCTCAGGGGCCATAATTTTAGGTGCTGACGTCCATTGTGCAGAGTAGGCTTTTCTCAGCTGTCTTGGCGCTTTCGGGCCCGTCTGTGTCATCAGCCGAGCCGGGCACAGGTGCAGAGTGCAGGTCAGCGGGGGGCGCCCGGGGCAGCTCCCAGCAGTTCAAGGGCGCAGAGCTGAGCCCTCCAATGCCTTTGGGGGTGGGGTGTGGGAACACTGCCCACCTGTCAAAACAAAATAAAACCCCTTCCATTTTTCCTCATTCTTTTGTCTTAAACTATAACCAAGAAAGGAAACTTACTTCTGTTCTGTAAGGAAAAAGCCAAGTTTCCTAAGGTTCCTGGTATAGCCCTCTAGAAGGGCAATAACACGAGCACAGTAAATGATGGCTGGCTTGACTTTTTATCCAAGTGAGAGTTCGGTATCATGGCTTTTGAAGGATTACTGCGCTCTGACTGTTCTGTGCTTGTAATAAACCAAGTCTTAATAATTTTGTGGGTGGATGCTTGTATAATACTAGAGAATAACAATGAGGTATGCCGTTGAGGGACCCATACGAAGGTGAATCAATAAATGTGATTTTTTTTAATCTTGCATTTCAATGATATGACTCGTATGGGCCTCACCAAGTACATCCCTCAAAGTGCACGACTGATTCAGAAGTTATCTTTAAAAACTACGATCAGGAAAATGAAAAATAAAAGTCCTCAGATGAGCGTGGTGGTTCCTGTAGAATATATTCTACAAGCTTGAATCCTAGTCTCTGATTGAATCAGTGAAGTGGGTGTTGTAGTTCAAAGGGTACCAATCCCAGACGTGGGAGCCCTGGCCCCGGTTACTGGGAGGAGTCTTCTTTCATGGGTTTTGTCCTTAACTTATGTTGTATTTATTTGTAATAAAACCCGAAAATAAGTGTGACAGACTATGTTTTCTTATTTCTTAGAAAATGGTTCAGGGACGAAATTTGGAGACTTCAAATTAGGTGAGGAATGAGACGCGCCTCTGGCTGGGTGTTTGCAGTTCCTGTGCAGGAAACAGCAAACCACCCATCTTCTCCTCCTCCAAAGGACGGGGGACATTTTCATCTTGGGTTGGTGTCAGCTAAATTGTTGTGGTTGTTCAGTTGCTCAGTCGTGTCCAACTCTTTTGTGACCCCATGGACTGCAGCACGCCAGGCTCCTCTGTCCATGGAACTCTCCAGGCAAGAATACTGGAGTGGGTTGCATTTTAGCAGTTATCAAAATAGAATAGTTTGATTTTTCTTGTAAGACAAGTTAGTAGTATATCATAGTATAGACCATGATTTTATTTTTTATGAAGTGAAAAGCTTATTTTATGACTGCTTGTGTAACACAGAGACAGATTTGGTTAAATGGCAGTTTTCAGTGAAAAGCCATTAGCTCAGTGGTATCCAGCGTGAGAGACCCAAGTAGTGAAAGTTGCTCAGTCGTATCCGACTCTCTGTGACCCCTTGGAATTCTCCAGACCAGAATACTGGAGTGGGTAGCCTTTCCCTTCTCCAGGGGATATTCCCAACTCAGGGACTGAACCCAGGTCTCCTGCATTGCAGCCAGATTCTTTACCAGCTGAATCACAAGGGAAGCCCAAGAATACTGGAGTGGGTGGCCTCTCCCTTCTCCAGCGGATCTTCCTGGCCCAGGAATCAAACCGGGGTCTCCTGCTTTGCAGGCAGATTCTTTGCTAACTGACCTACCAGGGAAGCCCACGTAAAGACTCAGATGGAGCCAGGGCCTCGGCAGGTCCTGCTGTCCAGAGGGAAGAATGTTGTCCTGATTCTTAGGACAGGGGGACCCATGAGACAGTTTGGTATTGGTGACTCCCGAGCTCTTTGAAAACTTTTGCTGTTCATGTTGTGAAGATCCTGGAGTTGGAGCCCACCTCCTCGGGAGCCTGAGGGTACCGCTCCCTGCGCCCCTAACCCAGGAGGTACCAGACATCCATTGTTTGGATGGTGCTCACATGAAGTCGGTGGGCCCACTCCCATTTTGCGATCAAGGCTCCCCACCTTGAGCACAGCACACGCCCTCTCATCACTCTGTCTGCTTGCGAGCGTCATGTCTCGGCCGCCTTTCCCAGTGGTGGCGTATGCCCCTCAGACGCAGAGGGTGGATCTGATGTCACGGGGCTTCTGCCAGCTGGACCCGGCATGTGGCCGACAGCACAAGATGAAAGACAGCATGTGTGTCTCTTGCTCCCAGGACGGATGCTGTAAGCTGATGCCTCTCAGACACCAGCAGAAAGGCCAGGCCCCAGAACCTCTTGAGATCAATGGTAGCACATTTATGGGAGTTCCAGGATCATGGAGAAGACAGTGTGTGCTTTTAATATGGCTAGTTCTTTAATAAGAGAAATGTTTTGGAGACATTTATTGAGAAACGAGTGCCCTTACATTGTCCTCCAGCAAGGATTTCAAAGCAAACCCTCATGGGGAAGTCACAGTGGACAGTTAATTAACTTGTATTACATATCCAGGGAGAGGAGAACACTAAAGTGGAAAGTAATTGCATTTAATTCGGCATCGTTTTTTTAAAAATCAAACAGAGAAGTTTTAGAGGTTCTGGAGTGTAAAGGAAATTGTTCAAGAACCATTCCCGCAGAGAACCTTGCTCTTCCTGTGTCTGTCTCAACTACTTGGTAATGATGGTAGTAACACATTCACCTGAGGCGCCTACTGTCCACCAGCCAGCGTTGCTGCAGGATGACTGTGATGCCCTGTCCAGCATGTAGATATACAGGGCTCTTCCCCCTGGAGAAGGAAATGGCTGCCCATGCCAGTGTTCTTGCCTGGAGAAGCCCATGGACAGAGGAGCCTGGCAGGCTATAGCCCATGGGGTTGCAAAGAGTTGGACAAGACTGAGCAACTGAATCACCACCAAAAGGGCACTTTCAGAAGTATTTTGATTTTTAAACCAAACCAAGTGCATTACAAAATGAAATAAAACTACCTTTGTATTTATCAGCTGTAGAAAATTAGCTAATGACCATTTATTGTTGCAAAACTGTGAATAAGTGATCAAATTTTAGACCAGAACTGGTTCAGTGTGGCCTCTGGGCAAGTGAGTGGCTAAGAACACAGGCTCGCTAGGTGTGTGAGCATGGGCGGATTTCCTAGCTTGAGACTTTTCCGAGCTTGGGTTCTCACAAAAAAAGGGAATGGATTGCCTTTATGGAGTTCTGACGGGAGGTTATGCACAGAACGCCTGCGTATCCATTGTCTGCCCCTCACTGGTTACAGGTATTGAGCGTGGGCCTCTCTGTCCACTCAGAGAGGCAGCTTTGGCCTGGGAATGCCCGAGGGAAGACTTTGGTGGGCAAAACAGTGAGATTCCAGCCCCAAGGGATCCACTCCCTGGAGCTGGTACAGCTGGAGCTCAGTTATAAAGACTAAGACACGACCCACAGTAGACTCCTTGCAGCTACACGCTTTGAGCCTCCACTCGGAGGCTGTGTGGGTCAGCTCCCTCGGGCCCGTGTGGGTCTGGGCGGGTTATGGTCCCCTGGCACTCCCTGGCAGAGCCACAGCTCTGCCCACGGCCTCTTCTCCAGCCCCAGCTTGTGTGAGATTTTTTGAAAAGAACCATTCTAATACGAAACTCTCTCCATCACGTGTTTTCTTCACAAGTACCGGAAATCTTTCAATAAACCTGGACAGAAAACATCTGCCTAAAAGGGCTCCGGGTAGAAGGCTGCCAGTGGGCTCGTGCTTCTGTTCTGTTGGGTCAAGGAGACAAATTTGCTCCGTATTTGGGACAGTTTGCAGTGACCTCATCCTGTCACAGTTTGCTTGTCGTGTCACAAGAACCTGGCCTCAGAGAAAAGATCGAATGACTCCCCTTGGCCCCTGAAACCTATGAAATGAGAGTAGAGCCGTGCCGGTGGGTCAGAAATTGACTATTGAGGTTCAGATTGGGGTTGAGGTAAATTTGGGCAAAGTTGCTCTATAAATTAAGCAACCCAGGTCTCTTGACATTGAATAGACACTAAAATGTAAACCATGAACGTAAGTTAACATCCAGGAAGAACAAAAAGTCATACTGTAACATACTACATGGGCTTCCCAGGTGGCTCAGATGGTAAAGAATCTGCCTGCAATGCGGGAAACTCAGGTTCAGTCCCTGGATCGGGAAGATCACCTGGAGGAGGAAATGGCAACCCACTCCAGTATTCTTGCCTGGACAATCGCATGGACAGAGGAGGCTGGTGGGCTACAGTCCCTGGGGTCCCAAAGAGCTGGACATGACTGAGCAACTAACAACGTACCATGTATAACTGTAGAGTTATTGACACAACTTTGCTGCTTAGAAACTTTCTTCTAAGAAGAAAATACGGAGAAGGCAATGGCACCCCACTCCAGTACTCTTGCCTGGAAAATCCCATGGACGGAGGAGCCTGGAAGGCTGCAGTCCATGGGGTCGCTGAGGGTCAGACACGACTGAGCGACTTCATTTTCACTTTTCACTTTCTTGCATTGGAGAAGGAAATGGCAACCCACTCCAGTGTTCTTGCCTAGAGAATCCCAGGGACGGGGGAGCCTCATGGGCTGCCGTCTATGGGGTCGCACAGAGTCGGACATGACTGAAGTGACTGAGCAGTAGCGGTAGCAGAAGAAAATGACCAGATGACATTAAAATACAGTCAGCTCATTTAATCCTCGCACACACCGTCAGGCATGGTTTGTTATCCGTGTTTTGTAGAGAGGGGAAGGCAGGTGAAGAGAGATTAAGTAACTCACCCCGTCATAAGCTGCAGGATGAGAGAGCTGGAAAAGGTATTTTTGATGTCTGAACCAGCAAGAGTTTCTATTTTCTCTTTTTGGCTGTTCCGAGTCTTAGTTCCCTGAATAGGGATCGAACCCATGTCCCCTGCATTTCAAGGCAGATTCTTAACCACTGGACCACCAGGGAAGCCCCTGAAAGAACTTTTTTGATGATATCTTACCTAAACTTGCTTTGCTAATTGCGTATGTGAAAGGAAAGACTCTCAGAAAATAAGGGGGCT
>SJYF01000247.1:2937050-2949520 GCA_006410515.1 Procapra przewalskii | reverse complement strand
CAGCCCGGAAACTGTCTTCCCATAAAAGGACTTTGCTTCACCCAGTGCAGGGTCAGAACACAAAGCAGGTGAAACGGATATGGGAAACCTATAATTGCCTTCCTTGATCTGAATCATCAAAAAGGCGATTGCTCCATTTACAGGAACTAAGATTTCATCCGACCTAGCTTTTAATAGCTAGAGTCTGTTAACGTGTCTAGTAACCACATTATATTTTGCATCATCCAGGTTATATTGTTTAATATTAGTGATTTTTTTAGAAACTATGTGACAGGTACACTGGGGCTTCCCAGGTGGCACTAGTGGTAAAGAACCCGTCTGCCAATGCAGGAGACCCAAGAGACACGGGTTTGACCCCTGGAGGGGGAAGATCCCCTAGAGGAGGGCTCGGCAACCCACTCGAGTATTCTCACCTGGAGAACCCCATGGACAGAGGAGCCTGGTGGGCCACAGAGCCAAAAAGAGTTGGACACGACTGAAGCGACTTAGCACACAAGATACCTGATTCATGAACCATTAATTTTTTTGGCTCTCTGAGATTATGTGCTATTGGGGACTATTTTGAATACCAAATTTATGTTCAGTGATAAAATCATAGTAGTTTATATATGTATTCCAAGCCCTTTAAATGTATTACAATTAGCATCAAAATAGCCTTATGAGGGAAGTAGTTATTTTCCCGTTTTTCCCAGGAGGGAGCTGAGGTTGGGAACATTTGTGTGACGTTCCGAAGACAGGACTGTGTGAGAGCTGGTTTTGTCTTGAGGCCAACCTCACCCCAAACCAGTGCCCTGTCTCTGCCATCCGCCTCCAGCCCAGTGGCTCTCAAAGGGTTGTGAGACTTCAGATGGCTGGGCCCCATCCAGTGTTTTAGAATCAGTAGGTGTGGGGTCAGGCCTGAGAACTAACATCTCCAGGTCCCCGGACCCTACCATGAGAACCGCTTGGTCTGGAAGAAGGGTCCCTTTAGCTAATGATCTTTCCACTGGGATGATGACTGACTGGCCTCCCACTGAAGGGAAAACCTGGCCCTCTTCAGGTCGAGTTCATGGGAAGTTCGATTATTCTCGAAACTGCGCTGCTGCTCATTGGTGATGTTTCTCTCGCAGCCAGCCGTGTTTCCCCTTCAAGTCCGGCCTTTGCAACTCGAGGGGGATCTTAGGGACACGTCATGCTGGTCACAGAACTTTCTACTTAGGAAGCCATCGAGACTCTTGCAAATGAGACACAGTTCAGGTACCTCCATCCCGCGTCAATCTCATGTCCCTGGGGGACGTTCGAATGGATGGAAGCTTCTTCCTCTGCTCGGCACCAGGCTCCTCTGCCTGCCAGCCCGCAGCTCTCCGTACCCCACCCGCCAGTCCTCCCGGAAGCCACACCGTCACCTGCCTTCAGGATGCGGTGTCTGCAGAGCAGCCCGTGTGCAGGGTACCCCCCCTCCTGCTTCCCAGAGGTGGGGATCCCTTCTCCTGCTCCTCCAGCTCGCAGACTGGCTCCCTCCCTCTGCAGCCCCCAACTCCGCTCCGCGCCCCCTCTACGGACCCCCCTTCCTGTCCTCTGGATTCGATTCCAGGTCCAGTTCTGCCGCCAGGGCCGTGGGGGACCCGCACTGTACATCTCAGGGTTCCATCCTGCTCACCCTCGGGCCTCAGCTCCTTCTGGCCAGCCGGCGGGACCCTCCGCGTCCCTCACCCCGTTTCTCTGTTCCCCTTGAACTGCCAGCCTGGCCCTCCCCGCCCCCACGCTGGCCGCTCACGCTCGGCCAAGACCCTCGGGTTACATTTCCCGGAAGTGGAAGTCTTCATTCCGAGTGCTGCCACCAGAATAAGGAAGGCAACCGCATCGGCTCCCACCCTTTCTTCCTGATGACGCATCAGATCAACGGAGTCACCGCATCCCTTCC
The DNA here is from genome assembly GCA_006410515.1 of Procapra przewalskii. NCBI lineage: Eukaryota > Metazoa > Chordata > Mammalia > Artiodactyla > Bovidae > Procapra > Procapra przewalskii. The sequence continues at coordinate 2,947,617 of SJYF01000247.1, read as the reverse complement.
GGAAAAAGGCGTCTCGCTCCCCCTTGTGCAGAGTCCTGCCCCCGTCCCAGGCCATTGCTACCCTCCACGCCCACCCTGTCCCTCCACGAGCCCGGCTCTCTGCACTTAAATACCCCGCAGGACTCCCCAGGTGACGCAGTGCTGAGAATCCGCCTGCCAGTGCCGGAGACGCCAGAGAGGCAGGTTCGATCCCTGGGTGGGGAAGATGCCCTGGAGGAGGGCTTGGCAACCCACTCCAGTATTCTTGCCTAGAGAATCCCATGGACAGAGGAGCCTGGCGAGCTACAGTCCGTGGTGTCACAAAGAGTTGAACATGGCTGAGCACGCGCACACACACACTCACGTGCACAAATACACTGCAGTCTGTCTGGTCTACACAGCACCCTCCCTGTGCCTGTTAGCTCCTCCAGCTGAGGACTCGCATTCCAAGTCAGTACACTTCCTCGCAGGGCTGTCGGTGCTATGGCCTCCAGGTTCTCAGCTTTCACTCTCCCCGCCGCCCGTCCCCTCTGTCCCCACCGCGGCCTCTGGAGACCCCAGGCCGCTGCTCACCCCCACCTCGCTCCTGCTCTCGCTTGGAGCCCGGAGTGCCACCTGTGCTGCCAGAGGCAGCAGGGCTCACCCTCCTTAGGGACCTGCTGCCGGAGTCTCCAGTTCACATTTCACCGTTCTGCTCATTTTGTGCGTCCCAATCCGTCTCCCGTTTCACTCCGGCTGTTCCATCCAACGTGTTCAGAAGCCAAGTACATTTAAACGGATGGGCACCGCTGGGCTCCTGCACGCTTCCAGGAACCCTGGATCCCAAATCAAGAAGGTCTGCAGGTCTTCTATTTAGTAAAATGCTGAAGCAACTGAACTGTCAGGTCATTTGTTATCCCCATCGTTGCTCTGATTACCAAGTGCCTACTTGGAAAGCGGATGCTCTCAGGAGATGGTCAGCCTGAAGACTTCATCTTGCCTTGCTTCTTGACTTTGGCAGCGATGACCCCATCCATTAACCACCCAGCCCTCAAAGCCTGATAGAGTGTATTGATAAACCATCCCTGAATGCCTGTGTTTACTTGTTCAACCTTCCCAATCAGGTCAGAATCCATGAATGCTTCAAAGCCTCATGTGAATAATGCATGCTAAAGTTTTCCAGACTATTATGAAAAAATGTAACCCATAAGGACACTCACCTTGGAGACAATGTGGGTTCAGTTCCGGACCACCAAAATCAATCAAATATTGCAGTCAAGTCAGAAATACAGGTTCTTTGGTTTTGTTCAGTTCAGTCGCTCAGTCGTGTCCGACTCTTTGCGACCCCATGAATCACAGCATGCCAGGCCTCCCTGTTCATGACCATCTCTAGGAGTTCACTCAGACTCAAGTCCATCGAGTCCGTGATGCCATCCAGCCATCTCATCCTCAGTCTTTCCCTTCTCCTCCTTCCCCCAATCCCTCCCAGCATCAGAGTCTTTTCCAGCGAGTCAACTCTTCGCATGAGGTGGCCAAAGTACTGGAGTTTCAGCTTTAGCATCATTCCTTCCAAAGAAATCCCAGGGTTGATCTTTGATCTCCTTCAGAATGGACTGGTTGGATCTCCTTGCAGTCCAAGGGACTCTCAAGAGTCTTCTCCAACACCACAGTTCAAAAGTATCAATTCTTTGGCGCTCAGCCTTCCTCACAGTCCAACTCTCACATCCATACATGACCACAGGAAAAACCATAGCCTTGACTAGACGGACCTTAGTCAGCAAAGTAATGTCTCTGCTTTTGAATATGCTATCTAGGTTGGTCATACTTTTCTTCCAAGGAGTAAGCGTCTTTAATTTCATGGCTGCAGTCACCATCTGCAGTGATTTTGGAGCCCCAAAAAATAAAGTCTGACACTGTTTCCACTGTTTCCCCCTCTATTTCCCATGAAGTGATGAGACCGGATGCCATGATCTTCGTTTTCTGAATGTTGAGCTTTAAGCCAACTTTTTCACTCTCCTCTTTCACCTTCATCAAGAGGTCCTTTAGCTCCTCTTCATTTCTGCCATAAGGGTGGTGTCATCTGCATATCTGAGGTTATTGATATTTCTCCCGGCAATCTTGATTCCAGCTTGTGTTTCTTCCAGCCCAGCGTTTCTCATGATGTACTCTACATATATGTTAAATAAGCAGGGTGACAATATACAGCCTTGACATACTCCTGGTTTTGTAGTTGCATATAAAAGTTATGTTTATACTGTAGTTTATTAAGTGTACAATAGCATTATGTCTGAAAAACAGTGTACATACCTTAATAAATGATACTGTTGGAAAAATTGTGCCAACAGAGTTGCTTGATACAAGTTTATCACAGAACTTCGATTTGTTAAAAAACACAGTGTCTGCAAAATGCAATATGACAAGGTGTATCTGTAATGGAAAACAGAACAAGACTTTACTACCTTGTCAGCTCACTATCAGAGTGATTCCCATGGTGTGCTGGTGATGCTCATTCATTGGTTGCTGTTCAGTCACTAAGTCATGTCCATCTCTTTGTGACCCCATGAACTGCAGCACGCCAGGCTTCCTTGTCCTTCACCATCTCCTGGAGCTTGCTCAAACTCATGTCCATTGAGTTGGTGATGCCATCCACCATCTCATCCTCTGTCATCCCCTTCTCCTCCTGCCTCAGTCTTTCCCAGCATCAGGGTCTTTTCCAGTGAGTCAGTTCTTCACAACAGGCGGCCAAAGTATCAGAGCTTCAGCTTTAGCATCAGTCCTTCCAGTGAATATTCAGAGTTTAGGACTAGCTAGTTTGATCTCCTTGCAGTCCAATACTCTCAAAAGTCTTCTCCAATGCCACAGTTTGAAAGCATCAGTTCTTTGGTGCTCAGCCTTCTTTATGGTCCCGTTCTCACATCTGTACATGACTACTGGAAAAACCATAGCTTTGACTAGATGGACTTTGTCAGCAAAGCTATATCTGCTTTTTCATTGGTTACTTTTACAGTATTTTCACCAACCTCTTTGAATCCTTAAATGAACATAGTAAAATACGATGGCTTTCCCGGCGAGTCCTTTGAAATGCTTTCTTTCTCTTCTTTTTAACATCAGCACTTAGAGATTTACTGGAAATGTCAACAGTGTGTTTTATATTAGAAATACAAATGGATTTCATGTAAAGTTTTAAATTAAAAACGTAATTTTTCCAAAGAAAAATATAACAAATATTCACATTCCCACCACTCAAATGAACAAATGTTACCATTTTGTCATAGTTCCTTTAGGTTATCTTTTAAAAAAGAAGGCAGCCATTGTAGATCAAGTGGAAATTCCACTTAGTATTGCTGTAGAAGAAATTACACCAAAACTTAATGACTTTAAACCAGCACTTTTGTGTTATAAAGATTAAGAAGGGAAAGCTGCAGCTTGTGTGCTAAGTGGCTTCAATTGTGTCCAACTCTTTGTGACCCTATGGACTATAGCCCGCCAGACTCCTCTGTCCATGGGATTTCCCCCAAAATACTGGAGTGGGTAGCCATGCCCTTCTCCAGAGGATCTTCCTGACCCAGGGATCGAACCCGGGTCTCCAGCATTGCAGGCAGATTCTTTACTGCTACTGTCACCTAGGAAGTCCAAACCTGCAGCTTACCTATAAATAATCCTCAGCTTGACTTATTAAAATTGGAGTATAATTGATTTGCAATGATGTGTTAGTTTCAGGTGTACAGCATAATGATTCAGTTGTATACGTTTCAATTTTTATTTTTCAATTCTTTGGGTTATAGTTTATTACAAGATATTTAATATAGCTTTTTGTACCATACAGTAAATCCTTGCTGTTTATTTTAGAAAACGCTTTTTTATACTTGCAGATTCCATGAGTCAGGGAGTGAGAGCAGATACAGCGGGGAATGGTCACCCCTGCTTCAGGGCACACGGCCTCCAAGCGGGAGGCTCCGCGGCTTCCTAGCCCATTCTTCACAGTTGACCTATATCTGGACGTCCACGTGAATGTCCCCTTTTTCTCCTATCTTTCTAAAACCTAACCACAGGAAGCCGTGCAGATGCAGCCTTAGGACAAAGTGTTGTCAGTGTTCTCATTATTATTCATCAAGCTGGGTTAGAATGCAGCCGGCATTAATAAAGCAGCATGTACACTCCATTTAGCTATACTGCACTCTCTAATACTTTCTCATCATTAGCAACAAGTGCGTGCTAAGTCCCTCAGTCGTGTCCGACTCTTTTCACGCCTATGGACTGTAGCCTGCCAGACTCCTCTGTCCGTGGGGTTCTCCAGGCAAGAACACTAGAGTGGATTGCCATTTCCTCCTCCAGAGTATCTTCCCAACCCAGGGATCAAACATAATAAGTACTTACATACTACTCAATATCACAGTGTTTATATTCACATTTATTCCTTGAGGCGAAACTTCATGAAAATAAAACCTGATAAGAAACTTAAGACTCACCTTCATATTTTGTATGAATCAAATAGAGTACTCAATGATAAAATGCTTTTTAAGCTGTAGAGAACTATTAAGATGCCCATTGCTATTGAGACCCACGGTCCGATTTCTCAGTGAGCTTGTTTCGTATTGCAACCCTGCCCCGCGCTTCATCCTGTATCTCTTTGGTGACCCTGCTTTTGCTTTCACCTCGTCTCTGTGTATCCAAGTACAACCAGATCTTTAAGGCCTGGCTCCAGCCCTGCCTCAGCCAAAACCCCAGGCTGGCACGTACCCCGGCCCGGACCGTTTCTCCCCCGGCTCTGTGCTTGCATCGCGCTCTATGCTTCTCTTGTGGGATTCCAACACATTCCACCTTGTATTCTGTTTCACATGCTGCATCGCCGGTGCTCAGCTGGAAGCTTCAAGCAAACTGGAGCCCAAGCCCCGCTCCCTTCTCACTTGCAAGACAGCACTCCTGGCACCGGCAGCCTCCTGGACAAAACTTCTCACCGTGCTTGGGCAGCTCTCAGGCTGCCAGAGTCCAGGCTCTGTCCGTGCCTTCAGTGTGGCCGCATCTGGCAGGACAGGAGACTGTCCCCCGGCTAGTCCAAAGTTACCCCCAGTCCTCCGGTTCAGCAAGAAGATGCTGGCCTCTGAGAAGGGTGTTGCCTGGCACTCTCCCCATCCTGGGACCGTGGGGCTCATCCGTGGGGGTTGTGCTTTCCAGTTAGGAGCAGCTGTGGATCGAGAAGAGACACAAGGAAGAGAAAAGACTTGGCAGAAGCAGGGCCATTCAGGGCTTTTCCGGGATGGGTGCCAGCCTCCGGTTTAAGCGTGAGGTAATTAAAATATATGAAAGGGTGTCTTGTCTCTAGCTTCACTTGAAAGCTCTGCAGTGACAGTGACGGGAACATCGATGCCTCCCGGGGGCACCAGAATAGACAGGCTGAGTGGGTACACGCTGTTTTCTGAGTGGCTCCCTTTGGAAGCCTGGTACCTACCGCGGTTCCAAGTGGGTAGGTGGAAGGCACCTCGAGAGGCCCGCGTGGTCGCCTTACACTTGGCGGCCGTGTCTCTCTCTGGAAACTGATCAGACCAGACCTGGACATTTGACGTGGCATGAAGCAGGGATTCCCAAGCAACCAGACCCGCATTAGAGCTGCCAGCCAGCACACGGCCCCTTGGAAATGCCCTGTCATTTCAACAGAAGAAGTGCAGTCCTAGCAAGGGTCTATTTTCCTGTGATTTGGCCTAGTCCGAGCCAATAAAAAGACATAAACTGTCGTGGTGGCACTCTAGAACCTTCCTTCCTTTGTAAAATGAAAAGAAAACAAGTAAAGTCTCTCAGTCGTGTCCGACTCTGCGACCCCATGGACTGTAGCCCACCAGGCTCCTCGGTCCATGGGATTCTCCAGGCAAGGGTACTGGAGTGGATTGCCATTGCCTTCTCCAGGGGAGCTTCCCAACCCAGGGATTGAACCCAGGTCTTCCGCATTGCGGGCATATGCTTTACTGTCTGAAATTGTAAAACCAAGATGCACAGCTCTTGTACTCAACAGTTTGTACTCGCTGCCCCCCTTCCCACTGCGAAGCAGTTAGTTCTAAGAGCAGTATGAAACTGCTAGAGTAATCCTTGAACAGGAAAAAAAAATAATGTTATTCCAGTAGCAGAAAATTTTACTGCAAGCATGAGGCAATCTTCAGTTGGTAAAAATGTGATGGAAATCGCTCTCTTACTGAACAGAGCTAGCTTAATGAAGTCTTATTGTTGTTTAGTCCCCAAATCGCGTCTGACTCTTTGCGACCCCATAGACTGTAGCCCACCAGGCTGCTTTGTTCCTAGGATTTCCCAGGCAAGACTCTCTGACACTCGGCAGCTCCGGGCATCTTAAAGACTTTGGGAAATACACGGTTGTATGTGTGTGTTTCCCAAAATAGTGTGTGCACACACACACTAGAAATACTGTTCAGAGTAGTACAGATTACAAAATTTGTTCTGCACTTCGGGTCAAATAGTTACGAACTCTGCGGTCACAACAGAGTAACACTTGCAAAGCAGTGCTCTCCAGGTGGAGTTGAATGAATAATCCTATTGTTTTCCAACTTGCCTGAAGTGCTCTACCAAAGATCCTGGCCCAGACTCTCTTGACATGAAGTGTTTTCTCAAGCCTCTTTTCCTGATTCTAAACAATTGGAAATGTTATGAAAATAATTATATTGTCAAATGCCACTGATTCTTGATCTCAAATATAAACCACCAAGAGAACAAAAACAAGACAAAACAAAACAAACAAAGCTAGCACAAGACACTGGTGGAGGAAGAAGCCATCTGCCGATGCTGCTGAGAAAGCTTAGTTTTGGTGCAAAGATACTTTTTCAAATTTTATTGAAGTATGGTTGATTGATGAAGTTGTGCTTAATTTCTGCTGTACAGCAAAGTGACTCAGTTATCCATATCCATGTTATTTTCCTATTCTTTGCCATTATGGTTTGCTACAGAATGTTGACTGTAATCCTTGTGCTGCACAGGGGGACCTTGCTGCTTATCCATTCTGAATGTGCATTTGCGTCTGCTAACCCCCAACTCCCAGTCCTTCCCTCCTCCTCTTCTGGCAACCACAAATCTGTTCTCTATGTCTGTCGGTTTGTTTCTGTTTCATAGATATGTTCATTTGTGTCTGCTCTCATAGATTCCGTATGATATGAGTGATATCATATGGTATTTGTCTTTCTCTGTCTCACATACTTCACTTAGTGTGTAAGTATGCTAATCTTAGTATGCTAACCTAATCCTAGCTAATCTCTAGGCCCACCCATGTTGCTGCACATGGCCTGGCTAATATTCTATTACACACACACACCCCCACACCTTCTTTAGCCATTCATCTGTTGATGGATATTTAGGTTATGTCCATGTCTTGCCTACTGTAAATAGTGTTACTGTGAACATAGGGGTGCAGGTATCTTTTTGAATTAGAGTTTTCAATTAGATATATCCCAGGAGTGGGGTTGCTGGGTCATATGATAGCTCTATTTTTACTTTTTTGAGAAACCTCCGTACTGCTCTCCACGGTGGCTGCACCCATTTATGTTCTTACCAGCAGTGTGGGAGGGTTCCCTTTGATCCGCACCCTCTCCAGCATTTGTTAATTGTAGGCTTTTTAATGATGGCCAGTCTGACCGATGTGAGGTGGCACCTCATTGTAGTTTTGATTTGTGCTTTTCAGTACTTAGCAATGATGAGCATCTTGTCATGTGCCTATTGCCATCTGTCTGCATTCTTTGGAGAAATGTCTATTTAGATCTTGTGCCTATTTTTCGATTGGGTTGTTTGGGTTTTTTATTGAATTGTAGGAGCTGTTTGCATATTTTGGAAAGTAATCCCTTATCTGTTGCATCATTTGCAAATATTTTATCCCAGGCTGTACATAAGATGCCTTTTCATTTTGCTTATGGTTTCCTTTGATGTGCAAACCTTTTATGTTTGAACAGGCTCCATTTGTTTACTTTTGTTATTATTTCTATTGGCTTGGGAGACTGACCTAAGAAATCACTGGTATGATTTATGTCAGAGAAAGTTTGCATATATTCTCTTTTAGGAGTTTTATGATGTCTTATCTTACAGTTAAGTCTTTAAGTCATTTCAAGTTTATTTCTGTGTGTGCTATGAGGATGTGTTATAGCTTCCATGATTTACATGTAGCTGTCCAACTTTCCCAATACCACCTTCTGAAAATACTACCTTTCCCCCATTGTATATTCTTTGACACAAAGCTTTTTTTTTTTTTGAGTCAGTTTACCATTTTTATTTTATTTATTTTATTATTTTTATTTATTTTTTATTTTACTTTACAATACTATATTGGTTTTGCCATACATCAACATGAATCCGCCACAGGTGTACACGTGTTCCCAGTCCTGAACCCCCCTCCCACCACCCTCCCCATACCATCTCTCTGGGTTATCCCAGTGCACCAGCCCCAAGCATCCTGTATCCTGCATCGAACCTATGCTGGCGATTCGCTTCTTGTATGATATTATACATGTGTTTTGATGCCACTTTTAAACTTTGTGGTCATTGATTGACTTTTGCTGACAGTAACTCCTGCTTTTCATGTTGATTTATATAATCTTCTGTTTCTCCTCTGAAGCTTCTCACTGTACATTTTTTTCCTAATCTAATAGGACTTACTTTGCTGTTATGAGTCACTTGGTGTTTCTGACACTCATTCCGTGTACACAAGACAGAAAATATCAGAATAGGGATGCACAGACCTTTCAAACTATCTGCTCAGTGTCCTGGGTTTTGATGTGAGCACAAAACTAAGGTTCCAAAAATTCTAGAATGATGTGTCAAAGCCAAATAGAAGTGATAGGATTAGAACATGGTTTCTATTTATTTATTTATTTTTTATTGAAGGATGATTGCTTTACAGAGAACATGGCTTTATAATATTCATAGCAAAATCAATGATTTTTCAGAAGATTAAAAAAGATAAGCATTAAAGTGGGAAAATACCGGAGATTTACATCCTGAAGGCCAGCTTTATCTTCTGGAGAAGCAGACTTCTATGTGGCACTATTGCTGGTGTCTCTTTAGCTTGGCTGCCTCTGCCATAGAGTGAGTTCTATTAGAAGATATGGGCTTTGGCAGGCTTTAAAAGGTGTGTGTGGTGCTCCATGTTCTGACTAGAATGAAAACCTTTGGTAATGGTGGTTTCCAAAAGGAGAAACAGTATTTGAAACACACAACCTGAAATCTCATAAGATGTGGTGGGTCTTCTTGCTCCTAGAATTCCTCTTCAGGTACTACTGCTAAGTCGCTTCAGTTTTGTCCGACTCTGTGCGACCCCGTAGATGGCAGCCCATGAGGCTCCCCCGTCCCTGGGATTCTCCAGGCAAGAACACTGGAGTGGGTTGCCATTTCCTTCTCCAGTGCATGAAAATGAAATGTGAAAGTGAAGTTGCTCCATTGTGTCCAACTCTTAGCAACCTCACGGACTGCGGCCCACCAGACTCCTCCATCCATGGGATTTTCCAGGCAAGAGGGCTGCAGTGGGGTGCCATTGCCTTCTCCAGGCATGCCTGATGGACTGTAATATATATCAAGAAGTCCTTGACATCTCAAGATGGCAGATTTTGACAATTTCTATGTCAAATCCTCACATGGGAGGTGGAGGCAGGGAAGTCTGTCTTTCTCTGCAAAGGACAGAGAAGGTCATGTGTTTATTTTCCTATAAGGGGTGGTGAAACTCATTGTGGGATTTATTATTATTATTATTTTTAGTAGTTTTCCTCTATCTGTTTCACCCAAACTGCAATCAGATGGCTTATAAATCCTTCCTGTGGATTCCATAACGTCCTACAGCCCAGAAAACTGCCAAATATCTTTGTCTGTATTTGAGGACAATTTTTAGTAGCAAAATATCCCCTGGTACCATTTTCAAAATGCCAACTACATGAGACAGAGCTACTTTTTGCGCCTGTAATAGTCCCCACATCTTACTTCATGATAAGTTAATTTGACATCTTCCTTTCCCCAAACCAAAGAGTCAGAAAAAGGCATGTGCATGTTTATCATTAGTTGTAAATATTGTCGTGTTTCTAAGGGTAAGTTCTGTGGTTTGTTTGGCCCTCTGTACTTACAATGATCAAACAGTGGGCTCATTTTTGGTGCTAATTGTTGTATGTTCAAATACAAATCAACCCCACGAATAACTGCAGTTACACTCCTAATAAGAATCAAGGAGTTCTGAACTTCTTGTTTCTGATCTGTATCTCATTGTTTATTACCTGTGCTCACAAATATATCTGACCTATATATGCAGACTATGTCATCTGTTTTTATTTTTCTCATTGTGCAGTCTGGACAGCATTGTCTCCAAAATGTTGAGTCATTTTAGTATATTTATTATGTCCTTTTAAATGTCTCTACATTTCCTAATTATTACAGAGAACTATTATCATGTTAGGGATACAAAATCAACTCCAAGAAGAACCTGTGATCACTCTAATTAACAATGAGGCTATTATAAACAGATCCTACATTTTATTTTCTTAAAAAATGAGATTGAAAAAATTTGTTGGAAAAAAATGGATTTCTATGGACAGTGCTCATGTATATTTACTTTAGGGGTCTGCATAAGAGTTTTACAACTTAG
>SJYF01000247.1:2903940-2937004 GCA_006410515.1 Procapra przewalskii | reverse complement strand
GTTGGCATATAAGAAGGCTAACAAAGCAACTGGAATTTTTTTAAATTATAATTTAATCTTTCATCCCCAAATGTCTGTTTTGCTTGCTATGACTTGATATTATTTCAAAACTCATTGTTTATTATTTTTTCATTTCTTTTTTAGAGTAAGGATTTCAGTGTATTTCTACAGTGGTGAAAAACTTAAAGCTACCTACTCCCTTATCCATTATAAAGAATAGGTTTAATATTTATGGTCTAATAATAGGTTTAATAGCAAGGAGAGATAAGAAAGCCTTCCTCAGTGATCAATGCAAAGAAATAGAGGAAAAGAACAGCATGGGAAAGACTAGAGATCTCTTCAAGAAAATTAGAGATACCAAGGGAACATTTCATGCAAAGATGGGCTCGATAAAGGACAGAAATGGTATGGACCTAACAGAAGCAGAAAATATTAAGAAGAGGTGGCAAGAATACACTGAAGAACTGTACAAAAAAGATCTTCATGCTGTGATCACTCACATAGAGACAGACATCCTGGAATGTGAAGTCAAGTGGGCCTTAGAAAGCATCACTATGAACAAAGCTAGTGGAGGTGATGGCATTCCAGTTGAGCTATTTCAAATCCTGAAAGATGATGCTGTGAAAGTGCTGCACTCAATATGCCAGCAAATTTGGAAAACTCAGCAGTGGCCACGGGACCGGAAAAGGTCTTTTGCTTCTGTTAGGTCCATACCATTTCTGTCCTTTATCGAGCCCCTCTTTGCATGAAATGTTCCCTTGGTATCTCTAATTTTCTTGAAGAGATCTCTAATCTTTCCCATTCTGTTCTTTTCCTCTATTTCTTTGCATTGATCGCTGAAGAAGGCTTTCTTATCTCTTCTTGCTATTCTTTGGAACTCTGCATTCAGATGCTTATATCTTTCCTTTTTTCCTTTGTTTTTCTCCTGTCTTCTTTTCACAGCTATTTGTAAGGCCTCTCCAGACAGCCATTTTGCTTTTTTGCATTTCTTTTCCATGGGGATGGTCTTGATCCCTGTCTCCCGTACAGTGTCACGAACCTCATTCCATAGTTCATCAGGCACTCTATCTATCAGATCTAGTCCCTTAAATCTATTTCTCACTTCCACTGTTTAATCATAAGGGATTTGATTTAGGTCATACCTGTATGGTCTAGCAATTTTCCCTACTTTCTTCAGTTTCAGTCTGAATTTGGTAATAAGGAGTTCATGATCCGAGCCACAGTCAGCTCCTGGTCTTGTTTTTGTTGACTGTATAGAGCTTCTCCATCTTTGGCTGCATAGAATATAATCAGTCTGATTTTTGTGTTGACCATCTGATGATGTCCATGTGTAGAGTCTTCTCTTGTGTTGTTGGAAGAGGGTGTTTGCTATGACCAGTGCATTTTCTTAGCAAAACTCTATTAGTCTTTGCCCTGCGTCATTCCGTATTCCAAGGCCAAATTTTCCTGTTACTCCAGGTGTTTCTTGACTTCCTACTTTAGCATTCCAGTCCCCTATAATGAAAAGGATATCTTTTTGGGGTGTTAGTTCTAAAAGGTCTTGTAGGTCTTCATGAAACCATTCAACTTCAGCTTCTTCAGCATTACTGGTTGGGGCATAAAAACAAAAAACAAATAAAGCAGTAGATGAATATAACCTTATCTTTTAAAAACACACGTGTGTGTGTCTGTGTGTGTGTATATATATATATATATATATGCATGGGTAAGTATAGAAAAATATTCATAATAGATGGAATTGCAGGTGATTACGGGAGATAGTGAAGGGCAGGGAATCCTGGTGTCCTGAAGTTCATGGGGTGACAAAGATTCTGACACAACTTAGCAACTGGACAAAACCAACAATAACTGGTTGTTTTTCTTCTAATTTATATTCATTCACCGTGTTGCTTAAATAAAAAATAGTTTTAAAAAATATGGGCAATGATTTTTTTAAAAAACAGTCGTTTTATTTTTCAGTTTTTTTATTTGACAATACAGAATGATAGTGTTGTAGTAAATGAGTTTATCAATTCCAAAACAGGGACCTCTAGTAGAAGAAGTGACAAGTTCACCTTAGAGACAGAGAAAATTATGGTATTAGGACTTTGCTAGATAATTCAGGCTATGTGGTCACAGTTAAGGTATGTGACCTCTGGAGCTCACTGAAATAGATTTTCATGAAGGATCTGGTAGGTATGGTGTCTCCAGTCCAGGGGGTGTGTTTTATCTAGCTCTTGAAGAAGGAAGGAGTAGGATTTTTATTTGACAGAGAAGAGATGGAAAAATGGTGTTCCAGACAGAGAAAACAGCTGCAAGTGCAGAAAGGTCAAAATAACTCAAATGGGGGTGAACAGGCCAGTGCAGCCAAGAGTGATGGGTGGTAAGATCGGAAAATGTGTTGAGGCGCTATGGGAAGAGCTTTGAAAGCTGTAATAAAAAGCCTGCACTTTCTTCTCTAAAAAGTGAGAAGCTATTAAAGATTTTAATCAAAGGAAGGATCATCTCATTTCCAAGGCACTCCTCCCTAATACCACATGTAGGACCTGTTATTATTCTATGGTAGATTATTATTTTAGTGATATCTCATAAAGACATGTGCTGAGCAGACCCATTTTGGGAGGCCTCGGCCTTGAAGCTTGAACGTCAAGTATAGGTGTCTTGTATGGTTACTATCGGGGCTTCCCAGCTGGCACAGTGTTAAAAAACCCACCTGCCAATGCAGGAGATGCGGGTTTGATCCCTGGGTCGGGACAATCTGCTGGAGGAGGAAATGGCAACCCACTCCAGTATTCTTGCCTGAAGAACTCCATGGACAGAGGAGCCTGGCAGGCTACCGTCCATGGGATCGCAGAGTCAAGATGTGACTGAGCAGCTGAACACAGGTGAGCATGGTTAATATCACCTACAGGGTATCTGAGAAGTCACCTCATCACCAACATTCAAGGCTGAGCTCAGTCTCTAGGACAGACAGTGAAAGTGAAGTCACTCAGTCGTGTCCGACTCTTTGTGACCCATAGGCTGTAGCCCACCAGGCTCCTCCATCCATGGGATTTTCCAGGCAAGAATACTGGAGTGGGTTGCCATTTCCTTCTCCAGGGGATCTTCCCAACCCAGGGATTGAACCCAGGTCTCCCACATTGGAGGCAGATGCTCTAACCTCTGAGCCACCAGGGAAGCTTCTAGTACATACGGGAGTGGGTTGCCATTCCCTTCTCCAGGAGATCTTCCTGATCCAAGGACCAAACCCGCATCTCTTGCATCTCCTGCACTGGCAGGTGGCTTCTTTCCCACTAGTGCCACCTGGGAAGCCCTTGAAGACGGCAGACCTGTTGACACCAGAAGGTTGATGATCATAAGACCAGCTTCTGCCTCACCATCAATCAGGCAGAAGGTCCATGAAGGGAATGGCAGCCCACTCCAGTATTCTCCAGCACAGAGCATACTGGCAAAAACATGAGTCAGATATTGTGTGCCACTTTAAATGAACACTGTTTTAGGGAATTTAGATGAGCAGTGTCTCAGACACTAATTATTAAAAGTTATCCTGTTACCAAACCAAACTTGAACCAACAATAAAGCCAGTCTATTCACACAGGGTTGTGGTCAAGGAAAGAATGATGTCTATTGTAGCGCGTGTTCAAAAGATCCAAATCCCCTGATGGCTTTCAGAGAAGGGTCTTTAAAGGCAAGGTGAGGAAGTGGGCCAGTGTGCATGACGTGCTCACGGACCTTCTTCTGACTGATTGATGGTGAGGTCAGAAGCTGGTCTTTCTGGAGTCATGATCATCAACCTTATGGTGTCAACAGGTCTGCGGTCTTCAACGGCTTCCCAGGTGGCACTAGTGGTAAAGAACCCACCTGCCAGTGCAGGAGATGCAAGAGATGAGGGTTCGATCCCTGCATCTGGAAGATCTCCTGGAGAAGGGAATGGCAACCCACTCCAGTATTCTTGCCTGGAAAACCCCATGGGCCGAGGAGCCTGGTGGGCTATAGTCCATCGAGTCCCAAAAAAGTTGGACACGACTTAGTGACCAAACAACAATAACAAAAGGGGAAATTAAATTGACATGAAGTCATTTCAGTGGGCCCTGATTCAGATGACTCATGACCTTGTTAGATGGAGATCAGGACACAGACCCACAGAGAGGAAGGCCGTAAAGACAGAGCAAGAAGATGCCTGTCTTCAAGCTAAGAGAGGCCTCAGAAGAAACTACGTCTGTTGATACCTTACTCTCAGACGTCTGGCCTCGAAAATGTAAGAGAGTATATTCCTGCTGCTCAAAGCCATACTTTGTCATGACAACCCTAGCAAACAAATACACTGGCCATCCTTGGTGGTCTTCAGCTCGTTGATGCATCATTCCAATCTCTCCCTACGTCTTCCCAAGGTGTGGCCCCTCCCTGCAATGTGTATGTCTGGGTCTCTGCCTCCTCTTCTTATAAGGACACAGTCATTACATTAGGGCTCACCCTGAGCCAGTATGACCTCGTCTTAACTAATTACACCTGCTCATGAGAAGAGTTGGCTCACTGGAAAAGACTCTGATGCTGGAAGGGATTGGGGGCAGGAGGAGAAGGGGACAACCGAGGATGAGATGGCTGGATGGCATCACGGACTTGATGGACGTGAGTCTGAGTGAACTCCGGGAGTTGGTAATGGACAGGGAGGCCTTGCGTGCTGTGATTCAGGGGGCTGCAAAGAGTCAGACACGACTGAGTGACTGAACTGAACTAACTGAACTGAAGACCCTATTTCCAAATAAAGTCATTTTCTGAGGTTCCAGGTTGACATCACCTGGGTGAAGGCTGGGGGATGCTAGCCAACCCAGCATACTATGTGAAAGTTAACTACCCCTCAGCAGGCATGTAACTTGTGTACTTATAACCTCTATGGCTACCCAGGGTTTTCAAACTCACCTGCTTGTTAGACTGGATTCTGATTTAATTGGTCTGGAGCAGAGCTTAGGCTTGTTTTCACTTATTCCAAGTCATTTTAACAAGCAGTCGGTGTTGAAAACTACATTTTAAAACCATTCATTATGGTATTTATTATCATCATCACAAAATTGAAAGACACTTGTTCCTTGGAAGGAAAGCTATGACAAACCTAGACAGCATAATAAAAAGCAGAGTCATCACTTTGCCAACAAAGGTCCTTCTAGTCAAAGCTATGGTTTTTCTAGTAGTCATGTATGGATGTGAGAGTTGGACCATAAAGAAAGCTGAGCACTGAAGAATTTGATGCTTTTGAACTGTGGTGTTGGAGAAGACTCTTGAGAATCCCTTGGACTGCAAGGAGATCCAACCAATCCATCCTGAAGGAAATCAGTCCTGAATATGCATTGGAAGGACTGATGCTGAAGCTGAACCTCCAATACTCTGGCCATTTGATGCAAAGAACTGACTCATTGGAAAAGACTCTGATGCTGGGAAAGACTGAGGGCAGGAAGAGAAGGGAAAGACAGAGAGTGAAATGGTTTGATGGCATCACTGACTCTATGAACATGAATTTGAGCAAACTCTGAGAGATAGTGAAGGACAGGGAAGCCTGGTGTGCTGCAGTCGATGGGATCACAAAAAGTTGGGCACGACTTAGTAAACTGAACAACATCATTGTCATTAGATTGCTAACCATAAGGTGGTTGGGAACATTTATTGGGCATTTACTGTCTCGAGCCTTATACTAAGCACTTTAGATATATTATCTGGTAGTGACAGCATCAGTCCAGTTCTCGCGCTGATTTTATAGACAGGGACCCAGAGAGGTTAAAGACGTTAAGAAGGGTTTTCCTGGCGGCTCGGTGGTGGAGAATCCACCTGCCAATGCAGGAACCATGGGTTTGATCCTGGATCCAGGAAAATCCCACATTCCACAGAGCAGCTAAGCCCACGCACGACATCTATTGAGCCTGTGCGCTGGACCCCTGGAGCCACAACTCAGAGCGCATGCGCAGCAGCCTCTGAAGCCTGAGAGCCCTGGAGCCGGTGCTCCACAACGAAAGAAGCCACTGCAATGAGCCCACGCGCCACGACTCGGGAGCGGGCCCTGCTCTCCACAACTCGGGGAAAGCCCATGCGGCCGCAGAGACCCGGCACAGCCAAAAAGAAAAACAAATCAATTGATGTTTAAAAAAAAAGACATTAAGAAAATTGCCAAGGGACGCAAAGTTAGGAGGGGTTCTATCAAGACTCCTGGGCTGACTCCAGAGCCGCGGTGCGTCTGTTCTTGAGTCTGTACAGATTGAGAGCCAGTCAGCTTTCTCTTGTCCTCAGATAGTCTCAGTTCTTTAGAGAAATCGTAAACATTTTCAGATGAGTAATTGCTTGTCTTCGCTACAAAGAAACAAAACAGGTTGAACGTCTAAGGTTTGGAGGTGAGTCATGAAGGTCTTAATAAATAATGAGGCATTATTATTATCTGAGTAAATTTAGCTTTCTCCTTTCTTCCAGTTTCGCAAGCTCAGACAGAAAGCTGTGCATCTAAGGCCATCTCTCCATCCTATTTCCAAGTTTGTTTGTTTGACTATATGTGAAAAGTGAATGTTGTTCAGTCATGTCTGACTCTTTGTGACCCCATGGACTACTCAGTTCATGGAATTCTCTAGGCCAGAATACTGGAGTGGGTAGCCTTTCCCTTCTCCAGGGGATCTTCCCGACCCAGGGATCGAACCCGGGTCTCCTGCATTGCAGGCAGATTCTTTACCAGCTGAGTTACTGGGGAAGCTTCTATAAATATGAAAGTGTGACTGTTATTGACCTTGGAGAGTGGCTGTAGGACAAGTGACACTCTGTAAACCTTGCGTCACACGGCGGTGCCACTTTACACCAGTGATTGCCTGTTCTAGGCGACTGTTACAGACTCTTGGGTTTCTTGTCTCTGGGTCTCGCTCTCCTCTCCCTGGAATCTTGTTCTGTCCTGGGGTTAGGGCTTCCGCTCTGGGCCTTTTCATTCGCAACCTTCCAGACTCTTCCTCTATCCTTTAGATCTTTCTCCTCCTTTGTTATGAGCGGTCTTGATGCCTCTGGTTTTCTGAGTAAGAAACTCTGTCCCATTGCCCCCTGCCCCACTGGGGGCATAGACACAGGTGGTCATTCAGCTTTAAGTCTGAGCCTGCCACCCTCTCTGCTGCAGGCAGATATGGACCTCATTGGCACGTGTGCTTCGATACCTGTGCCTAGGTTGCCCATTGCCCTGCTCAAACACCCTTCTTTCCCCTTTGTTTCCCTTCTAAATGCAGCTCATTATTGAAGGCTTTGTTTATGTCCCACTTTTTCCATGAATCTGATTGCTCTGGATTCCCACCAGTCATGTCTCTCACTGAGGCCCTCTTGCATTTAGTCAGTCCCATTCAGTTTAAATCTCAATTGCCCTGTGTTTGCTTCCCATTAGCTGCCCTGGCTCCTAGTGGCTCAGTGGTAAAGAATCTGCCTGCCAATTCAGGAGACCCAGGTTCAATCCCTGGGTTGGGAAGATCCCCTGGAGAAGGTAATGGCAACCCACTCTAGTATTCTTTCTGGGAAATCCCATGGACAGAGGAGCCTGGTGGGCTACAGTCCATGGGCTCTCAAAAGAGTCAAACATAACTTAGCGACTAAAACCACAGCTCTGAGCCACGTAATAAGCTCCCCGTGCAGGCAGAAATGAAGCCTGAGCTGGTACTCCTCCTGGCCTCATCTGTGGGATGCCAGCAACCACTGGAAGCTTTAAATACTTATGATCAGTTTCCATACCTGCAGCTCATCAGGACGGCTCACACAGATCAGAAAAGCAGGAAAATTTTTATATACCTCAATAATACCCAAATAATGCTATCAGATCATTTAAAGACATTTTCGTTAGGATTAACTAGGATTAATAATGACACGCTTGCCCCTTGTGGAGATCCAACCCAAATGACTTTCTTGGTGATTGCAGTGTTTTAAAAATATTCATTTGTTTGGCTGCTGCAGGTCTTAGTTGCATCATATGGAATCCTTGGTCTTTGTTGCAGCATGCAGGATCTTTTTAGTTGCCACGTGCAAGCTCTTATTTGCAGCGTGTGGGATCTAATTCCCCAACCAGGGGTCAAACCCAGGATTCTACATTGGGGGTGTGGTGTCTTAACCACAGGATCACCAGGGAAGTCCCTATGATTACAGTATTTTAAACCATTAATAGGCTCTGTGATGGCAGCTTGTTGATTAGAAATGGAATCCATCCATGGGATCAATGTGTGATTGGCTGGTGCTAAATGTAGCCAGAGGCACCCCACACCTGGTGGTCAAACCAAGGGTGTACATGATGTTGATAACACTGATGAAGAGTTTGTTGGCTGTTGATTTCTAACTGAGAGCTGATGAGGAATGGCTCGATTTACAACACATCCTGAGAAAATCAAAGCAGAGGCAATCAGAGCTTATCATTCAATTCCAGCGACTTCTCTTTCTCCCATAACAACACAGAGAATGAATACCGTTTTTCATGGCCGTGGCTGCAGTCAAACACTGTGATGTCCTCTCAACTTACCCTCTCTTGTGTGAGAATTTGTTCAAGAGGACTAAACAGCACATCTGGGGAAAAGCCCAGCTCTCCGTCCTGTTTATCCTGCTCTAGGTCATGCAGTGGATTTTTCACCTATGGTGAAGGTCCTCAACACAGACTTGTCTAATGTCTGAATCTCAGCCTTATCTGGTTGCCAGACATTGGGCAGAAGAAAGCATGATGTGTTGCGGACAAGTCCAGGCCCTCGCCACCCAAATAGTTCAGTTTCTTCCCCAGGGAGTGAGTCTTTGAAACTGATGTTGAGACTTTGAAATATTGCTTGGAGGATGGAGGGGGGTGCTCCTCTCACACTAGGAATGAGGCAGGACTCACTCCCTGTGGCTTCAGGAGCAGGCAAGCCCCCTCCTCCTGCATGCCTGCCTTTTGCATCCTTGCATTATTTTCACCTCACTTCCTCCCTCTGACCTTTGTGTATTGAAGATATTCTGTTGCCCTGGTTCTAAGGATAATTTAGACAATAAAGCTTGACCATATATCTGACAATGACCTGATTCAGCATTTTATCATTACAACTCAAGTTGACATAATGTCTGTTTGGATTTTAACATCTAGGAAAAGCTAAGAAAAGCACTTGGTTGGAAGCCCTTTGAAATGATCTAATTAGGCTAGAGTTGTGCTTTCTGCAAATGAAATGCTGAGATCCTTCCAGAATTCCATAAACAGTTGCTTGAATCCTTATCTGACTGGCTTTCTGCTCGTGCCAAGGGGAGTAATTTTCCTTGTGTAGAGATGAGTTGAAATTTAAATAAAAGTTATTTTAAAGGAAAATTAACAGGATGAGTACAATGGATTTATGAGCATTTAAAAATAATTTTAAATGTGTACACTTATAAAAAAGGAGATGCTTCACTTGTTCTTGGTAGATTGCCTTAGGACAGACATAAATGTCTGTGTCTTTGATTCAGTTAGTTCTGACAAGAGATGGGTTTTAGGTCTCTCTGGGAACTACAACAAAATTTTACTACCTTTTTTTCAGGAGAAGGTCCTTAGCCTATAACATTCATTGGCTTCAATGCCTGCCAACCTCTCTTTAGGCAAAAAACATCTCAGACCTAGAGCTGTTTGGGCAGCAGACAGCAAGCTCAGAGCTGATTATGAGGCACCCGCCCCAGGGGGCAGGGCTCTGCCTCCCAGCTTCTCGAGCAAGAGTCAAAATCAAGCCCTCAGTCTTGTGACTGCAGTGTCTGTTCCCTGTGCTGAAAACCTCTGTGTCTGTGTGTGTATGTATGTATGTGTGTGTGTGTACACGCGCGCTCTCACGCACATGCATTTCTTTCCAGGTATGTAATTTGTTTAAATTAACTTACTGTATGCTTTTGAAGGGTTTCCCTTGTAGCTCAGTTGTTAAAGAATCTGCCTGCAGTGAAGGAGACCCGGGTTCGATCCCTGGGTGGAAAGATGCCCTGGAGAAGGAAATGCCAACTCACTCCAGTATCCTTGTCTGGAAAATCTCATGGACAGAGAAGCCTGGTGGTCTGTGGTCCACGGGGTCGCAAAGAGTTGGCCATGATTGAGCAACTAATACACACACACACATGCTCTTGAAAGATAGCAGGCTCCCAGTCATAAAAAAGAAAAAGAAAGAAATCAGGTAGATAAAGCAGGAAGGGGTTGGAAAAAAAAGATGTAGATTTTAGCTGTTTTGGAAAAGCCAGAAAAGCAAGGAGGGGACAGCTCCTGCAGACCCCCTGCCCGGCTCCACCGCATCTCAGAGCCTGGGGGTCCTTTCCCTTGCCCCCATGGAGCCGGGGAGTGATTAGAAGCGCTGGGCGAGCAGTCACTCAGCCGTCTGACTCTCTGCGACCCCAAGGACTGTAGCCCTCCAGGCTCCTCTGTCCAGGGAGTCTCCAGGCAAGAATGCTGCAGGGGGTTGCGTGCCCTCCTCCAGGGGGTCTAGTCCTGCTTGCGGTCCTTGCTACAGTTGGAGGCAGTGCTGCCGCCACCGCCGAAGCGGAGCCCTCACCGCCTCCCTCCTCCTGCCCATCCTGCACCAGCGCCCCCTACTGGCAGAACCTAACCGGGCCCTGCTGGCCCAGGATTCTGAGAATGGTCGTTTGCGCTCCCCCAACAGAGGAGGTGGTCCATGGGGTCGCGAAGAGCCGGACACGACTGAGCGACTTCCCTTTCACTTTTCACTTTCATGCATTGGAGAAGGAAATGGCAGCCCACTCCAGTGTTCTTTCCTGGAGAGTCCCAGGGGTGGGGGAGCCTGGTGGGCTGCTGTCTATGGGGTCACACAGAGTTGGGCACGACTGAAGCGACTTAGCAGCCTCAGCAGCAGCAACAGAGGATGAGATGGTCGGATCACCGACTCCGTGGACACGAGTCTGAGCAAGCTCTGGGAGTTGGTGATGGACGGGGAAGCCTGGCATGCTACAGTCCTTGGGATCGCAAAGAGTCGGACACAACTGAGCGACTGAACTGAACTGAACATCTGTAATACAGAGCAAAGCATAGAAGATGCTCCGCATGTGATCCAGATGGTATCACAGTGCTTTAGAAACTCAGTTATCATAGCACATTAACCACTTAAACATTTAAATTAATTTTATTGTCATAGGAAATATGGAAAAAACTTTTTGGTAGCTCCTCTTATGGGAGAGTTAAAAAGGTCATCAATTTTATATTAAAGAATATTTTTTTGTATTTAAAAAGTATTTAGGGGCATCTTAATTCACACAATTCAAAAGGAGCTAAATATGTTCATTAAAAAGCTTACTCTTGCTGGGCCTCGCTGGGTCATACTGGAGAAACATTCCTATATATATGGCTAATCCAGGTGTCTGAAGCTCAGCTGGAGGGAGTAGCTTCTACTGTTTGGGAGTTTATATTTGACGTTGGCTGATATCAGCATATTTTCTGAGTCAGAATGTTTTCTCTGGCAGTTAAATCTCCTGTTTGATTTCTGAGATTTTTACATACTTTAATTCTAGTTGCATTCTTTACATGCTTAATTCCAACGAGAAATTATTTCAGATGAATAATCACCTGCAAGTTTACTTCAAATTGTTGTGCCTTGAAAAACCAGCACCTCTATTAATGATAAATCCCTTTTAAGTTACAACTGCTATGCATATATGCATATATGTGTATTTTCTTACTTCTTTGGGGGCCTCCCTGGTGGCTCAGATGGTAAAGAATCCACCCGCAATGCAGGAGACCCGGGTTCAATCCCTGGGTTGAGAAGATCCCCTGGAAAAGGGAATGGCACTCCACTCCAATATTCTTGCCTGGAGAATTCCAGGGACAGAGGAGCCTGGCGGGCTGGAGTCCATGGGGTCGCAGAGAGTCAGACATGAGAATCTTACTTCTTCATTCTCCATCAGTCTTTCCAGTGGCTCTGTGAAGTGGGCCAGCTCCTACTGCCCGAGTCTTCTTTCTTCCAGCCAGACTTAACCAGTTTAAGCGGTTAAAGTGCTATGATAACTTAGTTTCTAAAGCACTATGATTCCACCTGGACCACATAATGAACATCTATGCATTGTTTGGTATTTCAGAAGTTGGAGGGGTGCAAGCTACAAATCTCAGCTTCCAGCTTCTTTTTTCCAGCTCTATTTGTCAACAGGTCGTACATTAGCTGTGGGACCAAGACAAGAATTCAGGTTTATAAATAAATATTGCAGTTTGCTTATGAATGTGTATCTATAAGACCACTCACAATTCTTACCCCAATAACATTAATTTTCGCATCACACTGCAGTCTAGAGCAGTGCTCTTCATGTTGGGGCAAGCATGCCGTCTGCCCCAGATGTGCAGAGATGGTCATGTGGTGGGGGTCTGGATTCTTCAAAAGGAATCAGCTTTCAGAGCCTCAGCTCACACATGTCCAAAATGGATGTCTGAGGATATGTAGTCGATGAGGATAAAGATCTTTTCTTAATGTCCTTCCCCTCTGCAAAAGGACTCTTACCTCTCTCCCATCTTACTATGATGTACTGACCTGGGGTTTTAAAACCTGTGGGGAACCAGTGGGACAATTTGGAATACTGGTAAGGAAGTAACTAGGAAAGAAAGCAAATGAGCTGAATGATTTGATTGAACACCTTTTTATAGGCCTGGTGGTTTCCATTTCTTTTCTGACAGCAAGACTGTGGGAGTCTTAAATGGCATGTTGGATTAACAGCAAAGTTAGAAATGATTTTATTGATGGATTGTTCTGTGAATCTTGGCATTGAGAAAGAAGCAATAAGACCTGGGTAACAATCCTGAAACAAAACTCTCTCCATTCCCATTAATTTATTTATACAAATAAGTTTTCTTGGCATATAAATTTGTAAAAATGAAAAATCAGGAATAGAATTGATGTTGAGCCCTAACTCATTCTAATAATAAACAACCTTCAACCACAGATTAC
This sequence comes from Procapra przewalskii, assembly GCA_006410515.1. Taxonomy (NCBI): domain Eukaryota; kingdom Metazoa; phylum Chordata; class Mammalia; order Artiodactyla; family Bovidae; genus Procapra; species Procapra przewalskii. The sequence continues at coordinate 2,924,126 of SJYF01000247.1, read as the reverse complement.
ATGAGCTAGCTGGAAAACCCCGAGCTTTCTTAGCCTTATTCTAGAAACAGGGAGGTGTCCAACAAAATTTTGCTCCTGATAGTACTTGTTTTTCAAGATTCATCTTATCTTACGTGTTTATATCATGTCCTAAAAGTAACTAGAATATAACCCAATCAGAAAAGATTCTAATATTTAGAAACATTGTCTCAGGACAAAAGTTAATTAAATGTCAATTTCTATACATAACACAAGATTTTCTATATAAAATGTTAGGATATATCCATGTGTGAATGAAACTAAGAATTCAAAGAGGAAAAAGATTGGGGTCAAATTTTAGACTGTTGCAGAACTTGTTTTCTCTGGATGATGGTAGATGTCACATGGCTACAGTACTCTACTGGGTACAGTTGGGAGAATGGTTTTAAAATGTCAGCATTTATAGTGTACTGAAAATTACATCAATGGCAGATAGTGAAACTGATAAAGAGGACACATATTACTGTAAAAGCACCTATGTGATACACTTAAGAGTTTTTATTTAAGGAACATGTGAGCAAAAACGTTTAAGGATACAGAAGATCAGGCGTCTTGAGGAGGAGCATTGCCACGGGTCTCTAATGGGTTTTCTTTGTCTTCCCAGTTTGACCTCGTATGTGTCAATGCTTGGATGCTGGATCTCACACAAGCCATCCTGAACCTGGGCTTCCTGGCCGGGGCGTTCACCTTGGGCTATGCAGCGGACAGGTAGGCATGGGTAAGACAGCCACTTCATGTCTAGATGATGCTGTATACCTGTGCAGAGGGAGCTGTTTCGTGTTAATGCTTTCTACATTTGGAAAAGAGTCTTCATGCCCCCACTCATGATGCTGAACAGTCTTCCAGTTGAAAACTTTGCACAAAGAGTTTTCCAAAAACCATGAAAAGAATTTTATCTCTTATTGAACATCCATCAGTATAAGCCAGTTCATGGCAGACACACTTATTCAAGACAGTCATTCTCTGTTTAAAATGTTTCAGACATTATTGTTGGTTATTGTATTCCCATGTAACTACTCATTTATCTTAATTCTAACTATGAAAATGCTTGTGGTGCTTAGGACAGAGACAAGAAAGCTCTGGCCCTTGCTTGGCCTGGTGTGGCTTACTGTCTGACACTTGCTAGCATGTCTGTAGGTAGAATCAGAGGGAGAAAGGGACAGAAAGAAGCCAAAATGGTCACCCCAGCCCAGGAGGGTCTCTTACAGAGCTGCCGACAGCAATTAATTAGTGAATTCCAACAAAGCGCCCCAAATCCTGTGGGCAGGTGGTCGTCGTTTGACCAGACCAGGACTTCAGAATGGGTGGAACCTGTGGTTTCTGCTCCTTCCTCTTCTTTTTTCGAGCTGTCCTGCAGCCTTCCTCGACACGAGATGTCTCCCTAATCCTCTGGGCCTGGTACTGTTCCCCCCCTCTTATCTGTGTCTTTTGTACTTTCCACTTCCAGCCTTTTCGATTCATCTCCCCTTCCTTAATCCTCTCCCATCCCCCACATCGCTCTCTCTCCTAGGTGGCTGCCATTGAGTTTGCGTTATAGGATTTCAGTATGTATTTCTTTCATTTTCTTGTTTCTCTTTCTAGTTTAAACATTAGGTTTTGCTTCTGCATGTTTTTCTTTTACAGTCAGTAAACGTATCTTCAAACTACAGTAAATCAGCTGCTGGGGGGAGGTGGGCTTTTCCTACTTGCATTCCAGGAGGGGCTGGGCACCTGACCTCAGAGATGACCTGGTGCTCCGGGGAGGAAGACAGAGTCTCACATATTCCTTTGCCCTGCCTACGGGCTGACCGTCTTTCCGCTCCTTCAGTCTCATAGTCTTGAAGGAAAGGACAAGAAACAATGGAGTAGTCACCTATCTGTAAGGGGCTTCCCAGGTGGCTCAGTGATAAAGAATCTGCCTGCCACTGCAAGAGATGCAGGTGTGATCCCTGTTCAAGATCCCCTGGAAGAGGCAACCCACTCCAGGATTCTTGCTTGGTAAATCCCACGGACAGAGGAGCCTGGTGGGCTATCGTCCATGGAGTTTCAAAGAGTCAGACATGACTTGGTGACTGAGCAAGCACACATCCAAATTCCTGGCCCATCATAGGTACCTCTTATATTTATGGAAATGTTATTCCATATCTAGGGCATTTCTAATCCAAGGTTTGAAAATGGTGCTTAAATGAAAAGCCAGTGCATACACTAACTGCAGATACCTGGATGTTCAACACACAGGACTCTATCTTCCTTTTCCCTGCCTCCCTTTCTGACCTGCAGTGTTCTTGCCTGGGAAATCCCTGGATGGAGGAGCCTGGCGGGCTACCATCCTCAGGGTCACAAAAGAGTCGCACACAACTAAGCAACTAAACAGCAGCATGTCTATGAGAGGACAGTAGGAAAGGCAGAGAGTGAATTTAAAACCCTAGGTAAACGGAAACCACTTTTATTTCCACTGTGAAGCAAGAAACTGTGTGAATTTGATGGAAATTTCTCAAGAAATTCACCCCAAGTTGCAAGACTGGTTTATGGTTGAGCCAAGATGGAAGGCCAGGCCTCTTGGCAGTCATGACCATTTCTGCTTCTTTCTGTGCCTCTCTCTGCCTCCACCCACAGAAATGCCAGGAAGTGTCCAAGCTGCCACCAGCGAGATGGTATGGGAGAATTGTGGATGAGGACACGGAGAGATAGAGAAGCTTATCTCTTTTGGAAACTGCAGTCCCAAAGGATGCATTCTGTGTTTTAAATGTCATAATGTCGTTTTACAGGCATATGTTTTTATTTGCCCTGGTTTTCCTATAAAGCAAAACGTAGCACTTTCCATAATCCTTGACATGGTGATCAGGAACTTCTAGGGGACAAAGTTCTGCACTTGAAGTTCTTTTAACAACACTGACAATGACAGCCTTCTCATCGTGTTGGAAAAAACGTTTAAGGTAATCTCTTCCTCTCTGATCCTCAAAAAGGTACGGCCGAATAGTCGTTTACTTGCTATCGTGTCTCGGTGTTGGCGTCACGGGAGTCGTGGTGGCCTTTGCTCCCAATTTCCCCGTGTTTGTGATCTTCCGCTTCCTACAAGGTGTGTTCGGAAAGGGGACATGGATGACCTGCTACGTGATCGGTAAGACCCGGCTTCGTCTCCTGGTCTGTTTGAAAATCAGGGTTTGGGGGTGAGAAGTGCCGCTACTCAGCCTTCCTCTGGCGAGTCTGGCGACACTTCCCCCCTACCCCATGGCTACTCCTGCAACATAGGAGGGTGAGAGACAGCCGCTGAGTCTTTAGAAATTAAAATTCCTGCCGTTGTATTTGGTATGTATTATGTATTTGAAAACCAAATATGAAATGTCACAAAAAGCTGGGGTGAACCACTTTCTAGCACTTTCTAGTTATACTGTTGTCACATGCTTTCTTGTTTGCTTTCTTTCCTCTTTTCATCATTTACTTTTGGCCGCACTGGGTTTGCGTTGCTGTGCACGGGCCGCTCTTGAGTTGCAGCGCACAGCTTCTGTTCACAGTGGCTTCTCTTGTTGCAGAGCGTCGGCTCCAGGGAGCTTGGGCTTCAGGAGTTGCGGCACGTGGACTCAAGTAGTTACAGCTCGTGGGTTGCAGGGCGCAGGCTCAGAAGTTGTGGCACCTGGACTTAATTGATCCATGGCATGGGGAAATCTTTCCAGATCAGGGATCGAACCGGTGTCCCCTGGATTGGCAGGCAGACTCTTAACCACTGGACCACCAGGGAAGCCCTTGCTTTGCTTGCTCAGAGATTAATTTTTATAAAAATTTCAGTAGTTCCTTGAAACGTTTTAAAAGCATTTTCCATATATTTCTATGACACAGTGTGAGCTAACGTTGCTGTGCTCTCAAACATTATTCCTTTGATTCTATTCCTTCCACACAACTGGAGCACTTTTTTTACCACCCAGGAGATACGACCTGAACACAAGAGCTTCATTTGTAAACCTTTGCTATCTTCTATACCCAGAAAGATGACTGTAAAGGGAAGAAAAACTTCTCTTTATTCCTTGCCCCTGTTACTGGAGAAGGTCCTGGCTGTTCTCTTTCCAGTCGTGTCTGGGATGGGCACTTTCTCAGAGTCACAGTGGATTTGTGACCAGGGAAATGCGAAGCCTTTTCTTGGATTATCACTCCAGACCTGTGGGCTTCCACTGTCTTCTGTTACTGCTGGACGATCCCTCCTTGGGGTTCCCACTTTGGGGATCTTTCAGATCCTTTCCTTGGGGCCCTACTGGTTGATGGCTGGCGTAGGAGAGGTAACTGCTATGAAGTGTTTTTAAGGAAACCTCAGTCTTGGTGACCTTTCCTAGTTGCTCTCTTAGGACAGCAGTAAGGGAACATACCCCAGGATGATGAGAAAGGAATTAGTGGCAGATAGAAACCACTAGATTTCATGTGCAAAGCAGGAGCTGCAGGAGACGCAGCTTCAATCCCTGGACTGGGACGATCCCCTGGAGAAGGATATGGCAACCCACTTCAGTCCTCTTGCCTGGGAAATCCCATGCACCGAGGAGCCTGGAGGGCTGCTGTCCATGGGGGTGCAAAGAGTCAGACACGACTGCGTGAGTGAGCATGCACTGGGTGTGACTAGAGGGCTTGGGAGCACAGTACACACTGCACGGTGTCCTGGTGATACGGCCGGACGGATGTAGCGGGTGTGATGTCTCTGCTTCTTTTTCTGTTTTAGAGCTGATCCTGAGCTTCCCTAACCTCTCTGTTTATTTTCCTTCAGTGACTGAAATAGTAGGTTCAAAGCAAAGAAGGATTGTGGGAATAGTGATTCAAATGTTCTTCACCCTTGGAATCATAATTCTTCCTGGAATTGCCTACTTTATCCCCAATTGGCAGGGGATCCAGCTAGCCATCACACTGCCCAACTTTCTCTTCCTCCTTTATTACTGGTAATTTGATTTTGGTCATTATCGAATTTATTCTTACTCAACAGACACTTAGAATGTGTACTTCTAAACAAACATGGACAGAAGGCGATTATTGGCGATGTCTAAAATCTCCAGAAATGGGCTTTGAGAATTTCTAGAGAATTTTCAGAGGTTATTTAGTGATTGATTTTTGACTGATTCTTATTATTAAATTATAAAATTCTGAAACACATTTAAAGTAGAGTATTAATTATATTTTATTATTTTGTAACATTTTTAGGAAAACTACAAGGCAACAGACTGTACCTGCTAGTATTTCAACATGCAATTTAAATGCAGTGAACAAGATTGCTTCTCTGTATATTTTACTAAACAAATTAGTGTTACTCAGAAATTCTCAGGGGAATGAGAAAATGTTAACAGCCTCAGAAAATTAAATTATCAGAAAATTATAGGTTGTAGGCATTTGATTCTTGTTAGAGTGAACATATTTTAATTATTCCTCTAATTTAATTTTAAAATATGAGCAAATCAATTTACATAAATTAGGTTCTTAACCTTTTCCTAAATGCTCATTAAATCCCAGTTCTTTACTTCTATGTAATTGAGGATGTATATTCTAATATAGCTTTCTTGCAAGAGCAATGTAATATTGATTTATTTTGTCATGAGCAATGATTCAGTTGTCAAGTGAGCATTTTTTCCCTTCCACTATAAGCTTGTAAAGGTAATCTACATTTCAAAGAGCTAATTCTAAGCTCTCAGAATCTTCTAAAATATGTATCTAATTATAAGATCCATTTTGAATGAAACTCAAGTCATAAACTTTTGAAATTCGCAAGCATAACTCAAAAAAGACTTCTTCTCATTAGGGTTGTTCCTGAATCTCCCCGCTGGCTGATTACTCGGAAGAAAGGAGATAAAGCCTTAAAAATTCTGAGGAGCATTGCCAAATGCAATGGGAAATACCTCTCGCCAAATTACTCAGAGGTAATTTTACATATTACTGGTAACAAGTATTGTTCAAATGCGTGAATTAATTTCTCACGCACATATTATCAAACATTTGACTAATCATTGATAGTGTGACTTAAAAAAAAAAAAAAACCTGGGAGGATGATAGAAGTAATTGCAGAGTAATGATAGTGTTATAGCTGAAGTGACTTGGTCATTCAGTCCATATTTTAATAGTTGCACCAAATTACTAGATCTAATAGTAATTGACCACATCCACCTTAATTGCACGAACTATCCTTCTTTCCTTAACATTCAATTTTATTCTAAAGTTTTGTTTTTAAATTCAGTCTTGCAAATATTAGCTATGTCAAGCAGAGCTTGGACAAAATGTAACGTTTCAGCCTTTAGGGTATCCATGCGAGGCAGTCTGGCCTCCCTCCCATCTTTCTTTCCATCCTTCCATCATTCCTTCCCTCAGCAAAGGTGTTTTGGATTCCTCTGTATCACTGCACTGAGAGAAAAGAGAGGTGATGTATTAAAAGCTCATTCTTGGAAGATTCTCAATATGCTGTTGATATATATATAGATATAGATATAGATATATTTGAAGCAATGCCTGAATAATTAGAGAGTAGCGTCTAAAAAAAAAAGGATTTTGCTTTAGCTGCAGAGACTAAGTGGATGCAGAATAAAAGAAGGATTACTATAACAGACTATTTAAGAAGAATTTTTGATATTAATATTGCTAATGTTGTTTTCTTTTGTAGCATCCAGTTTGCTTAGTTAGAAAAGTTCTGATAAACAATGGGTTTGTGGGTTTTATTGTCAGCTCCTTAGCTTTGTAGCTCCCCAGAGCCTGGTCAGGTATATCTGGATTTCTGCCTTTTTCACTCTTAGGTTAAGTGGCAAGCAGTGGGCTCTGTGTTTACAAAGGTTTCAATGGACCAGTTGTCACTGTTGAAAGCAGATTCATGATGAATTGAATTGGTCAAAAAGTTCACCTTACAAACCCCAGTGGACTCGCTGGCCAGCCCAGTACCTTGAGGTTTGTTGTTTAGCTGCTCAATCATGTCAGACTCTTTGAGACCTTATGGACTGTAACCCACCAGGCTCCTCTGTCCGTGGAGTTTTCCAAGCAAGAATACTGGAGTGGTTGCTATTTCCTTCTCCAGGGCATCTTCCTGACCCAGGGCTCCACCCTGTGTCTCCTGCATGGGCAGGTGGGCTCTCTACCACTGAGCCACCTGAGACACTCACCTTGGGGTTTACAGATCATAAAACAAATGGTAAAGAGAAAGCATGTCTGTTGACCATGAAGACTAGTCGGTCCTTGTCATTTGAGCACATTTCAGCTGTGCTTTTAGGGGGAAAGCCATCCCACTGCCTCTCAGCTTGTAGTGGTCACACAAGCTGTTGGGCTCCACAGCTGGATCAAATGTACAGTACTTTGTGCTCAGTTTTAGTGGCCAAATGAGTATTTTTGCTATTCATGCAATGAGTAAAATGAAGGCATTGTGCATGTCATCCCAGAGTGTAAGGTCTAAAGCAAGGTTTTAAGAGTATAGAAAAATAATATGTCCTCATGGCTTCTGAAAGGATGCCGCATTAATCAGTCACGTCACGTGTTATCATGAGTCTTTCTGAGAGGCCCAGGGATGGGTCACAAGAACAGCTGCTGTCCCATGTCCTGTGAGTGTCCAGCCCAGTGCTCACTGGGGTGCTTTGAGTTCATGAGCAGGGTAGCAGTCCTTTCAGCAGGGAGACACTTAAAATGCACTACATGGTTCTGATTGTGAAAGACCATGAACTGTGGGTTTGGTGACTTCCAAAACACTGGGACTCTAGTTTTTGCAGTTAGATGATTTCCATTTAAAAGTCAGATTTGAATTAAACTTCAGTTTCTCTGGTGAATTTACTCCAGCATGCCGGCTACCAATGTAGGCTTAGGATCCTAGTTACTGATCATTTTGGTCGATAAGCCTCTTTGGTCTTTTTAATCTGTAGGTTCACTTTTGTTTTTCTAGCAGCTTTGGGGGTGGAGAATGCTAGGGTTGAGATCTTAGTTTACAGGCCAGAGACTGAACCCAAGTCCCCTGCCTTGGAAGGCAGATTCTTCACCACTGGACCACCAGGGAAGTCCCTTGTTCTTTTCACATTGCTGAATCGGTTGCCTACCTTCTCAAAAAGTAATCAATACACTGTGGATTATGGGTTTTTAAGCCTGCTTATGACCTCCTGGATTTATACATGCTGTGTATGTTCGCTCTTTTGTTTTCGTTATTATCCTTATTGATGCTCGAATCGTCCCTGTCTTTGGACAGATAAGGTTCATCTCCCTTGGTTCCTGAGTCTGTCTGCCGCACTTTTAGTCGTTTCTGAACGCTTCCTTGCTCATTAGCATCATGAGATTTTCCAAGCTTGTCTTGTGAGCTCCAGTCTCATGGCTGTAATCACCTGCTTGTCAAAGGGGGCTTCAATTTTTTAAACAAATGTCTTTAAACTGATCCCGTCCATCTCCAACCATTAAAAATTTTACAACATAAGCCAGAAGGCAAAGTATTCTCTTTAAAAAGAAAAGGAATTTTACATTTCAGTTTATAGCTGAATTCAGTCAAATTATAGGCCAAACCATCTTTTTTTTTTTTTTTTACTTTCAGAGATCTTAATGTTTCCACAAAGCATGATGATATGCAAAATGTCTCTTTCATTACTCAAAAATATAACAGTGCAGACATTTGATTTGAACTCCAACACCAGCATCAAACCAGGATCCCATTATATTTTCTGAGTTGGGGAGAATGCTGTCAGTCACTCACATTTTGGTGACTCAGATGATTGTTGTCCATGTCAGTGTCAGGGTCACCTTGAAACCTTATGTTCACATAATCACTTCACATCTTCAGAAGCATTTCATTGCTTTAGCTGGTATCCCCACTCCATGGGTACAATACCACCAAGGCACCCGTGCCCACTTTTCACAGAACCTCTCTTCTTTGGTAAATCCTGACTTTTGGAAGAAGTTATTATCGTGTAAATGACCCTATCCTCCAAGACCTGTCCAATTCCCACCTCATCCTAGAGGTAGACATTCTAGGTTGCAGTGAAGCTAGAATGAATTAGAATCGTCTGGGATCCAAAGCTAGCAGCTGTACCTTCCTGTCATCACAAGAGCTTTGGCCACCTCCCAGCCCTAGCCTGTTCATCACTGGCCCCTGGCCTATGTTGGGCCTGAGAAGCAGAAGTGGTAGGGGACCAGTTCGGAGCAGAGGCAGTAAAAGCATCATGAGTTCCTGACCCCTCTCACGCTCTTTCCCTCTGCTGCAAGACCAGCACGTCCCAAACCGGAGCTGTTCCTTCAGCGTGGGTCCAGGATGAGAAGAGCTACAAGGTGGGACAGCTGACCTAGGGCTGAGAGATGGAATGTGGCCAAGAAATCATTGTTTCCTCAGTAAACACTGTTGTTGGCTGAGTGTGTCTCAGTATGCTACAGAGGTTTGAGGGTGTTTGTTTCTGCTGTCAAAGCTAATACTACAGAACTGAATATGCCGACATTTGTTGGCAATATTACCATGCTTCCATTGACTCAAAAACCTGTAAGGCTTGATTGTAATGTCCTTATTTTTATGCTGTGCCTGTATAGTTCATTGCTTATACTAACCACAGCTTGTTGAAATGTAAGTATCAGATGTTACACTGATGCTCATCCATGCAGAAACACACTCATGGGCAGTTCCCATGGCGACATGCTTGGGTAGCTTTAAGAACGGATACTTGAGCTTTCTGACCCCAAAGGACCATCATCGGTTCCCACTCTGATATATTTCCAAGATGGAATTTATTAAAACCTCATTAGAAAGGGTCAGGCTAGTTTTTCAATTACCTTGGTTACCAGGGAGACTTCCAGCTCTTAATAGCTGCCATATTGCCTACATTTTAATGAACCATCACAGCAGCATCAATATTGCTGCAGAGAGGGACTTTCCAGCTTTGGGAATGTCTGTTTCTGACATTTCCCTTCAAAAGGGGGTTTTGTTTTTCCAAAAGCGGAACCACACCATGATTCCAGCTGTCAGGAAGCCCATGTGAACTCTTTGATTTCATACAAAATAAATGATTCCATTCTACCAGCAAAGCCATCATCCTTGACATGACACATTAAAATGATTACTGTAGTCATATATAGTGGAACTATAGGTAACTTTGTTCTGTAACCTTGTTCAGTATTTTCTAAGTCTCCTGTAAATGTGTTATATTTCCATAGTTTAAAAAATAAGAAAGAGAAAAAAGTGATTACTGTAATATGATATTACCATGTTAGCTTTAATTTAGAATATTCTTGAATGCATAAAAAATGTCAAAACACTTCATATACCAAAGTTAAAATGCACCTTTGATGCTGAGAATTAATTTAACCATGCCCCTACTTAAACATATCTTTGAAAATAGCCTGAGTTCTATAAATGGTGTATATTTTAATGGATTGTTCTAATTCATTCCCGTGTCTTTAATGTTTTGAAAATAAGAAGATATTACATAACTTGGGGAAAATGTTTGCTACAATTCTTAAAAAGCCGTAAAAGCAGCACTGAAGGACTGTTGAGTCCAGGGTGAGTTCCTTTCCCAAGTTGGGTGATGAAACAGTAAATTTCTTCCACTAAAGGAAACTGGACCTAAAAATCTTCCAGATCTGAGGACTCTCATTAATTAATACAGATCTCTAGGGAGAATGTTCCAGAACATCACATGGCTTTAATTGAACGAGAAATCCAAGTCACATAGCCTTTGATGAATGAGATTTCCGCCCTGGAGTGTGCAAGGCAGATTTTCAGGGCACCTTCCTGGAGAGCAGTGTTTTGTGTGAGGAATCCTAGGAGACAGGCCTCTCCCTTCCCTGACACTCACCTGCCAGAGGCCCTCGTGAAATAACCAGGCTGTATGCTTCTGGCTCTGAAGGCTTGAGAAGTATAATGTACATCAGAACTGTGAGAGAAAAGCACTCAGCATCAGTGTCCTATCAATATAAATACGTGTGTGTGCTCAGTTGTGCAGTCGTGTCCAGCTGTGTGCAACCCTATGGACTGTAGCCCACCAGGCTCCTCTGTCCATGCGATTTCCCAGGCAGGAATGCTGGAGTGGGTTGCCGTTTCCCTCCCCAGGGGATCTTCTCGAGCCAGGGATCAAGCCCACATCTCTTGCATGTCCTGCATTAGCAGGCAGATTCTTCACCACTGTGCCACTTGGGAAGATACCCAGATAAAAATACAAATATATGCCAATATATATGTACAGACAGTGACATCAGTCAGTCCCAGTGTCTGAGGACATCTTTCTAACAAGTAATGAGATCTGCAGGAGCCAGGACAACTAATGGACTCAGATGGTGACCAGTAGGGTGCTCAATTGTCCTTGAGTGTCCAGGATCAGGAGATCTTTAGGAAACTGAAGTTTCAAAGCTAAACTCAGAGACAGTCTCAAGCACACAGGGTGAGTTGGTCACCCTGTTACTAGGCTGGTCTTCCCAGCTGTGCCCAGAGGTGGATGCCAAAGTCTTCAGTGTCTGGCTTCACCGTCTCTCCCAGCCTACCATGGACCCTGATGCCTTCAAGAAGACACGGGATGCCTGGCCTGTCTAGAGAATGGGACCTAGGATTTCCTGGTGTCAGATGCAAGCTGTGGGGCACCCCCCTTCCGCCAGGTGCCTACGGGCTTTCACTTTCTTCCTCAATCCCTAGTTTCCTTTTAAAAATCTAATTTTTCCAGCATTGATTTGAAGGTCCGACATGCAGTGATATTCCTTCCAAAAAACACGTGCACACACACCTTACTGGTGACATGCAGAACGCTGTACATATTTCACGTGTACAGCTCAGTCCCCAGTTTCTTCTCTAGGTCTTCATCTGGACTTGAACTGTAGCTGGTTCCACTGAGACCCTGGCCCTCGTTTACTTTCTTTTGAAAGTAGGATCGCTGCTTGCGTCTTTATTCATCCATCCATTGTCTGGGAGTCAGACGCCAGCCCCCCTGATCACCGGCCCCCCTGCTCTTTCTGGAGACGGCAGTAGCTGAGCACCTGTTCTCCTGGTGGGTCCCACACGGGACAGCCGTGCCAGAGACCCAGGTGTCCCCCTCCAGCCACTGGCCTCTCCACCTGGAGGAACGTTCTAGATCCAGACACAGAACCAAAGCACTTCCGTTCACCTGGTCCCCTCTCCCTAAAGCTGAAATTCCAGCAAACTCTCCAGGCAAAATGATGCAGACTACAACTGGAGAGGGAGAGTTCCAGGCTTTACGTCGTGACAGAGTTGCGTCAGTTCCTCATTCATTGGTTATGTAATCTGGGAACCAGGGACCCCTCCCTTTTTCCTTCTCAAAAGCTGATCCTTGCCCTTGGAAACGATAGTCCTTGTCTTCCAGCCCCAGCAGCCCTGTGGTAACACAGAGAAGCATTTGCCTTTTCCTGGCATAGCCCGGGCCCTGGTGACATCACAAACAAAATTAATTAAAATACAAAACGAAATGAATAAGCCACACAGGCTTCTTTTATTCTGTTCGTATTGCTTGCTCTTTTTTTGTGAGAATTGTGAAAATGCCTAATTCAATTACTTTCATTCTGGTCTTTCTCTCTCTGATCGAATGGAGAGTGAGTGTGCATCTGTTCCTGCGTTTTTGAACACTTGCCAGGAGAGTGGTCCTCTAATACCGTCTTTGAAATCTTCACATTCTGTCTGTGTGTGGGAGAGGAAGATGGCAGCTTTTTCAAGTGTTTTGTTCCTGTGCCATTTGGCCCACCCCTATGTTTCTGGCAAAATCAGTCTCTGCGATCCAAATTACTGTGCTTCCCTACTGGGAATAAATGAGAAAAACCTAGCTCTTTGTGAAAGTGTTCCTTGCTGTGGAGGCCATGATGGGCACAGCTTCCAGAACCCTGCCTGCCCACTCCCTGGCAGGAATTTCTGGGCGTTACTCTTAATCCAGAGCTGCTGTTACCATGACAGCCTGCTAGCTCTTCAGCCCACCAGGAAAACTGCCTTTCTTCAAGAGCTAATCCTAAGAAGAGCAATGCAGTCTGAGTGAAATCATTTAAATTCTCCAGGGCTCAGTTGATTGTTGATGCACACAGATTGTTGGTGTGCACAGACCTGCTTCTTGGACGTAGACAACCATGAGAATATTGTGCGAAATCCTAAGGGAGAAAACGCACTGGGATCTATTTGTTTCAATCCCTAGAGGCCCCCTTCAGGTAGATGGTATAAAAGGGATCAGGTGCTAGGTTTTTAAGGGCTAAATCTTCCCTTCCCTGGAGAAAATCAAAATTAATATCCACCTACTTTGGCCACCTGATGGGAAGAGCCAACTCAGTGGAAAAGACCCTGATGCTGGGAAGGACTGAAGGCAGAAGACGGAGATGGTTGGATGGTATCACTGACTCAAAGAACATGAGTTTGAGCACACTCTGGAAGACAGTGGAGGACAGAGGAGCCTGGCGTGCTGCAGTTCTTGGGGTCACATAGAGTTGGACACAACTTAGCGCTGAACAACAACAACCTCAATAAAAACAGGCAGCTGGATGAAGAACATCCAGATTGTGTTGGCATAGCAATGCTTCTTCATGTGGGTGCAGATACAGAAGGGACAAAGCCCATGCAATCTGGAGATGGCTATAGTTCTTGGTTTAGAACAAATAATATGGATCTCTACTGTCTTCATTTTTCTTTGAATCTGGTGCTGTTGGAGGGAAGGAAGTATAATTTCATGTACAAAAAGAGGAGCTGATTGAGAGCAAGCCTTCCTTCTCCAAATAGTGGATGTATATTTCTGAAGGTGGCTGAATAAAGGAAGCTTTAAAGAGTGAATATGTGCTTATATCCTTCCCAGGAAAAGAACTTAGGGAATGTTGGTGGAAATGGCCTGAACCCAGGACACTTTTATGCTAGAAGAGTGGATTTTTGTTACCATCCCCAGGAATATATTTGCTACTTGGAAGAAAAGCAATGACGACTCTAGACAGTGTATTAAAAAGCAGAGTTGTCACTTTGCCAACAAAGGTCTGTCTAGTCAAAGCTATGATTTTTTCAGTAGTCATGTATGGATGTGACAGTTGGACCATAAAGAAGGCTGAGAACTGAAGAACTGATGCTTTCGAATTGTGCTGGAGAAGACTCTTGACAGTCTCTTGGACAGCAAGATCAAACCAGACAATCCTAAAGGAAATCAACACTGAATATTCATTGGAAGGACCGATGCTGAAGCTGTAATACTTTGGCCACCTGATGCAAAGAACTGACTCATTATAAAAGACCCTGATGCTGGGAAAGATTGAAGGCAGAAGGAGAAGGGGATGACAGGGGATGAGATGGTTGGATGGCATCACTGACTCAAGGGACATGAGTTTGAGCAAACTCCAGGAGATGGTAAAGGTCAGTGCTGCAGTTCATGGGGTTGCAAAGAGTTAGACACAACTTAATGCCTGAGCAACAACAACAAAGCACTGAGCATGGAGGGTGACTAGAGAGGAGCAGTCTTGCTAACACACTCCTGCCTCTCAGCAGATGTGATCTCAGCCCAGAGCTAATGGAAGAATTCTGTGGCAGTCTGCCCAGCGGGCCACTGATTCTTGGGGACCATCAAGTTACTGCCAAAGCCCAAAAACCCTTTACAACCAAGTCTTGTCTGTAGAAGGAATGAATACATCTTGGATCAGTTCAGTTCAGTTCAGTCACTCAGTTGTGTCCGACTCTTTGCGACCTCATGGACTGCAGCACACCAGTCTTCTCTGTCCATCACCAACTTCTGGAGCTTGCTTAAACTCATGTCCATCAAGTCGGTGATGCCATCCAACCATCTCATCCTCTGTCGTCCCCTTCTCCTCCTGCCTTCAATCTTTCCGAGCATCAGAGTCTTTTCCAATGAGTCAGCTCTTTGCATCAAGTGGCCAAAGTATTGGAGCTTCAGCTTCAGCATCAGTCCTTCCAATGCATATTAGTGTTGATTTCCTTTAGTATTGTCTGGTTTGATCTCCTTGCTGTCCAAGGGACTCTCAAGAGTCTTCTCTAAAGCTACAAATGGAAAGCATCAATTCTTCAGCGCTCAGCTTTCTTTATGGTCCAACTGTCACATCCATTCATGACTACTGGAAAAACCATAACTTTGATTAGTTGGACCTTTGTTGGTAAAGTAATGTCTCTGCTTTTTAATATGCTATCTAGGCTTGTCATAGTTTTCCTTCTAAGGAGCAAGTATCTTTTAATTTCATGGCTGGAGTTACCATCTGAAGTGATTTTGGAGCCCAAGAAAATAAAGTCTCTCACTGTTTCCATTGTTTCCCCATCTATTTGCCATGAAGTGATGGGACTGGATGCAATTATCTTAGTTTTCTGAATGTTGACTTTTAAGGCAGTTTTTTCACTCTCCTCTTTCCCTTTCATCAAGAGGCTCTTTAGTTCCTCTTTGCTTTCCACCATAAGGGTGGTGTCATCTGCATATCTGAGATTATTGATATTTCTCCTGGCAATCTTGATTCCAGCTTGTGCTTCATCAGTCCAACATTTCACACGATGTACTCTGCATATAAGTTATAAAACATCTACTTCTGCTTCACTGACTATGTTAAAGCCTTTGACTGTATGAATCACAACAAACTGTGGAAAATTCTTCAAGAAATGGGAATACCAGATCCCCTTACCTGCCTCCTGAGAAATCTGAATGCAGGTCAGGAAGCAGTAGTTAGAACCAGACATGGAACAATGGACTGGTTCCAAATTGGGAAAAGGGTACATCAAGGCTGTATATTGTCACCCTGCTTATTTAACTTATATGCAGAGTACATCTTGTATAAATATGTACTATTTTCTCAGATGAAAACAGAAGCTGTTGTGATGGATACTGACTAACGAATTGAAAGGCATTGTTAAATTCATAGTAAATCTGTGTTCTGTTGAATTCTCAGTGAACAGGAGTAAAACCACAGCTGCTTCCCTGGTGGCTCAGATGGTAAATAATCTTCTTGCAATGCAAGAGACACAGGTTTGATCCCTGGGTCGGGACAATCCCCTCAAGAAGGAAATGGCAACCTATTCCAGTATTCTTGCAGAAAATTCCATGGACAGAGGCTAATGGGGTCTCAAAGAGTCAGACATGACTGAGCAACTAATGTTTTTTCACTTTCCTATCATTTGGGCAACCATTAAATTCTTTGATGTTAACCAGAAGTTCTCATACTCAGTTAGGATGAGAATCACTAATCAGGAAGCAGAAACAGCATTAGTTTCCATCTGTTGAACAATCGTTTCCTGAGCTCTCGGAGTTCAAGTTGTATGCAGTTCTCAGGAAACCCCTCACTCCACAGAAACTTGATAAACAATACTCTTAATATAAAAAAAAAATTCCAAGATTCGTTCACTTTTTTGATTCAGTAAAATAGACTCACTTTTCTATATTCTGCTCTTTCACTGACATTAAGCATGAGTTCCACTTGTGCAGTTGCAAGGGTTGAGCAGCTTGGTTGGTGTACGCTGTTGCACCAGCAAAGGCAAATCCTTGTTTTCTTCCCTGTTTGGTATCCGAGCCCACACACCACTAACAGTTTAGATCTTGAGACTGAAAAAGGTTTATTGGATGAATGCTCATCATGATTATTTCTATGCCACCAAATACAGTAGAGATTAAGTATTTGCTGTGTGTGTTGATCACTAGTGGAGTGTCCAGGCTTAAATTCTTCCCTTTGAAGCCTGGCGTGGACAAATTTCACTAAAGACAATTCAAGTATCCACTCTGTGATTCATAACTGTGAACATGCTGTGTTTATACAGGCTGGTCTAAAATTAGTGGGGAACAGACTTTGATGACAACTGAGTGAAACATGGGCTCCAGTTCATGACGTATTTCTTCCCACAGTTCTGTAAACTATATGGTACACTTGGCTGTCTAAAAACAACCAGCCTCTAAAGTTCAAGTCGATTATTATCTATCGCAGTGAAAATATTTCCCCTTGCCCCTCTGGCAACCATAAGTTAGGTCTCTATATCTGTAGATCTGTTTCTGTTTGTAAATAAGGTTCATGTGTATCACTTTTTTAAGCTTCTGCCTGTAAGTGATGATAGATTCGTCTTTCTCTCTCTGACTAGTTTCACTCAGTATCACAATCTCTAAGTCCATCCATGTCGCTGCAAATGGCATTTTTTCGATCTGTTTTATGGCTGAGTAGTATTCCACCGTATATATGTGCCACATCTGTTTTATCCTTTCATCTGTCGACGGACATTTAGATTCTTTCCATGATCTTGGCTGTTGTGAACAGGGCTGCAGTTAAGATGGGGTGCACGTATCTTTTGGGATTATAGTTCTGTCTGGACGTTTGTCCAGGAGTCGGTAACGCCAGCTTGCTTTCTGTGTGCACCCACTGAGTGTCCCCCACACACATCTGGTGCTCTCCTATCTTCTCACTTTGGCCAGCCTCCGGGGTGTTTTAGGTTGCATGTCTCTGGTTACCGGTGAGGCTCAGCTCACTTTGTGCTTTGCTATTTGTGTTTCCCCTCTGTGGATGACCTTGCCGTATCCTGGCCCACGTATATTGAGTTTTCTGGGATGTTTAGACTTAATGGATTGGATCATCCCCTTCAATTTATAGGGTCAACTTTTTATTCTCAGTTTTACCCTGTTGTTGGTTTTAGATATTGCAAATATCTTTCCCTCACTGTTTTAGTTACCCGTTGACTTTGCCTGTTTTTTTTTTTTTTTTTTTGTCCATTGAGCAAAAATTCTTGAATCCTTAAATGTTTGACATGATCAGATCAGCATATTTTTGCTTATTGATTGTTTTCTGGGTTTTGTTTAAGAAACCGTCTGCACCCAAAGGCCACAGACAGTCTATTAGCTTACAGCTTTAAATGCCACATTCAGACTTGAGCTCATCTGCCCTGTACCCCCACTGCCTCCATGAAGTAGGGATCCACCTTTATTGGTCTCAACACTGAGCCAGTTTTCTGAGTACCAGTTAATAAGCAGATGCATCATTTAGTTTTTATATTATATATTTATTTATTTATTTTTGGTTATGCTGGGTCTTTGTTCCTATATGCGGGCTTTCTCTAGTTGCAGTGAGCAGGGGCTACACTTCATTGAGAAATACAGGGTTGTGACCTTGCAATAAGGTTCTCACTCTTTAATCCAGGCTCTCCTAGCTGCTGATGCCTGGACTGGTGCAGAAAAGGGGAAGTTCTTGAGGGTCCTTTTCAGCAAGTAAATGCTTACAAGTCCTTGGCAGATTTGAGGAGCATGATCAATCAGGCAGGCCAATTGCTGTAATCCTATCCCACCCCTGTGATGGGCTGGGGAAGGAGAGGGGGAACCCCAAATATTTGATAAGTAGTACTTCTGAGATGAGTACCACCACAGATCTCTTTTAAAAGAAAAAAAAATGAGTAAGAATACAGAATTCAGAGGACTTCCTTGATGGTCCAGAGGATAAGATGCCATGCTCCCAATGCAGCGAGCCAGGGTTCCATCCCTGGTCAGGAAGCTAAGTCCCACACACTGCAACCAAAGGTTCAACTGCTGCAATGAAGGTCAAAGATCAATGGAAACAGTGAGAGACTTTATTTTCTTGGGCTCCAAAATCACTGCAGATGGTGATTGCAGCCTCTACTAAGACCCAGCACAGACAAATAAGTAAATAAGAAGAAATTAATTTTTTTTTAATTTTAAAAAAGGATACAGAATCCAGTTTGAGAAACACTAACTTAGGAAGATAAGTGCATTTGAATTCAAATGATTACTATAAAGTAGATTTTATACATAGTGCTTTATAAATGGAAGAAAAAAGATAATTTGGTCAAAGTATAAACACAGTTTCAAAAGTTCTGATGGAAAAATGCAATAGGAACTGTGATGACCCATTTACAAGTCAAAGAAACCCCAGCTTTTCGGCATTCTGAGAGCAGAAAGTACACGGTACCCAGGGGACTGACCTCTAGGAGCACACACTAAATAGAGGGTGAGCAGGGACAGCCCAGTCCATCCTAAAGAAAATCATCCCTGAAGATTCAGTAGAAGGACTGATGTTGAAGCTGAAACTCCAGCTCTTTGGCCACCTGATGCAGAGTCGACTCATTGGAAAAGACCCTGATGCTGGGAAAGATTGAAGGCGGGAGGAGAAGGGGACAACAGAGGATGAGATGGTTGGATGGCATCACCGGCTCCATGGACATGAGTCTGAGCGCGCTCTGGGAGTTGGTGATGGACAGGGAAGCCAGGCGTGCTGCAGTCCATAGGGTCGCAAAGAGTTGGACACGACCAAGCAACCGAACTGAACTGAAGGGCAGCCAGCCTCTCCTCGGGCTCAGTCAGATCAGTGCAGGGATTCAGACAAAATGCCCTGAGAAGATGCCCGTGAACCTAGAGGATGGGGAACACTGGAGAGGGCGCCAGGACCACTGCTGCTGAGAGGCTGATGAGAGCTGGACGGAGGAAAGGTGGAGAGGGGCCCAGCACCGAGAGGAAGACCCGCAGGGACACAGGAGGCAGGTGAGCCCACCCAAGGGCACTCTGAGAACACTGTCTGGACTCCCCCTCACCATGGCTGAGAGCACTGGTGTGACGGAGCTGATGATGCCCTGGCTGTCATTAGCCTACACGGAAAAGGCCCCCAACCCAGAGACAGACGGGGAGGGCCCTATGCCAATGGTCCCCAAACCCTGGACCGTGAACCGGTACCGGTCTATGGCCTGTTAGGAACCAGGCTGCATAGCAAGAGGTGAGTGGAGGGTGAGTGAGCGAAGCATCTTCTGTGTTTACCACCAGAGCTCAGGAAACAAGCGCAGGGCTGCCGCTGACTCTGCATTATGGTGAGCTGTTTAATTGTTTCATTATATATCACAGTGTAATAATAATAGATCTGATCACATGGATCACAGCCTTGTCTAACTCAATGAAATGATGAGCCATGCTGTGTAGAGCCACCCAAGACAGACAGGTCACGGTGGAGAGTTCTGACAAAACATGGTTCACTGGAGAAAGGAATCGCAAACCACTTCAGGATTCTTGCCTTGTCATGAACAGTATGAAAAGGCAAACAGATGTGACCCTGAAGGAGGAACTCCCCAGGTCGGTAGGTGCCCAATATGCTACTGGAGATGAGTGGAGAAATAACTCCAAAAAGAATGAAGGAATGGAGCCAAAGCAAAAGCAATGCCCAGTTGTGGATGTGACTGGTGATGGAAGTGAAGCCTGATGCTGTAAAGAGCAATATTGCATAGGAACCTGGAATGTTAGGTCCATGAATCAAGGCAAATTGGAAGTGGTCAAACAGGAGATGGCAAGAGTGAACATCGACATTCTAGG
>SJYF01000247.1:2886568-2897172 GCA_006410515.1 Procapra przewalskii | reverse complement strand
CAGCCTTGACATACTCCTTTTCCTATTTGGAACCAGTCTGTTGTTCCATGTCCAGTTCTAACTGTTGCTTCCTGACCTGCATACAGATTTCTCAAGAGGCAGGTCAGGTGGTCACACATCAAATAAGCATCAAATATTCAAGATCATTTTGATTATGAAGTTTGCTTTATCATATGAATTGTCATGGTAAATATCTTCTCTATGGTCTTGTTTTTAAGGGAAGTTTTTTAAACTCTGCGTTTATTTATTTAGCCTGTTCTTGCATCCTCGTTGCTGCCCAGGCTGCTCTCTGGGTGCGGTGTGGGGACTCTTCATTGTGCTGGCCTCCGCTGTCGCAGGGCACAGGTTCTGGGCACACAGGCTGCAGTAGCTGCGGCTCATGGGCGCAGTAGCTGCGGTTCCTGGGCTCTGCAGTGCAGCCTCCGTAGTCATGCCGCTTGGGGCCACTTGCTCACGGCACATGGGATCTTCCCACACCATGGACTGAAACCATGTCTCCTGCGTTGGCAGGCAGACTCTACCCCTGAGCCACCAGGGAAGCCCTCTCCTCTCGTTTAAAAGTGTACTGAGGGTTTATAAAATTCCCAGAGTGCTGTGGGCAATTTGGCAAATTCTCTTTTACGGATGCCAGGCAACCTTGCTGCCACCTAGCAGCTGGCCAGGGTTCTGTGATGTTAAACACCTATTCCTGGACCTGCTGGCTCCAGCCTCCACCCGTCTGAAGGGGACGACTGTGAGGAGGTGGGCCAGTGGGCCGGTGGCACACTCTGCACCCCCTCGCAGCCTCACTCAAGCCCCTCAGCTCCTGGGGCTTCTCTGAAAGACCTATAGGGTGATCAGCTTAGAGGGTGACTTCCAAAGCAGTGAACCCCAAATCTCAAGTGCTGTTTTGCTCACACAGACTTCTTAAAAGACGTTTCTAGAGAACAGAGCCTGTGGGGAATTTGTGATGACACGAAGTTGGCATTAGATTCAGGAAGTGATAAACTCCCCTGCTCATCAGTGGCTTCACTTTTCCTTGCGACATAGGACAACTGGTAAAAAGTCCACCCACTGAGATCCACCAGGTGACACTGCAAGGCTGGAAATGCAGCCACTCAACACCGGCCCCTCCCCTGCCCGTGCCAGACCCTGCTGCTCAGCTGGGCTCTCCCCCCTCAACCCGGGGGGCTCACGTTCCTTCCTGGCCAGTAAGGATAATACTAGGAGGCAGCAGGTGTGGCAGGACTTCAGGGACCACCTGGGCATCTCACATGAGTCTCCTGAGAGGTTGTTAAAATGCAGATCCTGGGGCTTCCCTGGAGACTCAGTGGTAAAGAATCCACCTGCCAATGAAGGAGACGCGGATCAGTCTCTGATCTGGGAAGATCTTACCTGCCGTGGGGTAACTAAACCTGAGCACCCCAACTACTGAGCCTGTGCTCTGGAGTGCAGGAGCTGCAACCACTAAAGCCTGCATGGCCCAGAGCCCGTCCTCTGCAGCTGGAGAAGCCACCGCAATGAGAAGCCCACACACCCCAGCTACAGAGGAGCACCCACCCGCCACGACTAGAGAAGAGCCCTTGCGGCAATCAAGACCCAGCACAGCCGACGGTGAAAAATTACAAATCTCTGTAAAGAGAAAATGCAGATTCTGATTTCTTCATCCAAGGTGAAGTGAAGTTGCTCGGTTGTGTCCGACTCTGTGCAACCCCATGGACTGTAGCCTACCAGGTTCTTCCATCCATGGGATTTTCCAGGCGAGAATACCGGAGTGGGGTGCCATTTCTTTCTTCAGGGGATCTTCTCGACCCAGGGATTGAACATGGGTCTCCCTCATTGTAGGCAGAGGCTTTACCATCTGAGCCACTAGGGAAGTCCAAGGTAGAGCATCTTTAACAAGTTCCCTGGCAAAAACGCTGTGGCTTCATGGACCACGCTTTGAGTAGGAAGGTTCTCCAAGCATCTTTTGCTCTGTGTACATTCTTGAAAACTTACCATGCCTTAAGGCCTCGGAGATCACCAGTGCCAGATGAACTTTAAATATGCCTGGTAAACATAAGAAAATCTAATAATAAAAGAAATCTATTCCTTTTTGGCAGAAGGCACAATGACAGTTGTCTTTACAAAAGGAGTACCTTTAAAAAG
This sequence comes from Procapra przewalskii, assembly GCA_006410515.1. Classification (NCBI taxonomy): domain Eukaryota; kingdom Metazoa; phylum Chordata; class Mammalia; order Artiodactyla; family Bovidae; genus Procapra; species Procapra przewalskii. The sequence goes on along the minus strand of SJYF01000247.1, from coordinate 2,895,045 downwards.
AATCTCCCTAAGTTGTGCATTGTAGTATAAACTACAGTTTGCTAACAGAAAAGACTTTTTTTTAATGCCAACTGAATTATCATCTGGAAGCAGAGTATCTCCAAAAAGTTATAAAAATAATATTAATATAGAGTAGATTGTCTCCATTTTTGAACACTCACTGGTACCAGGTGTGTATATTGCTGACCTTAGACAAAATAAACAGCAATTATTATTTAGTAAAGATGAGTTTATTTGGGAATAGCAGAGGCATTACAAATCACGACACATGAGCTAAGGAGAACCATAGTCCAGTCTGAGGATACAAAGGGAAGGTTAGCTATTATTAGGTTCTGGGAAGAAATTGGGAGAATTGTTTTGAACAAAAGTTCATTGGAGGAGAATGAAAGTTTGGGGTTATTTAAATAATGTGCTGGTAAAAAAAAAGTTCTAAAATAAAACATCTCTAGCCTGATCCTTGCTGTTTATCTCTTAAACTTTTTTTTGTTGAAGTATGGTTGATTTACAGTGTCACACTAGTTTCAGGTATACAGAAAAGTGACTCATTTGGGCATATACATATATCTATTTTCAGACTCTTCTCCCTCATATATTATTAAAATATATTGAGTTTAGTTCCCTGTGCTATACAGAGATCATTGTTGGTTATTTTATATATAATAAAGTGTATATGTTAATTCTAAACTCCTAATTTATCCCTCCCACCCTTTCCCCTTTGGTAACCGTAAGTTTGTTTCTTGCCCAGAAACCAGTCCCTTGTCAGGAGAGCTCTGAACACCATATTTATAATAGATTGTTATTTATAGTGTCTTTCTCTTCCTTGGCAATTTAAATTAAAATGTCAGCTTCAAGAAATGTTTCAGAAAGGCACCAGAAAGAATTATAAATAGAACCTGATTAATCAAAGAAAGATGAATGAAGGATGCTTTTAACACAGGGTACGTTGTTGTTGATGTAAAGCAAAAGTCTTGGCAGAATTAAAAGACAGTTGAGAAACAAATAGAACAAATAGCCATCAGTTCAGTAAATGAATATCAGGAAACCACCCTGTACAGTTTACCTGTGAGCAGCCCCTTTTTCAACCAGTGGCGTTACTAGGCAACAAGGATCCAAACAGACAGACGTTTCCAAGAGCATTTCCCATCTTCCTTTGCTCCAAATGAGAGCAGGCAGACACCTCTTAGATGGATAAACGTATGACAAACTCTAAAGCCAAGTTAGATACTCAAGATAACATAGTATACGGTTCCACTTACATGAAATTCTAGAAAGGCAAACGAATGACAGAAAGCAGATGAGGATTTACCAGGGGCTGAACATCAGGGGGAGAAAACTGACTGCAGAGACAAGAGGCAACTTTAGCGGGTGGCAGAGATATCCCACATCGTCATGGCAGTGGTGATGATGTGACGATGCATTTGTCAGAATTTTGTGAAGTGCAGCTTAAAGTTGCTAAATACTTTCTTACTAAATTATATTTCAATAAAACAAAGTTTAAAGGCCATCTGTCTATAATAATCTAATATAGCATTTATATTATTTTACATCTAAGACTATGCAAACACTTTGGAGATAGAAAATAAGAATGATTTCATTTCAAAATACAAAGCTAGAAGTTGCTGTAAAAGGGTAGGCACTGAACCAGTCACTGCGCACGGGTTGCCAAGACTTTCCTGGATGAATTCCATCCAAGATATGGCTTTTAGTCTCCCGAGGTCTTTGGACACCCAGAAAGTGGGTCATCTTTCAGAATATCTGCGTCACTGTGGACAGTGTGTTAGTAAATCAAAGACCAGCTGGATTTGTTCTCAAATTGGCAAAATACTCACTTGCTTGGAAGCACTATTAATCCTTTCATTTACTGAATGGGGAAAATTGGTCTTGATTACCTTCAGTTATTATCAGCGCTGCGTATTATTTTGGTGTAGGATATATATTAGGCGTTAAACATGTGCTTTGGAAAAGCAGAGATCATGTGACCGCTTGATTCTAAATATGAAAAGTTTGAAATTAAGACTAATACTAAATATTCTTACAGAGTAAATTGGAGTAGTGAAGCAATTATTTTCATTCTTTAATGCAAAGTTATTTTGCCTAAAATATTCTGTTATTATGCAAAAGCATTGTTCTGGACTGAATTCTTGAGATAATTCTGCTTTTGGCAACAAATAACAGAAAACCAATCTAAATGGGTTTCAGACAGTAAGCATAGTTCCAGGCTCCTGGATCTGGAATTCTAGACTTAAAACAGTGTCCAAGTTTGTTTAGACATGTGGATCACAATAAACTGTGGAAAATTCTTAGAGATGGGTATACCAGACCACCTGACCTGCCTCCTGAGAGATCTGTATGCAGGTCAAGAAGCAACAGTTAGAACTGGACATGGAACAACAGTCTGGTTCCAAATCAGGAAAGGAGTACGTCAAGGCTATATATTGTAACCCTGCTTATTTAACTTACATGCAGAGTACGTCATGTGAAATTCTGGGCTGGATTAAGCAGAAGCTTAATTGAAATTGAAGAAGAGCCTCTTGATGAAAGTGAAAGAGGAGAGTGAAAAAATTGGCTTAAAGCTCAACATTCAGAAAACAAAGATCATGGCATCCGGTCCCATCACTTCATGGCAAATGGATGGGGAAGTAGTGGCTGACTTTATTTTTTGGGCTCCCAAATCACTGCAGATGGTGACTGCAGCCATTACTTCTTCAATTTCTGCCATAAGGGTGGTGTCATTTGCATATCTGAGGTTATTGATATTTCTCTTGGCAATCTTGGTTCCAGCTTCTGCTTAATCCAGCCCAGAATTTCACATGATGTACTCTGCATGTAAGTTAAATAAGCAGGGTTACAATATACAGCCTTGATGTACTCCTTTCCTGATTTGGAACCAGACTGTTGTTCCATGTCCAGTTCTAACTGTTGCTTCTTGATCTCCTTGGAAGGAAAGTTATGACCAACCTAGACAGCATATTAAAAAGCAGAGACATTACTTTGCCAACAAAAGTTCTGTCTGTCTAGTCAAGGCTATGGTTTTTCCAGTGGTCATGTATGGATGTGAGAGTTGGATTATAAAGAAAGCTGAGTGCCGAAGAATTGATGCTTTTAAACTGTGGTGTTGGAGAAAACTCTTCAGAGTCCCTTGGACTGCAAGGAGATCCAACCAGTCCATCCTAAAGGAGATCAGTCCTGGGTGTTCATTGGAAGGACTGATATTGAAGCTGAAACTCCAGTACTTTGGCCACCTGATGCTCATTGGAACTGATTCATTGGAAAAGACCATGATATGGGGAAAGATTGAAGGTGGGAGGAGAAGGGGACGATAGAGGATGAGATGGCTGGATGGCATCACCGATTCAATGGGCGTGAGTTTGAGTAAACTCCAAGAGTTGGTGATGGACAAAGAGGCCTGGCATGCTGTGGTCCGTGGGGTCGCAAAAAGTCAGACATGACTGAGCAACTGAACTGAACTGACTGAACTGAATAGATCGTTGTGAATATTGCTGTGAAAAAGGAAAGCTTATCCCCCTCTTGCTCTGGGTGATCGTGGTGGCCATGTGCAGATGGGCAATGATGTCAGGAACTTCCTGGAGAGAAGAGAACAGTCTGACATAAACACGACTCCAAGTCTGAATTGTGGAAAAAACCCCAAGTGCAAAGAAAAGAACCGCCAGAGTAAGTCATCCATCCAAGGAGGAAAGCTGCCCTCATATAAAGAGTGGTTTTAATCTGGAATTTAAAGATCCTCAAAATCTAAATCATTTTCATCAAGGCCACCTTTTCCATAAAATAGTGTTTTAACGAAAGATTAGATTTTGGGTCATAATGTCCTTCTCTAAAATTATATAGAAGATACTGTAAACTACAGAGAGGCTTTCTAGAATAAAAAGGTTTAATATGTTCAGTAGTGCAGTGAGACAATGAGGCACAGAAGCTCTCATCAACTGCCTGGACTTCACATCCTAGCTTAGCCGCCCTTCTTCTGTTGGATCCTTGTGTGCTAAGCCTTGTTTTACTTATTTATACAATAGAACCCTGAAGAGTGCTAACTTTAAAGAGTCTTGATGAGAATTAAATGCAATATTTCATGCTTCATTTCATCAATGCATTAGCCCAGAATCTAAGAAATATTACATATTTTGTAGGTGTTAGCCATTTTAATATGGGCAATATATAGAAACTAATTGTGAGAAATATTTTGATAACCAACTGTGTAAAAATATACAGGTTTCCCTTGGTATCTGTGGAATATTGGTTCAAAGACCCTCCGCAGATACCAAAATCCTCAGATGCTCAAGACCCTTGTATAGAATGGGTCTCAGATGATGCCTTGTATCCCCAAGTTCTGCATCCATGGGTTCAGTCAATCACAGGCCCCACTATTGGTTGAATCCACAGAGGTAGAACCTGTGAATGTGAAGAGCCAACTGTATTGTTGGGACATACTAAATTCTTTTGCTTCTGGTATTCCTGATTTGTTTTTGGAACATCAGAGGTGAGGGTAGGGAATCTTAGAATTTCGAAGATTAGCTCAGGGAACATTTTAATAAGTATTGCATTAATTATAATACAGGTCAATTTGCTGCTATAACAGAGATCTCCAAAAATACAGTGACAAAAAAGAGAAAAGTGTCTTTTTTTATTACGTGCCCATGCAGAGGTGAGTAGCCCAGCCCTGAAGGTAGCTCTGCCCCATGAGGTCACCCAGGACCCGGGTTCCATTATCTCATTTCTCCATTATCACCTGCAATAGGTAGTATAATCGAAGCCATTTCACCAGTGTCTTCTTCCTCCATCCCTCAGGAAGGGGGAAAATGAATGAAGAGCCAACCATTTCCTTTTAAAGGATGGGACCCAGAACTTGTACTCACGGCTTCTACTCCCACGACACTGCTGAGACCTTGGTCACTGGACCACCCACAACTGAAAGAGAGGCTAGAAAATATGACTTTAACTAGGCAGCCAGGAGCCTAACTAAAATTCTGTGGCTTCTATTATCCAAAGGGGGGTGGAAAGAATGCGTGGTTGAATCAATTAGCAGTCTTCCATTAGTGTTGCTATGGAAACTGCTATTGTTTCGTTGATCCTAGGATACTGTTAATTTGGAGACAGATCATCATTTTACGTACCGCTCAGTGAGAAAAGCCATGCTACTGAAGCTGTGGCTCATTACTTTCTTATCAGCTGAGTTCCAGGACACATCCTAATTTCGAGATTTTGAAGCGTGAAAACCTTGTGTCTTGTTATAGAAGAAATACAGGCTTTCCTGGTGGCTCAGTGGTGAAGAATCTGCCGGCAGTGCTGGAGAGGCAGGTTTGATTCCTGGGTTGGGAAGATCCTTTAGAGAAGGAAATGGCAAGCCATTCCAATATTCTTGCCTGGGAAATCCCGTGGACAGAGGAACCCACTGGACTACAGCCCATGGGGTCACAAAAGAGTCAAACACGACTTGCTGACTAAACAACAATGACAGAAGAGATACGGTGTCAGAAAGACTTAGGAAAAGAAAATGATCTAAAGACATTCATTCTGCAGTCTTCTCTGTGTGTGTGACTTTCCGCAGAGCAAGCATAGGCAGCAGGTGTCAAGATTTGGTGGATCCACTGTGTGTAACGTTTAGAACAGGTGATTGACATGGTGCTATCCATGAGAATTTAAGTCAAATTCCAACACAAAGGCTTGGGGAAATTTTGCCATGCTTCCCACTCAGTCTGGAACAGATCTGGAGTTGAGTAAACAGACAATGAGGGTCCTGTTTTCACTAACCAGGGTTCTCACTTAGCAGAAGTACGCAGACCAAGGACCACACTCAGCACACAGTCACGGCCAAGGCACCTGACTTCCTGCTCCAACATTCAGTCATCTCCCAAATATTGGTTGGACACCAGACACTTTGCTTGGTGCTGAAATACAGTCTCTGCCCCTCGAGAACTCCAGAGCTCATGCAGGGAGAAGAATATGTAGACCTGTAAAGGAATGCAATTGTGTAGAGCCTGTCACAGTATTTCATAGACGTCTAGTAAGTGGAGGCGCAGAGTGGAGATCATCAGTTCTACCCGAGGTTAGGGAAGACCTGCAGAACTGGGAGAGTGAGAGTTCCTCAGGCAGAGTGACACTATGCACGTGCATGGGAGTGTGAGACAGTGGTCGCTGCAGGCGTCTTCAGCACCCAGGATTAGAAGCAGAGGGGACTTCACTGGGCATTCCAGTGGCTAAGGCTTCACGCTTCCACTGCAGGGGGTGTGGGTTCAATCCTTGGTCAAGGTCCTTAAGACCCAACATACCGCTTCATGCAGCCAAAAAAGGAAGAAGAATTTTAAAAGCTCAGTAATCAAGATAAATACTGTTCTGGTACAATATTTAAATATACAAAACTTAATGCAAAAAAAAAAAGTAAAAAAAAAAAAAAAAGACCAGAAACAGTGGGTATGTTCAGCTGTTTCCTTTTTAGTACTTTACTCATAGGAGGCAAAGAGCAATATTTGTTTAATTGAATTAGAGAAAGACCAACTTCTTGAATGGCCAAATAAGGATGAGCTGAATTTTCCTGTTATTAAAAAGATGCTGGAAAGAAACAAAAGGGCACCGTTGATGCCAGCCTTGCTCTAGAACTTATTTGACTCTAGCTTATTGGTTAGCATAAGATTTGAGGAGTTAATAGATAAAGGAGCTTGTTTAGAGCCTGCTTTCACCATCTTTATGCTTGTTTTCCCCAATTTAACAATGCACAACTGTAGTTTACTTTAGAACACACCTTTTATCTTTGTTTATTCGAAGCATGTAGTGCTGCTGATTCTCAGCGCAACAAGCACACCTTTGAGAATTTGACCTAGGACAAAGGCTAGTGAACCAAACTTTTTGTACTCAGGTGCTAAGATGTCATAATGGAAGACCCTGATTGGTGCAGTAAGATCATTCAGTAGCTTTGAATCTGGTCAATGACGAATCTCTAATAGGCAGATGTCTCTTGCTGTGTATTCCTACTGAAAATCTGCTTCTCTTGTATAGATCACTGTTACGGATGAGGAAGTTAGTAATCCATCCTTTGTAGATCTGGTGAGAACTCCCCAAATGAGGAAGTGCACACTTATACTTATGTTTGCTTGGTAAGTTTGATTTGTGATGGATTCAAAAGCTTGTGTCAAATTTACAACGCATCCCTCCCTCCAGATCAGGTGGAGGTTCTCTCTTACTTGTTCTCTGCTGTCTTTCGATGTTGCTCCAGGTTCACAAGTGCTGTGGTTTACCAAGGACTCGTCATGCGCCTGGGGATTATAGGAGGCAACCTCTATATCGACTTTTTCATCTCGGGAGTTGTGGAGCTGCCAGGAGCCCTCTTGATCTTACTAACCATTGAGCGCTTCGGTCGGCGCCTACCCTTTGCGGCAAGCAACATCGTGGCAGGGGTGGCGTGTCTTGTCACTGCATTCTTACCAGAAGGTAACTGTCCCTTAAGTCTGCTTGGCAGCCAAGATCTTGAAAAAAAATCTTAAAATATCAAGAACGGGGGACTTCTCATCTTCAGCAAATGTTCCCTAGCATCAACATCGTAGTGCCAGGCACATTCTCATGATGTCTCTCCATTTTGCCAAATCAGCATAATGACTGTGAGTGCAGAAGATTGATTCTATAGATTTTTCCATTTTCCCCAGTTTTAGGGTCATTTATGGATGCAATAGATGTGTAAAACCTAGATGGTAATCATAGTTTACTTTTTAAAAATTTTTAATTGAAATTTACTTTGTGTACAATATTGCATAGGTTACAGATGTACAATATGATGATTCATGATGCATAAAGGCTGTATTCCATTTATAGTTATTACAAAGTACTGGCTATATTCTCCTTATGGTACAACAGACTCTTGTAGCTTACCGTATACCTAATAGTGCGCCCCTCTTAGTCCCCTACCCTGACATTGCCCCCCTTTCCCTCTCCCGTGGCAGCCACTAGTTTGTTCTCTGTATCCATGAGTTTGCTTTTTTTGTTGTTATATTCACTAGTTTGTTGTAATTTTTTAGATTCCACATATAGGTGATATCTTATAGTATTTGCCTTTCTATATCTGACTTATTTCACTTAGCATAATGCCCTCCAAGTCTATCCATGTTGCTGCAAGTGGCAAATTACATTCTTTTTATGGCTGAGTAGTATTCCATATATATATAGGCTTCCCTCATAACTCGGTAAAGAATGTGCCTGCAATGTAGGAGACCACATCTTCTTTATCCATTCATTCTGCTGATGGCCACTTCAGTTCAGTTCAGTTCAGTCGCTCAGTCGTGTCTGACTCTTTGCGACCCCATGAATCACAGCACGCCAGGCCTCCTTGTCCATCACCTACTCCCGGAGTTTACTCAGACTGACGTCCATCGAGTCTGTGACGCCATCCAGCCATCTCATCCTCTGTTGTCCCCTTCTCCTCCTGCCCCCAATCCCTCCCAGCATCAGAGTCTTTTCCAATGAGTCAACTCTTCGCA